>JAQFVV010000033.1:2917263-3517263 GCA_028023455.1 Epiperipatus broadwayi
TAAACATTTATTTTAGCGCTGTTTCTAATTGTAATACATTTAAAATCAGCCATTCAAGCTATTGTGCGCTTTTATGAGTGTTAAATAATAAATGAATACTTTCACTCCCAACACAAGATATAGTATTTAGGAAAGAACAAGTGATTCATTTTGTTCTTTCCTAAATACTATATCTTGTGTTGGGAGTGAAAGTATTCATTTATTATTTAACACTCGTAAAAGCACACAATAGCTTGAATGGCTGATTTTAAATGTATTAAAAATAACAATGATAACAATAATAATAACAACAATAAGAAGAAGAGGAGGAGGAAGAAGTAGAAGAAAAAAAAAGAAGAGGAAGAAGAAGAAAAAGAAGTAGAACAACAACAACAATAATTATAGTAATAATAATGATGATGATGATGATGGTAATAATAATAATGATGATGATGGTGATAATAATAATAGTAATAGTAATAATAATAATAACAGCAACAGCAGCAAGATGTACAAAAAATGCATTTAAATAGTAATAAAATTATAGTTATATTATTAAAATAATAACTCAATTTGATTTTATGAATCTTTGACTCATTTTAATTATTTTCAAAAAGTCTTATAGCTTCATCTATCCATTATATCCATACAAATGGTTTATCTCTGCATGATTATTGCAATGTAAAATGCTAAATTCAAAACTAAAGAAACATGGATCAGAGCTCAACACTGATCACAAACATTTCATTACTTCCAGATCAATCAATCATTTGATTATTCATTTATTTAATTAGTTGTTCCTCTATAATTTCAAAATGACAACACTTCATCATATCCAAAACTGAGGATAGATCATAAACATGTGAATTCTAAGCAACGATTTCTGATTATGATCATGACCCTCCACAAAAAGAGAGTGAGAGAGAGATTGATATGATATAAAAAATAAAATAATTGTTATGGATAACACCACAAAAGATACAATTACAAAAAAAGATGAGAAATACTTGGGTAGGTTTTCATCCAAAAGCAGATTAAAACACAAGCAATAGATGTAAATATTTATGTTATAGTAAAAAAACAAAAAACTTTTTTTTATGTTTGCAATTTGTCTATCTTTATTTTATTTATAATTTTTTTTGGAGTAAATTTCATTTGAGGTGAGTAATTAAGTATATATGAAAAAGTTATTATTTACAATTATAATTGATGAATAAAATTTCTTCTACATTCTATAGTTTGATTCTTCAAAGAAAATTGTCCTCATGATAGATTTAAAAATTAAAAATTCTTGTATTTATTTTCAGTTGTGTGAAGAGCAAAAACGCTGTTTAATTAGAGAAATCCAACTTTCATGCTGAACCTGCCATTTAGGGTCCAAATATAAACTCTCTGAGCAACTTTAGAGATTAATTCTTTATCTTTGATATGATTTTTGGTAAATGTTCACGAATGATCAAAACATTTATTGACTTCAATTATTACTTCTTAATTATAAAAATGCTATAATGTTTGGCATTGTTTCAATCAATATTTTATAGAATTTTGCAAAAAAAGCAACCAAAAGTTCCATAATTTAACTTATTTGACCAAATATTCCACATAAAATTATATATATATATTATTTTTACTGTGAATCATCACATTTTTTATCAAATCCTTCTTTACGTATATATTTTTTTACAAAATAACTTATTTTAAAAACCATTTTCTGCTTCATTAACTCATAAAAAGAACGCTAAATAACTTACTCAAATGGATTTTTAATATATTTACATTTGTTACTATCATTTCATTAGATATGAAAATTGCTTCGTAGTAAATCAAAAGATTTCATGTTGTTTATTTATATATAATATTTAGTGAATTAAATGTGGTGTTTTAAGCTTCATGCTCTTAGTTCGGAATGCTTGAGTCTGGCTTATTTATATATAAATTTAAGTAGAGAAGGTGGGTTCCATCTTTTTCTTGTATTTCTGGCTTGTGTTTTTGAGTGGAGAGTTCCACGTGCAGTCATTATTACATCTGATTGGCCATCACATAAACATTTTTAAAGCACATCTGCCAAAGGTTTTAGCCTTTCACATTATTATAAGTATTTATTATAAATTTATATTTACTGAATTTACTTTTTTTTTAAGTGAATTATTCTTGCATTAAAAAAATTACAAATATAGAAATCTTTCAATGCTAAAAAATAAAATAGTCATTTTGTTTAATATGAGAAAACATCTGTTTGTATTCAACTTCATTCTAATCACAAACTATTAAAACTGTTTAATATATACAGAATTAGTATGAAAATAGTAATATACTGTATTTTGAACATTTTAATTGCAATGTCAATTTTCACCCACCCACTCAACCCACCATTGTCAATGCAATTATGCAGAATGTGGACCAGAAAACCAATATTCAAAAAACTCTTTTTCAAATAAAATGTTTATTTGGTGAAAGCATTATTAATTTCAGGATTATGCCAAACCACTGTACTGTGATTCATTCCAAAATTGCAATACATTTCTCACAACCCCCCCCGCCACACACACACACACACGCACACACCAATTTTCTGCTATTTTATTAAATATATCTTTAAGTAAGATATTGATCATAATCTTTTTTTTTCACCAATTAAAATAAACAATTATTATTGAAATTAATTTTAGAATTCTCTAATTTTTTTTTTTTCATATGTCATAGCATCGTCCGGGAGGTGAACCCACAACCGTCTGCAACCAACTACTTGCTTGCAAGGCGGCTGTGATGACCTCTCAACTAACAAGGCTTTAGACATTCTCTAATTATTTTACTTGATTTGTGCCATAATAAACAATATAATTCTCTCAAGTTGATTTAAAACAGAATTATCAACACATCTTCACTTGAGCAAAATATGTAAACAAAGTAAGAGATTTAAAATCCTGATTTAATAAAATATATTGCAAGTACAGAATTAATATTTGCTTCTCTTTTATTCCTAGTTTTTAAAAATTCTTATTTGTGCAGTGCATTGTGAAAAGCAAAAAGTCACTTTCTTCCAATTTTTGTGATTGCTTTTAGAAAATAATTTGAAACAGTTTGAAAAAAAAAAAGCTTCCTTAATATATTTTTCACTTTCTGCATGATGTTTTTAAATCAAGAATATGGTTTGTTGTCAACCATGAAAACAAGTATATCAAATTTACATATTAAGCCTTCTATTCCCAAATCACATCAATGCTCTTTAAAATAAATTGGTTCATCATTGATCTTATCTTTTTATTTAGATAACTTGTATATATAAACATTTATTTTGATAAAATAAATTTACAGTTATAGAAACACATAATGAGAAAGATTATTAAACAGATACTATTTAGAGTTAACTTTATAATTAATTTGCTTAAACATTTTGAAAATTTTAGGTTTGAAATGTTTAAGCAAATTAATAACAAATAAAATAAGGGAAAGGAGGATAACCTGAATGTTAACTTTATAATACATGCAGAAAGGTTATACAAAAACTATATCATGTCTCAATGTACAAGTTATATTAGCATTAAGATGTATCATTTATATCAAGTCAAAGGATATTTGGTATGTTCAAAAATACAAATACAATATTTGAATTCAAAAACTTGTTATTTTGGATATTTGTAAAATGCTACTCTGACAAATCAAAAAAGGAGATATCTAAGAAAAAAATAAAATGACTGGAAACCTTAATTTATTTATCATTGCAAAATTATTTATATTCTATGTTCTATTATCGCACTACCAATTGTTTTAAATGTCTGTTTGGGCTATATTTGCATTACAATCTATTTCTTTTAAGATACTCCCTGCCCATACCTGTTATTCGCAAGTTTGTTCCCATCATTATTTGATAAATTCATGCAATCTTAGGCATAAAACTAATCTTGGTCTAGAAATTTTATAATTTTTCATAGAGGCTATAATAAACTATAGAAACAAATATTGGAATGTCTGGCAAAAATTATCTTCCTTCTTAGATTTAACTATTGTCTTCAAAAGCAATCAATATGTAGATCTCACAACATCCTAACATTGGGCATGTTTTAGTTTTAAATTACACATTCTAAATATACATATGTAAATATATACTCATTAAAACTTACTATGTAGTTTTAAATATGTAGAATGTTATAATTAATTGTTAAAGAGATTATAAGTAATGACAAACTACTACTCTATGAGAATCAAGTATTATTACTTGGTCTACATATTTTTTGCATAATTAGTATTAATAAGATGAAAAAAACAGAGGCAAAATTCTCCATACAGTAGTGCCACCCAGTGCAAGCCAGAGTAATCAAAAGATGCAAGGAGGTTTGTGTATAAAATCCCTACCTAGTGCTTACTCATCCAATATCCCTAGACTAGTTTCTAGCTTGTGGTGTTCATCAAGGAGCCTTGGATCTGATAGCACTGCACCTAGATATTAGGATCTAATGCAATCCTTTTTAATTAACTATAAAGCTAGGAGTCCAAAATGAAAACACAATAATATTTTCAATTCAAGCTCATTCACTTATATAGTCATAAAGTCCAGTTCGGCATCTATACATTTTGGTGTCTTTGGTGAACATGTGATGTTTAGTCATTTAATAAGATAGCTTAACATATATGCATATAAAGTGAAAATTTTTGTTAATAATCTCAATGGTCTTGGATAATTTATGATTAATACATTCAAAATACAAAAAACAGTAAACATCTTCATTTCATGTAACAAATTATTCCCACATATAATAGAGACATTAAAAATTACACCAACTCACAAACCACCAACACATTCTGGGAAAATCTCATTGTACCCACCTCACCCAATTCCTAACTTTAATCTTCTCTCCTTCAGTACAAAATACAAATATTGGCAAATATTTACCCTTATGCAAATCCCTACCTCAAATCGCAAAAAGAAACCAATACTTAATATAAACAACAGATTAAAACATTTAAATTCTGGTTGCTTGAACCTAAGTACTTGGATTTTCTTATCAAAATAAATGTAGAATCCCTACCTACACTTCATTTTTATAGACACAGAAGACAGTACAAGAATGTTAATGAACAATGCAGGCTTTGCCATAAAGATTCTGAAACTCAATATCATCTTTTCTTTGAATGTGAGGGCTTTGAGAACATAAACAAAGCAATATCAAAACGTTTTAACAACCACAAATATAATATCAATACCCCATTCCAGACATTCAAACAAGGAATTTTTGCAAACATTCATGCTAGCACATTCGTATTATATGCTATCTGGTATACTAGATGCAAATTCATGTATGACTGCAATCCCAGAAAACCCCCGTACACCTTCTGGAATAAACTTGAAAATTTTAAAGAAAAAGTTAATAAATTACCATCTCACATAATGTTTGAAGACACTTGGTCTCTGGTGCAACAACATCTGAAACCATAATAAGATAAACCATCCTCTGAGAATGAATGCGACAATGATAAAACCTCAAGATTTGGACGTTGCCCCCCCCCCCTTCTTAACAAACTTTAAAACTTTTCTTTTAAGTAAATAATGTAAAATCTGTAATCTGTTATAGACTCTTCCTCATGGTCAAAACTGGGGTTTTTTTCTTTTTTTAAACTGTTGTAATTGATTCTTATAGAACAATAAATGTCTTTAAAACATAAAAGTTTTAATTTTAAAATTTCATGAAAGTTAAATCAACAGCACAGCTATATATTTGATATTACTGAATAAAGAAAAAATATACTAATTTAAAATAAAATATATAAATATTTAAAAATAAAATTTAAACCTAGTGGATACATATCTAATCTTTATCTAAATTTGAATTAAGATAACAAAAACATCAAAAGAATTCCAAATAGCATATCTAATCTTTAAGCAAACTAAATTTTAACTGTATAGAAAGAAGATAATCAAACTCCACACCAGCGCCGTTAAACAAGATCTTAAAATTGTAAGAATATTCTCACCCCCGCCACGAGATAAAGTCTTTAAGGAAATAAGGGTGGCCGTCTTATTGTCGAACTCAAGTGGTAATTTATGAGCCGTTCTTAAGTGTCTAGAAGTGAATATATAAACCATTCACTTTAAATCTATTTTCTTATATTAATATACTTATTAGCATTTCTGAAATATTAACATTTAAAGAGTTAACTAAATTTATATTAAGATAGTAATAAATAACATGAATTCCAAAATAGCAGTAAGCTATAAAATAAATAATTATTCCAATCAAAATAATTTAAATTGATATATATAAAAAGATACAAATGTTTCCAATTATGTGTCTTTTAATTTTAATTCTCAGAAATTCAAATAATTTTGTGTTGTTTTTTCAGTCTTATATATAATGCTATGGAAAATAACATCAGAAAATAAAATTAAAAGTTTTTTTCTTCTCATGTATCAAAACATATGGCGGGAAGCGAACACGTGACAACTGCTTGTAAGGCGACTGTGCTGACCACTCAGCCACCAACGCTTGACAAGTTTTTCTATTTTTCTAATTAAAAAAAGTTGAGCTTTGTCAAATGTTTTTTTTTTTTTAAGAAGCATGAATGTTCTTAATAGGTGTCTACCAAAAGTCAAATTTCACCCATCAACAACTTTTCCTCAAGTCTTTCTGCTCTTAGCTTCACTCTTCAGATACATACATATGATATCATTATAATATAATTAACACCTTCATTAAATAGTTTATAATAAAATTCCTTTATATTTGCGTACATTTTCAACTGCCAGCAAGTACTAATTTCATGGTCATATATATTTGAATACTGTAGGTCTGATGGTGACTGCTGGACAGGTGAAACCATAAGCAAATGCAAAGGAATATATTTTATTTTATTAAATTACATTGTAAAGTGTTTAATGAATGTGCAAATTGTACTATATACATATAAGTCAATGCATAAATAAACAATTAAGTGGAAATAAATTATAATATTTGGTGTCTTTCTTGAGATAATTAGAATTTTTTTCCCCCTATATATTTTTTTAAACATTTACAGATGTATAATTTTTATAATTCTTCTATCTCTATCTGTTTTTCAATGTTTTCTTCTGCTTCATAATTTTCTTAAGAAATAATCTATTTATTTAATCCTTTTTAGTACATTGATATTATTAAACGAATTCTTCCAAATTTTATTTTCCATTCTTTTTAAACACATTTTATCCTCCAATTTTCTAATTATCTAATGTACATAATGCTATGCTCCAAACAAATATTAAACAAACTTTAGTAATCCTAATGTTAAAAGCCACAAAATAATATCTTGCTCTTATTAAAAGCCTGTTTTGTCACTATAATTTTTACTTTAATATTTTCGTTATTAGTTAACTGATTTCCGAAACACTACAAGTAACATTTGTTCTATAATTTTCTGATCATCTACAACTTTTAATCTTTTTCTCCTCAGTATTTATGTATTTACTGTCTTAAATTTAAATGCATTCATTTATATTATTATTTTCTACAAATTTCACCATTCTTTCTTGTCATTTTATTAAATTTATAATATATAAGCTAAATTAACATGAAAAAAATTCCACACGCACAATGCGATGTTTACTCTTATCACAACAATATTTTCACAGTGATAATTCTAACTAAATATTAAACTTAACGAGATTAGTCAATGTTCCTTGTTTTGCAGTCTTGCCTGTATCCTTTTTTTTTTGTGTGTGAAAAGACTATTAAATCATATATATATTGATTCATATATGGATTTCCCAGTAGTCATTTCTTATTTCAAAAATCCAACATAATAATTCAATTCTTTCTAGTAAATGCTTTTTTAAATCATTAAAACAATGTTAACATCTTTTCAGCTTTCTATACATTTATCACGAATAATTACCATCACTCCAATTCGATCACCGAATTATCTAAAGCCAAACTGCTTTTCAGATATCAGCATATCTAAATTATTCAATACTCTGAATATTCAATTTTACTATGTTAGGGTCTTTTTCTAAAAAAACACACACTATTGAAAGTTTATTGATTACTTTCCTGATTGACAAATTACATACTATCAAGTAATTCTCTTGAATATTTTTTCTTTCACAGCTTTCAGCAATTCAGCTAAAATTTCATCAATTTTTTTTATAGTTTATCAGAATTGACCTAGTTATAGTTTTGACAAGTTTAACTTTATTTTGTATCTATTCCCACACAACTTCTATTTTATGAATTCAAGTTTTTTAATATATCTGTCTTCTTTATTAATAATTTATGATTCTTTTATTTAATCATTACTTATTTTTTAAGTTTGTTTTTTTTAGTGAAACTTTTCATTCAATTATAAATTAAATCTTTCTTTTCTTTTAAATTCCTGTATCACCCTCTCGTAGTTTAACTCTAGTAGCTACACATATATTCACTGTTAAACAATCATCATTTGGATAGATATTTTTTATGTTTGCAATATTTACAAATCTCCCAATACAAACTTGTTCTACCCTCCCTTTTCAGTCTTCTTATTTCAAATCCTTATAGTAGTCTTTGAGATATGCTAACAAAGAAGCATATTCTCACCTTATACAGTGAATGTATTTAAACAACATGTATTTATTTTATAATACCAGGCAAGGAAATACATTCTATTCAGATAAATGGGGAACAGAGGCTACTCCTGACTTATGTTTAGTTTCAATAAAAAATGATTCGTTATCCTCTCCTGATTTACTAATACTGGATTATTCTTGTCTTAGCTAACATGAACCAAGTCTTTGAATAATCATTTCTATAATTGAAAGTTATCCTGTTTTGAAATGGAGTTTAGAGGAAACTTATAGTAGTCAGTGTAATAAATATATTAAGCAAAAAATTAATAAAAAATTTCCAGTTCTTTTTCATTTTTAAATTTAACAAACTTATAACAATAATAGCTAATGGATCGATCCTTTGAGAATTATTGAAGATTGGAACAAAATCTTGTCTTATTAAAGATCTGGAAATTGCTGATATACTTATTAAATCACTGGATGATACTAGAAGAGATTATGAAAAAAAAAAAACTTTACAAGATTTAATCAAAAGGCCTGGAAAATTTTATGTAAGCTTGGTGATTATAAAATAACCTTTGAAAAAACTACTATTGTTATTGCTAATGAAGTTACTAGATTTATTTATCTGACTTTTAAACCCAAGATTTATAGAACAAAGGAGACCATCATCAAAACAGAAGTGTAAGCTTCTTTTTAACAATGTTTCTCTAATATCAATCTAATGAACCAGTAGATATAGAAGAAATTAAATTTGCTTTCATCTTAAACTAGAAAAATCATTTAAGCAAATAGTACTTCTAGAATTTCTAAAAAAATTGGGACCTAAAGCCACTGTGTGATTGTCAAAACTGTTCAGCAATAGTATTCATACAAAAAGTGCCTCTTTAATTTGGCAAAAAAGCAAAACTATAGTAGTCTTAATACCAAATAAACTACAAAATAATCCAAATAATTATTATCCAATATCATTATATGTTCTCTGTAAGCTACTCAAAATAATATTAACAAAAATTTTGTCAATAATTGAGAACCATCTGTCTATAAAGCAGGTTGCATTTAGACCAGAAAAAAGCTACTATGAAATGTTAACCTTTAACAATTCACAGTTAAAAAAAGCTTTCAAAATAAATTAAAACTGGGGCTACATTTACCCCAACTTATGATTCTGTTTGAGAAAATTATTTTCTTTTAAGTTTTTAAATCAGGAATCCACCAATTTACTTAACAAATGCTCTCTAATAAAATTATTGAAGTGACATTAAATGATAGCCATAGTAGATACAAAAATTTATAGAATTGTCTACTATAGGTTTTGGTTCTCCCATTTATTTAAATATATTCGTTGATGATTTTCCAGTTACCTAATACAGAAATGAAAGAGATTCATTGCAGAAATAGAAAAGTCTATCAATAGGGATCCAACAAAGATGGTATGCTCAAATAATCATTTAAATAACAGGGAAGTATTTCACAAATTGAATATAATCTTATGCAATAATGGACTGAAACTCAATCCTTTTCTATGTTATTTAGGAGAACATTGAATCATAGCCTAACTTATTTTTATTTATTTAAAATTAAATATATTTTCTAGAAATAATCTTCTTGGAAAGCTGTCTGGGATGCAAGTATTTATATGACAACTTTATTCCCACTAGCATAATCTACTGGTAAACCCATTTCTGAATTCTTAATTAAATACTATCACAAAAATATTATTCCATGCAATTCTACTCTTTTGCAGAGGTTTCCTATTCTTTCACATATTCCCCATCAGATATCAGAAGAGTGTTTCACACAAAATGTATAAAAAGTGGTTAAATAGATTGAGTTTGTCAATAATTAAACATAGTTTTCCCATCTAAGACTCATCAAAAATTTAAATCTCTTTACTGAATGCTCAAGCAAAAATCTACCAGTGAAAAATTATGTCATAAAAATTGACTTATTTTGAAGATCAAATAAATATCTTTTTCCAAATGCAACAGCAAAGCCAATTATATTTGATTTTTCTAAACATTGCTGGAGTTTCAACAACTTTAGAACATATCATAGACACTATGTTCAACTACTTAATGAAATTTAACAACTATCAATCTATGTATATATGTACAAATACAAACAATAAAGCAAACAGTTAATATCTATTAATTATATACTTACAGTGAGAGAATTGAAGAGCTTAATAAAGTTGTTAGTGGTTCTATCTCCTGGTTGATATATCTACAAGTTCTTTTATATGTTGTTAATAATTAAGGCATCTAAAAAAAATCTATATGTTAATTTAATATAAAAGTATGTTTTACTTTTTATAGGGTTCTTTTTTATTGTTTATGTTATTGTCTTCCATAAAATTTTCTTGAATATTTGTCAATTTTTATTTAGCTTATTAAGATTTACATTTATTTTCTTATTTTGTCAGAACTTTTTGTCTTTTTAAAATTTAACTTTAATTATACAACTTTTAATTGTACTAGAATATAATTGGAAGATTAATTGATCAGGAGATCATGTGATGTTTAGCCATCTTAGTAGTATATTGAACACAACAATTCCATTCAATTGATTAAACTGAGTTTGATTTTTAAAATCAATTCTAGAATCTTTTAGTTCTGAGCCTTTTATTCTACTAACTTGCACAGGATTCTAAGCTGTAATCTGAAGCTAAGTTAGTTCTAGAATATACATGTTCTTAATGTTATTTTGAATTAATAAATAATCTATTCTTTTCATCTGAATATTTCCTTATAATTTTAAATCAAGTATTGATTATTACAATACTATTTTTTCTACAAAATTTATTGATTTATCTTTTTTATTTTTTTGTCCTTAATAATATTATCCTATAGTATTATCTTTTGTTTCCTAACTTTTTACAGCCTACCAATTTCCATTATTATTAAACAATTTTATATTCATTTTCAGTTAATTTATCAATTTCTTTACATATGATCGTTATCTCTTCATAATCATTATGCCTAGATGATATATCTATCAGAATAATCATTAGATCTCTTAGAATAGTTTTCACCTTACCAAATTTGCAGGACTATGATTTATAAAATTGTCTTTTTCATTTAGTTCTGTGACATGTTTTTTTGCATCTAATTTTATCACAGATCAATAATCTTTCACATATGTCTATTCAGTTTTAATCTCACAAACACCCACTCTGTTTCAGAGAATCTTACATGTTCTATGTGTTTTAATATAATGGACTCAAGAACTAAAGCTTTCTAGGACAAACTTAACTGGCCATTTCTTGAGGTTGAATGTCACATGACCTCTTGAGAACCAACTATTTTATTATTCATTTAAAGAAATTTATTAACTAAGATTTTTCATTCATCAATAATAGAATCCTTTTTGCTCTGCATGATTTTCTGAACTAACAGAATAAAGAATTCTGAAAGTGAAGGTTCATGGATTGTAGTTCCAGCTCTGTTACCTCTTATGAATTCCAGAGTAATAAACCATTCAATTATTATTAAAGATTTTTTTAAATCTTTCTACATTAATTCATAATTCTAATATTCTTGGTATTATTTGTAATATTTTTAAAACTTAAGACCTTGCAATTTAATTATGATTTGGATTGATGAGTTCAACTCGCAAAACAATTGTTCTACTTTGATAATACTCCATTTGCTTTCTCAAGCCAATCTAACTTCACTTTTTCTGCAATTTACAGTTACTTCGTATTATTAAAAAAAAAATCTGCCTATCACTTACAGATTTTATTAGCAAACAACTTACTGTGCCCAATTATTTGGGGTAATTATCATCATCATCATTATCAACCATTATCAATCCACTGCAGGATGAAGGTCTCTCCAAGTTTAATCCATCTTCTCCGATCTTTAGCTTCTCTTCTCCACATCACCCCTGCACACTTTCTTATTTCATCCATCCATCTCACATGTGGTCTCTTTCTGGGTCTTTTACAATCTCTTGGAATCCAGTTTAAAATTTCAATTGTCCATCTATTATCATCTCTTCTAACAATATGTCCAGCCCAACTCCACTTCAATCTTTTAATTTTTTCAATGAGGTCAGTAACACCTGTTTGTTCTCTTACCCATACATTGCGTAATTATATGTAACGTTATTTTCTAAAAATACATACATCTATTTAAAATGTAATTAAAGTTTAATTACAAGCATTGGTCGAGAGGTCAGTGACAGCTGCTTTATAAGTAGTTGTCCCGGGTTAACGGGTTCGCTTCCCGGCTAATGCTATGACACATGAGAAGAAAAAAAAGTTTAATTACATCTTTAAAAGAGTACAAATATTTTAGTGATTAATAGACCAATTAATATTCACTTCAAATGCTTTAATAAATAGTATGTGTATGTCAGAATTAAATTAATCTGAAAAAATTAAGATATGTATAAACACATGTGAAGTTTTCTAATTGTGATTCAAAATAAGTACATATAACTTATCAATAAGATGGCAATGAATCAAGATGAAGCAGAACATTAAGATCTTATCTTGATAATATGGATATGCTATAACAAACTTTGATTCATTGTAAACAATGATTTTATATAGCTGAAAATGTTAAAAATGAAAAAGCAAATATCATTATATACTATAATTGTGTTAATTCATTAGATTTGCAAGACAATTCATATTGCAGATTCTCTTGTACATCTTTTAGATAGTTCAAACAAAGATTAGTCACTAGAAATCTGAAAATACTAAGCTTGAATAGTTGTCTAACAACTTAAGATATTTAACTTAGATTACTAATCTCTCAAAAAACATTTCTAGTTGAGTATTTAAGTTAAAACCAATGTATGATAATCTAATCAGTTGCTGAATAGTAAATTTGGGGCTCTTATATATATCTAGAACAGTACAAAGTACTCTCAAAACAAAAAACAGTCATTATTAAAAACAAATTATGATAAAATTCTTTCATTTTTCCATTTATATATTTTTCCATTTTTTATCATTGGTTAAAGTATGTAGCTACATTCACAGAATATTATTACTTGATATTCGACATTCAAAATTATCATCAATAATAGTGCTTAATGATACTAATATGGATATTATAATATTTAAGATTAAAACAGGCAAAAATTTTCCATACTGCCACTCAGTGCAAGCTAGAGTAATCAATGGATGCCAGAAGGCTTGTGCGTAAAATCCCTATCTATTTCCTACTCATCCAAAATCCCCAGACTAGTTTCTAGCTTGTGGCTTTTGGCAGTGAGGAGCCTTGGATTTGAGAGCACTGCATGCTAGTACTAGTCTGGGGATATTGGATGAGTAGGCACTAGATAGGGATTTTATACACAAGCCTTCTGGCATCCATTAATTACTCTGGCTGGCACTGAGTGGCACTACCGTATGGAGAGTTTTGCCTCTTAATAACAGTTATGAGCAAGCATAAGAAATGATGATCATGTGATGTTCAGTAGTTTAATATTTAAGATTACAGATGAAAGATGAAGTACAATGTTACTTCACATATATAACAATAAATGATTTGTTTCAACAAGTAATAATGGGTGAGGGATTTTTTTAAAGTAAATTGCATCAGTAAAGAACTTTGCAAATTATAAAAATTAAAAATGTATCTCAACCACAAAATCTGTAATTGTTATCATTGATTTGGAATTGATATTATTTTTTGAGAATCAGTGTAATTCATCACAATTTATTTTGATTTATGCTGAGTTCTTTATAAGAAAAATTCATTGCTGGATCATCCAGCTTTGTTTAAATAATACTTTTTTTTTAATGAATATCAAACTAAAAAGTTTCAAAGTTTTAGAAATATCTTTGAGTGGTGGATGGGAATAAAATATAAGATTAATTCGTAGAAAGTATATTTTTATATAAGATGTAAATAATTTTTTGACCCACATACAAATTATTTTTGATCAGCATATTTTCTATCCTTAGTGAATATTCTCATCATGCTTTCTAAAGAATCGGTGGAAGTCAGTAATTGACATCAAAACATCTTTAAATAAATTTATCTTTATTACAAATGGATACAAAGTTTTTATGCATTTATTATTTTTTTTTTTTCCATATGTCATAGCATCGGCCGGGACGCGAACCCACAACCGTCTGCAACCAACTACTTGCTTGCAAGTGGCTGCAATGACCTCTCGGCTAACAACACTTGACTGTGCATTTATTATTTTTATATCTGAATCATTATCAAATATTCAAAGCCAGAATATCTGCTTTTTTTTTCATGTGTCAAATGCGTTGATCAGGAAGCAAACCCAGGCCAGCTGCTTGGGAGGCAGCTATGCTAACCGCTGGGCCACCAACACTTGAGCATCAGAATATCTGCTTTTCCCATTATAAATGTAATGTTTTATTATAATGGCAAACAAATGGAAAAGACTAAATGGGCAGGTTTTTAAAAAATGGTAATATAATTAAAAAAAAAAAATTAAGGAGACTTTTCCACCAATATAGTAAAATTATTTAAACTAAATGCAAGCATTATTACTATTATTTTTTTTCATAATAAGTGAGTAAAAAATACCTCACTTTTCATGTTTGTTATGATGGTATATTAATTTCAAAAACATTAGAATTTTTAAGGAGTATATGAAGTTGTACTGCTCGATATTAATGATACTTCTACTGTTCAGAATTTTTAAAATTAAAGAGAGTAGAGAAGATTGTGGTAATAATAATCATGGAATATCATTATTATCCATTATAGCAATGGTACTTTCAAGAATGTTATACTTACATTACAAAGCATAGATGAATGGTTATCAAAAATTCAATGAAGTTTTAGAGAATCAAGAAGCAATTTTTGTTATCGGGCAAATGCAAGAAAAGTATCAGAAACAAGAGTGATTTATATATATTCCTTTTCTTGGTCAGGGCATTTGATGCAATTAATTGAACAAGTTTATGGCATTGTTTGAAATTAGTTGATTAACTATCAAAGTTTTTTCTTATTCTATGGCTTCTACACGATAGAATGAAAAGAAATATTATTCACGCAAGTGAAAAATCTGAGGCATTTGAAATTAAAACCGGTGTTAAATAAGGATGAATATTTGCTCCAACTTTGTTTTTGGTTTATATGATAATGGTCTTTGGAAATGTTTATAGACAGCTTAATGAATTAGGGATCAAGTTGCAGTATAGGTTTGATGGGGGGGGGGGATTTAAATCATTTAAAAACAAAAATAATAATACTTTTTGGATTTTAGATGCTAATAATTATTTATTTTTGCCAATTTGTAGAACAATCTACAGCAGGGGTCCCCAACCCTATGCCCACGGGCACCATGGTGCACGCAGACCATTTTATGTGTGCCCGCCTCTATCCGAACACGATAAAAAATTATTTATCTGATACAAATAAATTTAATTTTTAAAATTTCTTATAAATTATTGTATTATATCGTAATCAAATTATAGGGCATAGTATAGTTTTACATCGTAAAAATAAAAACATTAATTATATGTTAAAATTTTATTTTTGAAATAAATATTTTTTTGTACATTATGTGTATTATTAACAATATACAACTATAAATTTACATTGGAAAAATAAATGGTATCCACCATCTGGTTGAAAAAAATAAATGGTCCCCACCACCTGGCCGGTATTATAAAATGTGCTCTTAAGTGCAAAAAGGTTGGGGACCCCTGATCTACAGAAAGTGCTTAATGTTTTGAAAAGCAAACAAACAAACAACATATTAATAGATGGGTTTAATAATTAATATTTAAAAAATGTAAGTTCCTTTATCTACGGGTAATAAAAAAAGTCAGCAACTTGAAATTTGTATGCTTATCAATTTGAGAATGTAAGCCAATTTAAATAGAAAGATAGATTTTAGATGTTGCCGCTGATTTTAACAAATTAAAAAATAGAGTATTTCATCAGAGGGAAATAACTAACTATTACTTCTAAATTAGTTATATATAGATTTATTATTTTACCTATTTTATCTTATTGATGCAATGAAGACATTAGAGAATGTTCCATAAAAATTTAAAAGTACAATTGGAAAGGATTGTAAGATTAAATATGTTTTTCAATTTGCTGGATGTAGTACTATTGAATTCACTATTATAAAACTACATTTTTGTTAGTGGATTGAACAAGTGAAATGAATTTGACAATATGAGACTTTATAAAAGAGGGTTTTACAATGAATTTGAGCATGTTTTTTTTTTTTTTGGTGGGGGGAGGGGGTGAGACGACGACACAGGGTAGCTTCTGTTAACTTTATAAGGATTTTCGCAAAAACATTCTAAAGAAGAGTGATGTTGTTTCATTAGGAAGATACAACAGAGAATAAAATACATTGGAGAATTACAATTAGACAAGGTATAGAAGCATTTCAGAAAGTTTTCAGCAGAAAAGGTTAAAAGACAGCATTGCAAAGTTGTAAATAAAAAAAAATGGATTAGTATATTTTATATATGGATCACAGATTGATTTAGATAATCATTACAAAACTAATCTCTACTGTATTATTATTTTATCTTTTTCTTTTAGAGTTGGAATGGCTACTGCTGATATTTTTTCAAAGCTGCAGATTTTATTATTATTATATTGACAAAAATAAGTTTATAGGAATTAAAATATATTGGGCATATTATTTATTAAATAAGTAAAAATATTGCATTGCGAGTACAGAAGACGATCATTGAAATAATTCTATAGAGTTTGTGAAACACAACTTCTCTATAATCGTATTTATTCTTTTAAAAGAAGTGTCAAACAGTTAAGTAGATTAAATAGAGAGGATTTGAATATAGACTTTAGCTATCCACTCCGTCTTATATAACCGATACACATGATCACATACTGTGAAAAGGATACGTGTGGGAGATGATGATCTGGACCAACTGAAGAGTGCTGGTTCAGCACAAAACACTTACATTGGAGATCATTTATTTTTTTCGTATATAAGTGGTCATATATATCGGTTATATAAGATGGAGTAGATAGCTAAAGAGAACTTAAAAGTCTGTATCCAAATCCCCTCTAATTACATCTAAACTTCAGTACATACATTATACTTGTAGCCAAATATTATAGATTAAATAGATAAAGTAAAACAGCTTTAAATAAAACACTTCAAATAAACCTGAAAAATATTCAAGTTTTTACACAGCACAGTTTCGAACCCAGGTTATCATAAGCGAACTCTTTACACCCACACCACGAAATCTTTTTAAGTAATTAAACAGTCTAATCAAAAGATTTACAAAACGTCAAAAGAAATGATATTAATAAAAATTAAATTAAAGATGACTTATCTAATAATAAGATTACAAAAAGTCAGAGAAGTCAAATGTGAGTTCGTTAAGAACATTGAGCTACATTGTTTGCAAATACAATATTTTTTTTTTTAAAAAAACCTTTGGAAAATGCTTTTTATTCTTAGTCAAGTTGGCGACTTATAATTTAAAAAACTTTCTGTTTTTACTCATAACATTATAAATATTTGTTACATCAAGCATGACAGGGCAATTGCTATACCATCAACATATGATTTTCTCAACAAGTTACTTAAAATCTTTCATTGGATGTTTTCATGAAAACTAATCACGTTTTCCGGTGCGTATGTACGTTTGTAATAGATTGACACGGGCGCTGTCGCGGGGATAAATATATGCTACAATCATGCAGTACCAGTACGCGTTAAAAAATGAGCTGAGTAAAACATCCAACTAATCCCTGAAAAAAAAGAAAGTAAATGTTGAAAAGTAGTGTGCCTTTTTTTATATAAGAAAACATTTCCCCTAACGGCATAAAATTATTAAACTAAAT
Source organism: Epiperipatus broadwayi (assembly GCA_028023455.1). NCBI lineage: Eukaryota > Metazoa > Onychophora > Udeonychophora > Euonychophora > Peripatidae > Epiperipatus > Epiperipatus broadwayi. Next base: position 2,935,546 of record JAQFVV010000033.1, read on the forward strand.
GTAAACGTTATTACTATTTTTTACTCTTCGTAACTAAATAAAAGTTTACTTTGATAATTATTTGTTGTCCAAATATATCTAGATTAAATTTTTATATTACTGAACTTTACCTGTCGTACTAACCATTATTTCCTGTCTAGACTAAACGTCATTAAAGCAGTAATTATTATGAGAACATCATTTTTACTATCTTTTTACTTTGTGGAGACTATATAGCGCCATAAATACATTAAAACGGTAAATTACTGACGCATCTTTTTAAATTGTAGACCGTATGATAAACAAAAGACAAATGTCAGAAACTAATAATGTTTCGTCTTCTCTCTTTCTTCTATATACTATATTTATAAATGAAAAAAAAAAAAGATAACAGTGATAGTATTTCTACTGAGCCTAATAGTTTAATATTGTATTAATGACAGTTATATTTATAGTGATATATTGTAATAAAATCCTGTATTTAATTACTATAATCAAATAAAAATGCAATTATCAAAAAGTAATTTATAATAAGAAAATGCTAAATTTAAATAAATTATATTAATACTTTTTTTTTTAGATGTACGTTATCAGTTTAAAACATCTATTACACTCCGACGCTATCATTTTTCAAATTATCCTCCTACTTTGTAAATAAGTAGAATATGAGAAGGATCTCTAGTACTTCTCCCTCTTAAAGCTAGATTATATTAAGAATTATATCTAACGCAAAGTTTTGTTAAAACATTCTTCCCTGTCAAAATATCTTTTTACAAAAGTCACTTTACAATCATATTGATTTTATGAATGATTTGTATCATTTACAAATTTTACATTAAATTTATTATAATTTAAAAACTTATTGATTTTACTATATACGATAATTTATATATATCAAGTCAAAAAATTGTTTCATATTTAAAATCAAAACTTGGCATGTTACATTTAGAAAGAGCATTCGAGGTACTCTACTGATTATTATTCTTGCATGATTTTCAACATAAATACTTACATGTATTATTAAATAAAAAACAGGTCTTCCTTGATAATGGGCAGTTATGAACCAGCATTTCATATATGTCATAATGGAACCCATGAATTAAATAGGCATTTGAAGTTTCTTTAATGCTTCTGCCAGTATTTAAGAAATTTCCACATTCCACAGTATAACATTGCTTCTTTTGAAAAATTGATTTAAATCTTACCAGACATAAATCTCAGAAAAGATGTCAAAATTTTTATTGGAGAGGATTAAATTTGATCTTAAGTTATTGAAAAAGAGACAATAATATATAGAAAAGTTACTTTATCTGATCCATATAATTTATAAGTTGTGTCAGGACTTTCAATGAATCTTGTTGAGAGATGTTGTTTGGAACACACTATAAGAAATTTGGATACCTGTATGAGTCAATGATTCATCCAATAACATATTTTTTAACTCTTTTATGATTGAATGCATTTCCAGTTAGTGTCATGAATGTATTTTGGGATGAATCATCTCTTTATTGACATAATTTGGCTAGATCTCACCTCACCAAGCATAATGTTTTTGTCAAGTTTTCATATCAGATGTTTGACAGAACAGTTGATTTCAAATAGAGAGTCACTACACATTCTTCAAATAATTTGATTTTATGAACTGACAAAACAACTTCGAATAATCGAAGATCATTATTTCTGATTGCCTTTCTTAGAGTATTGTAAGATAAAGCTTTGATCTTATTCCTCATAAATAATTTTTTTGCATATTTATTAATGTAATATCATTCCAAGGTCTGTAATATACCAAAAGAACCTTTAAGAATAAGATTAACTATTTTTATTCCGAGATGGCATTTAATCAGGTTGAAAGTTAATAATTAAGCTGAGAATTTATTCATTTATTATTTATTAAATTGTTTTAGTTATTGAAGCATATATTGGAATACCAAGGAATTTAGTTGGAACTATTATAAACATTTTTGAAATATTTTGTCCTGTTAATATTTGCCATGCTGAAGATTTGTCTCCTGATACAAATGATCCATCCAGTTACTCTTGAAAATTTTTTAATCATTTCTCAATAATAAAAATATTAAGAATTTTTTCTGGTGATTATCACATCATTGACATAGGCAAATATATTTAATTCTCTTCCTAGATATGGGACAAATATTTCAGAAATAAGACTACTTATAAACAGTGAGGATTGCAATCCTCACTGTTTTAACTTACAAGCTTAAGAGATAGGGTCATGTGATCTATGAATTGATCTATGACTCTTATTTTGACTATTTATAGTCTCTGCCAAAAGTCGTATGCAATTTTATATTGCTATGACTACTAATATATGGTATGGCTGAAGATCTATCAGCCCCATATAGCTATTTGAGTTGGATAGCTGGGTATGAAGACATGTAGATGTCTGAAAATTTCAGATTTTCCACTCAATAGATAACTTTTAGCTAAGTGCTTAGCTTTGGGTTGGTATTTTTAGATCTAGTGTCTGAACCTACACTGACACCTCTCTGAGGAGTGCCAAAGCACAAAACCATGGTCAGGGGTTTGGGAGGGGTTCCTGACAGAGATATTTTAAGTGCTGGCTCTGGCTAAGCATTTATCATAAAGTTTGTAGAGGAATTGGCAATCCTCACTGTTTATAACTTACAAGCTTAAGAGATAGGGTCATGTGATCTATGAATTGATCTATGACTCTTATTTTGACTATTTAAAGACTACTTATCTCTCTTAAAAGTGAATCAATATAAGTAGCAATGAAACAGAGGAAAGAGAGGATCCTTGGGCAATGACTTGTAATCTGAAATATTGATGAGTGTCTTATGATTTTTTTCTGATCTATTTAGTTTATATAATTTATTAGTTCATATAAGTGTTGCATTTTTTAGAAGAATACTGGACATCTGTTCAATCTTTTCTGCTTTCACATCTTCTACTACATGGTATACCAATATTGTATAATTAATGTATCTTCCAGCGATCGAATAATGAACTGGGATTAGTTTATTTGTGATAAAGGACTGGAGTTTATATATTCTGGTAAATATTAACATATATATTTCAACAGATATAAGCCTTAGTTGATATCATAAGTGAACTTAAGGAATTGTCATTTTTCACTATCATAAATAGTGTTTGTTTGTTAATAGCTAATCTACTTGTTAAATGATTAGTTATTAGATACTTCAAGAATTTTTATAAGGAAGGTATATTATTTAAAATCCTAATGTTATTGCAGATTTTTATTTATCTATTTGTTCAATCACATTTTCAAGGGAAGTTGGAACAAATTGAGGAAACTGTTTCTTTAACTATTCCTATAATGATGGATTATTGTGATATAAATGAATGAAATATTTCCATGTTACCTGATTAACCTACCTTACACCACATGATCACTATCTCATACTAGCATAATAATTGGTTATTAAACAATTCAAAACAAAGCAAAACTCTCCACATAGTAGTGCCATCTTGTGCTAACAAGAGCAATCAATGGATGCCAGAAGGCTTGTGCATAAAATCCCTATCTAGTGCCTACTCATCCAATATCCCCAGACTAGTTTCTGGCTTGTGGCCTTCATCAGTGAGGAGCCTTGGGTGAGTAGGCACTAGATAGGGATTTTATGCACAAGCCTTCTGGCATCCATTGATTGCTCTTGTTAGCACAAGGGGCACTACTATATGGAGAGTTTTGCTTTGTTTTGAATTGTTTAATAACAATTATTATGCTAGTATGAGATAGTGGTCATGTGATGTTTAGTGGTTTAACACCAATCCTGCCTAATAGGATAGTGGTAGCTATGGTTGTTAAAGAGCCAAAGACACCAAAATGTATGGGTGCAGAATTGAGTTCAGACCCATATGACTATATAAGCTATTGAGCTTGGATTGAAAATATTAATTGTATTTTCAATTTCATTCTCATAGTTTTGTAGTTAAATAGAGTTAAAAGGTGGGTGCTGGAGGGTTGCATTAGATCCTAAGATCTAGGTGCAGTGCTCTCAGATCCAAGGCTCCTCACTGATGAAGGCCACAGCCAGAAACTAGTCTGGGGATATTGGATGAGTAGGCACTAGATAGGGATTTTATGCACAAGCCTTCTGGCATCCATTGATTGCTCTTGTTAGCACAAGATGGCACTACTATATGGAAAGTTTTGCTTTGTTTTGAATTGTTTATTAACCTACCTTCTAATAAGTATGTTACCATCTTGTTTTTTTTTAGTGTGTGAATTCCTCTTGGTAAATATCATCATCTGGGTACATTTTATAATTATACAGTCTAGCTTGTTAGACAATCCAATTATATTTTTAATTTTAAAGATATTGGCATAACTTCTTAAATGATGTCATTTATTATAGTGTTAATTTTTGCATTAAGAATATTTTTCAGTAGGTTTGAGATTTCTTCCATAAAATATCTTACATTTTCATAGTAAAAATATTACATAGATTTATTTATATTGGATTTATGTTAGTTGACATTTGACAAATCATTGGTATTCAATTGTATTTTAAATGGGAAGGGGGGGGTATCTAATATATGTATTGAAATGGGGGAGTATCTAATGTATGTATTGAAATTTGTGAAAAATACTATGTGATAATAAATTTAGGGGACTAAAGATTAGGTGAAAAGATATTGTGATCAATTAATGTTGATGTACTGTTATTTGAAAATGAATATGTGGTTTGTGACAAATACTTTACTGAGGTATCCATATTATGTGATAATAGAAATCGATTTAATTCCTTTGAAAAGTGGAGTGGCAATTAAAATCATCCATTCTAATGCATGGGACATTATTTATTGCTTAGTAGTATTACATTTAATTTATTATTTTTCTGATTTTCTTTTTGGGATAAATAATATGCACAAGCAAGAATTTTGATGTTTGAAATAGTCATAAATATTATTAAATATGTTTTTGAACCTTCAAGTATAAGATGTTTTTCTTTTTTTTTTCCATGTGTCAAAGCATCGGCCGGGAAGCAAACCTGCAAACCCGGGATAACTGCTTGTAAAGCAGCTGTGCTGACCACTCGGCCACCGTTTTTCTTTATTGATTAAAATAGCAATGCTTCTGCAGTACAGTTATTTAAAAAATGAATACTATACCAATAGTTAGATAATATCTTTAAAATATTAATACTGTGATTAAATTTTGTTTTAGCAATTGCTAGTATATCAAAAGATATCCTACTGAAAAATCTGATGAATTTATGCAGTTTTGGTTAGGCATTTAATTCACTAACATTAAGATTTGTAAATTTTATATTGTTATTTACCACTGTGTGGGATGTTGAAAATTGTATATTTCTGGAATTATTTTGTCTCATCATCAGGGTTGCTTGAATATTTTTGTTAGCTTATTTTTATATTTTGTCTTATCATTTGAGTTTTAGAATTTTTTTTTTTTGTTTTTTACTTTTGTGTTTCATCTTTTTATATATATAGAGTTGATATATCTTTCTTGTGTGAATGATTTTTTCTATTTCTCAGAGAATAGTTCAGATAATGATATGCTTGACCTGGTAGAAATGTGAATCGATTATTTTGACTTTAGTTAGAATATAGAAATGGATGGATTAATATTATTGTGAAATCTTTTGAGTTCTTGATTTGTTATGTCATAATTGTTATTACTGAATTCTTCAAAGTCATGTGAACTTTCACCACACTCTGGTATTATATTATTGTTGTTCTCAACATAAAACTGAACTGGTATTTCCTTGGACCATGATGTGATATTATGATGGATTAAAGGGCATATATTACCTATGCTTAATTTTTTCAAGGAGTCCATTAGTAGTGTATATATTTACTGAACTATTGGGTGCAATATACTTGGTCTATGGCATTTAAAACAATCAGGTAATCTTCATTTCCATGTGCACTAGGCATAGGAATCTATGAATCATGAGTACCATATTGCATGTCTTTATCTGTTTTATTTTTTTCCATTTTTAAATTTGAAAATTGAAACTGTTTGTTTGAATTGTTTATTGCCAATTTTAATTACTGCATTGAGGAAAGTTGCAATATTTTTTAAGGCTTTAGAACAGTTTGTTGTTTAAATCACATAGATATATACATTATTCTCTCTGGAGATGACAGGATTCCAGTCAGTTAGAAATATAATAGATTTCCATTTGTTTAAATAATTCTTTCTGCTTTAATTTTAGCTTCCACTATGAAGTACATGATCACTAAAACCCTTTTAAAAGAAAAATGTAATTGATTTTATTAATTAGACACCAATGTTCTTAATCAATATTCTGACAATATTTGCTAATTCTTATTTTAAAAATGTGTATTTTTTTTAATATTCATAATATGAATCAATTATTGTTATTCTATTAATTAATTAAATATTATTTTGTTTAATTTATCATAATTTTTTTGTTCTTGTTATTCTTAAATCTTAATTACATCAACGATCACTGTAATCTCATCTTTTTATTATGAATTTAGGCTAGGATATTGAAGATATGTTTGTGTGCATGCATGATTAACAACTTATAGCATATTTGCATTGATGACTTTACAATGGATTATATTATTTCTGCATTATACATTAAAATAAAGCTGATGATAATAATTATAAAGAGTAACTAGATCATCAACTTATTGTATTTGGGAAGTACAGCTATACTATATTTGTTATATAAACTTGTCACTTCAATATTAAACCTGATAATGATAGAGTTTTCTTGCTATTCACATATATTTACACTATATAAAATTTGCAGCCTAATGTGTTGGTTCTAAGATAATTATAGGACAAGGATTTAATCGCCATTAACTATCATAATTGTAATAAGAGCAAGAGAAGAAAAAATTATTCATTATTAAAGAGGAAACGTTAAAGTAAACATTAGCAAATAGTTTTAATTGATATTATGCATGAGATAGATAGTGATGTGTGCATGTGAAAGAAATCGTAGGGAAGATAGGTAGAAATTAATCCAATAATGATGTAGTAATTATTATTTAATTCATTTTAAAACAAATAAAATTCAGATCGTCTAAATTAAATATATTTAAAAATGGATAATTTTAGTGATCAATTTGTCCAGTTAATACAAATGATGAAAGAAAATAAAAGAAGCACAGAAAAATTGGAAGGAATATTTCCAAACAATTACAAGAATTATAAGAGGAAATAGCCAAAGGGCAAGTAATATTTAAAATTATGTTTAAGAAAATCTTAGAGAATGGAGAGAACCCAGAAAAAATATGGCAAAGATAAGGAAACTATAGAAACTAAAATTTGTAGTCATTGAAATCTATCTGATGGATGTAGAAGCAGTAAGATATTTGAAATGATTATAATGAATGACAAATATACAATTAATGCATAAACAATGGAACAAGTTATGCATGGATCTTGAAAGTACAGAAGATTCTAATATGTAGGCGTAAACTTGACAAATCAAAACTTGATGAGAAATTTAAACATTATGCAATGAATACCAAGGTTGGTACTGAAAGTGACACAAAGGAATTATCCACAAGATAATTCTGAAACTTATGGAGATTTATTACTTTTATTGGTACATTCCAGGTGAAGAGTAAGTTACTTAGCTCTAATATTGATAATCAAGATCTATAAGTTCATTTATGTTTGAGAATCAATCTCAAAATTTATGACAACAGTATCTTATTTTAAACTATGTAAGGATACAGATAAAAGAAAATATTGGTAAAATGTTTAATATTTAGGGCAATAGAGTTGCTTATGTGTCACCTTCATTTTCAACCATTATTAATTCATTGTAACAAGTCTCTCCATGTTTAATGCAATTTTTTCAGTCCATGACATATCTTTTCTAAAATAAGTCAGAAACTCTCCTTATTTCATCAAACTTACAAATTGTTTCTTGCTAGACTTTTTACAATTTAGTATAAACAATTATTTTTTACTTTTTATTTATTATGATATTTCCTAAAAATCTATCCAGTCAGTTCCATTTTAGACTCCTAATTCTTTCAATGTTGTGAATAATATCTGTTTATTCTCAAACTTATGTATTTCTCTTTTGATCCCTCTTTGTTACTCTCACCATATATTTCTCTATACTTCATTGAGTGGTCTGAAGTATATGTATTGCTCTTCAATTGGGTGTCCGTATCTCAGGCTCATATGTAGGAATTGTTAAATCATTTCTATTAAAACTTTTTTTTACATACATAGGCATATTTTCTTTTAATATTATGAACTGCATCGAAGTTTAATTTTATGATTAATTTCAGACATTACATTTTTATCAGTCTAACCAATTTATTTGTAGTTGTTAATTTTTTTTGTAATTCATGATTATTAATATTAATTTTTTTGTCCTCTGTGAAAATCCATTGAACATTACTTACATTTATTTTTTTTTATATTTATCTTCAATTTATTTTTATCTGATAATCTTGTAATATTTTCTGAAGCTCTGAAACATTATTTGCAAAAATAATCACATAATCTACAAAGTCTAGATAATTTAATTATCTCAGTTTGTTTTTATTCTCTTAGTTTTCCATTTTAATCCACAAAATGTTCCTTGTAAAACTGCTGGAAAAAAGTTTGGAGATATGGAATTACCTTATCATACATCCTTATAAATAATATTTTTAGTACCACAATGTGATTTAATCATTGCTGTTGCATTATGATAAATATTCTTCACAGTATGATAATATCTAGGATCTATATCTTCATGGTCTAAAACTTTAATCATTATAGATATAGAATCAAATGCCTTCTCATAATCTACAAATCTAAAATAATTCCATACAGTAGTGCCATCTAGTGCAAGCCATAGTAATCATTGGATGCTAGAAGATTTGTACATCAAAATCCCTCTCTAGTGCCTACTCCTCCAATATCCTCAAATTAATTTCTAGCATATGGCTTTCATTAGTGAGGATCCTTGGATGTGATCAGATCTAAAGATTTTTATTGTTGAAAGCCACAAACTAGATACTAGTCTGGGGATATTAGGTGAGTTATGTACTAGATAGGGATTTTGATGGTGCATATCTTCTAGCAGCCATTGATTACTATAGTTTGTACTGGGTGACACTACTGTATGAAGAGAATTGCTATTGTTTTAACAGCTTATATAAGCATAATAAATAGTGATCATGTGATATTTTAGTGGTTTAAATCCACAATTCATATTCATTGGTTTTTTCTATAATTTGAATACAAGAATATGATTCACTGCGATAAAATCACTTTTAAAACCAGCATCAAAATAAAGATTTTGTATAAAACTGATAGAAGATTGATAGATCTGTATTTTCTAATATTTTCTTTATCATTTTTTTAAAATATCACTATTGCATTTTTCCAATCATCTGGTATATTTTTTATCATTTAGACATTTGGTATAAAGTTTTGTCAACAATTTTTTTACTTGTTCACATTCATTTTTTAAGATATCAATAACAATTTCATCTTTTTCTGGAGCTTTCCTCTTTCTAGATTTAATTTCATGTCTCATCCCTTAATTTAAAATATTTGGTAATTCAGAAGCTGCAGCGATTACAGATTTTACTTTGTTTTCTTGTTCTTTATTACTATTTAATTCTGTGCAAAATTTTTTAAACACATTTCATGTTGTGGTCTGTCTTTTTTTTAGTAGTTCCATCTTCCAATACAAAAATGTTGTTTTATATTTTTGACACTTTATTCTCTTCATTAGTTGTCAATTTACAGTTATGCTTTCTTATATCATTATTATCCCTTTTTTAATATCATTTTATAGAATTCCACATCTTATATATTTTTTAATGGGTCATTTTGACATTTTTCACATTCTTCTTTCCTTCGTACATTATCTTGCCTCAATTGAAAATTTTATCAGTGAGTCACTACTTTTTATCAGGATTTTAGTCATGTCTGAATCATATTCAAACTCTATTATGAATTTAAAATGCCCTTTGTAAGTTATAATTTATATTTATCGGACTGTTTCTGAACATTAGAAATATCGCCTGTTAATACTGCTTTTTAAAATAGTTTTCACTTCTTTAATTTTTAATTAACATGAATCTTATATCTATGTAATTGATTTAACAATTTTCATTTCTTTAATTTTATATTAACATGAATATTATATGTATGTAATTGATTTAACATTTTCTGTGTTGAGTCTATAATGAACATCAACATTTTGAAATACATAATTCCTTTAGAAAAATGTTTTTCAACTTGTCTCAATAGACTAATAATAATAAAAATTAATAAATAATTCAGTCTACTTGGAAGGAGTACTAAAAAACTAATATGTTTTATAGATGATATACTAGTTTATAATAGGACTTTAGGTTAATATGCTTAAAAAAGTACTAAATAAAACTGGATTGATCAATGTAGTCATAAAGTATACAAAATGAAAATTGTTTTACAGAGAAATCAATTTTTATTAGATAATATGAAGATCATTGAAAATATCCTTGATTGTTCAGTTGTTATGTAATTACTACAGAAGATTTTATTTCTAGACAGTGCATTAAGGTATTGGAAGCAAATTAAATATTTATGTAGGATGTCATGTGTAAACAAGTATTAAATAAAATAAATTAACATTAATTATGTGTGCCCAACTAATATGCTTGTATCTTTCAAAGCATTACTGTATATTCTATTGCACATATAGGCAAATCATAAGATAAAGTGTCAAAACATTAGATGTTAAATGCTTAAGAAGTGTGTAGTTTTAGGGAACTACTATGTAACACAAAAAATAAATATTCCATTTTGTAGAAGATGTAATTTATTGTGGAGTGTCTATAAAATTTATTATTGCTGTTGCTATAAGCTATGAGTAGCAAAGTGAATATGTATTGGAGATAATTTGAAGTTAAATCTTATGGTTATGCATTGAGGTTGAAAGACAAGATTTTATAAATTAATATTGTAGGATCATTTCCATGCCCCAAGATTGAAAATAAATGTATTCTTACTAGTAATGATATATTAAGCATGTTTCAATTACCATTCCTGTGTAGAATCAAGAAGTTTATACTTTAACACCGATCTTGGTAATATGGTTAATTTGCAATGTTTTTAAGAACAGATTTATTTTAATCATAGTTTGAGTTTGGATTAAAATTTTGTTTATTATCAATGATCACCCAAAAAATAATATCATTTTGAAGCATCTTAACATGTTCTCATAGATAATGTTCTAAAAATGGTGAGTCATGGCATGAGTTGCTCCCTTATGCCATGTATGCATTTAGATCTGTATCATAGATAAAATTTCAAATTATTTATTATAAGATTAATCTTGAATTCACAATGCTTAATTTAACATTTGCCCTTTCCATATAAAGTTAGAATATACCAACATTTTTTGTTTTTTAAAAAAGAATAAATCAAAGAAAGTGAAATGAAATACTAGTAGATGAATAATATTTAAAAAAATTAGGCCAAAATTGCATAGTAATAAAGATAAGATAGTAAGTTTCAAGATATAGATGATCCAAATAAGTGGCAAGTCTGAGATAAATAAACTCATTCTTTCTGATAATTTAAAAAGTTCTTACCAGTTCATTTAGGGGAAAATATAAAAATAAAAAGTAAAATCACTAACAAAAATATGCCAATTATGATGATGATGAAATTAATGATGACCGATCATTATTCAAATTTTTATAGAATGATAGGAGTCACAATAGGGAAGAGAAATTGTATATATATATATATTGAAGGACATAGCTTTTTACTAGGCTAAGTGATAACACAATGCAGTAATATCAAATGGAGCTTAAAGAAGAAGCTCTACTATAAAGTGCCTTATTGCACATAGCACTGAATTATTTATTTAATTTATACATGTACTTAAGTAGAATATATATATATATATAATGGAGGAACATAAATAAAGCTTATTAATAGTAATAGGAGGGAGAAGAAAATATTAATAAAGATGGAGAATAAGTTTAATTTAATTAATTGATATTTCTAATTACTTTTTCAATTTAAAAAGATGCGTTATATTCCATTTTTTTGCCGTCTTATTATAGATTTTTGTCTTTTTCATATTTAAATATTATAAAGTATATTTATATGATATGAAGATCTGTATTATTTTATGATATAGTTTTTAAAGTGATATGCTAGAATAAATTGTTAAAGAATTGCCAACAATAGCAGACTACCACAACAACCGTCTGCAAACAACTGCTTGCTTGCAAGGCGGCTGCACTGACCTCTCGGCTAACAATGCTTGACTACACTTGTAGTTAATCCCAGCCTTCTTTTGAACAAAGAAATTAACATATGTAAACAAATATCACAACACCTAATTTTAAATTTTTCAACAGGCTACATGGATATTACAAAATTCCAAATTAAATATGAAAAATGTTGAACCAAATTCTTTCTGCCACTAACATTTTAAATAGATCATTAATTCAGTAGTATGAAAGCCACAGGAACAAAAATAACCAAGTTGAGATGTTGCACCATCTTTTATTGATCGACTTTCTATTTTACATTAGGTGTTGTGATATTTGTTTGTATTTAATTTCAGGATAGCATTATACATATTCTTATTTCTACATATTATAAGAATATACAAATTTTGTAATAAACAATAAATCAAAAATTTACTACCAGAGGTTATATATGTGTGTGTACTAAATACTGCATTTTGAAAATACTTAAGAATAAATATTTTTTCAAAATTTGATATTCAAATATTAGATTCACTCGTACTTTTACTTATTCAGGTGACTATGCAGAAAGTGATTCATATTTTGAAAAATGATCTAACATCCATAGATTTCAAGATTTTCAAATATTAATTTCAGCTCTTTTAAACTTCTTAAATTTTTCCATCCAAATGAACTATAATATCTCATTATTTTATATTCATTTGGAAGAATTCTAAATTATTGAAAGATTCAGCTTTTATTTGTTTTTTTATTTACTATTGGAGTGATATCAAAAATATGTTTTCAATACTTTTTTTTTTTTTTAGTTTATTCAAATAATTTCTTATGTTAAAAGGTTAATTTTGTAGTTGTTACTACATCAAAAATACGTTTTCTCCAACTGCTTTAAAATGATAAATTAATAAAGGTTAGTTTTTGTTATGATTAAAGATAAAATTTGAGAAATCTCATGATTTATTTTATATTGCTTATAACACTTCTTTCATATACACTTCAATGCAAACAAATTTTCTTAAACACTTCTTTATTTTCCTTACAGTTTCGACTGCTTCATCAAGCAGAGAAAAAGATTAGAGCTCTGATGAAGACTGCTGGACTGTCAAAACTGTAAGGAAAATAAAGAAGTGTTTAAGAAAATTTGTTTGCATTGAAGTGTATATGAAAGAAGTGTTATAACCAATATATATATATATATGATTATATGAAGATATGCAAAGAAAGTGAAAGAGAAGAATAAGGCTTATTTTATTATATAATTAATCAATACAAAGTTAAAGTATTAACACTAATATTTAAATATAAACTCAAAGATGAATATTTTTAATATCTCTACTCAACATACCTATTCTAAATAAATACGCCACATATTCCTTTCAGTTAATTGTACTTTATATATTTTATAGTATTTAAACTTCATAGAAATAATTGAAGTAAATATTTAAATTTACAATATCATAACTTAATAATCGTCTATTTAATTGCCTTATAAATAAAAAAAAACATATTCACAAAATCTATAACTTTATTATTTGTTGTTAGATCGAAAATATGTTGCACATAAAATCTTTACATATGCAATGTAATTTAAAAAAAAAAAAAAATTTGCATCAAGATTTTAATCTTTTTTAAAAATTATTATTCATTCACTAGCTATTAAAATATAAAAACGAATAGTTAAAAAAACAAAAATTGTTAAATACATATAAGGCTTTAACCTTAATACTATGCACCTTGAGTGCCGGACTCTACAAATCTTTTAAAAAATTCTTATAAGAGACTGGGTTCTACTCTATAAATCTTTTAAAAAATTCCATTATAAGAGACTGGGTTCGAAGAAATAGTTTTTCATTATTTTTTTTTTCTCCATAAACATGTTGAATTAAAATGTCTTAGATATATGAAAAAATGTTTGTTGAAATACATAAATTATTAGTAGTCAAGTATGTTTTTGTGATAAAAGAAGACGTATGGCTTTATTGCTGAAGAATTCTAAGAAGTTCCAGCCCAGACCTCTACCAATTGCATTCCGGGCATACTAGAAAGCACTTGTCCAATTCCTATCTCTAATTTAAATTTTTAAATATTAGGCATAATTTTTTCATGTTCAAAATTATTCTTCATATATATAAAAAAAACATTATTTTATTTTATTTTAATTATATATATTTTTTTATCAGTATGATTTAAATTAAATTTTATTTCTCTTTTTCCCCTTATGTTCAGCCCATCTCCTAAAGAAAAGAACCCATTATATATTAGTCTAATATTTTCAATAACTACACTCCCATTTATTACAATATCATCAGTGAGATGTCACCATCACACATTCAGTTTAGCTTTTGTAATAATAGCCATTTTCCATAGAGTTTGAAATCCCAGACTATAGTTGTATTTCGTTTGGGATAATGCATATTTGATTTTACATGATAATTTTCAAAATAGTAAAAAAGGTACGAAGAATAATATATTCACATATACTATTATTATGTGTTTACATTTATGTATTATTTTAAAAGCATGAAAATTTTATTAAGCGACCATTGGCAGCCAACAATCATATCTCCCTTTGCATTTTTAATTAATCAATTATTATTAATTCTTTTCTTTTCAGATGAGAAACCTTTACTTTTAACTACACTACTTATGAAACACCTTGTTTATTTTATTATTTGCAAGCAAAACAAAAGATAACTTTTTATTTATTCAAGTGACTAATAATTCAATTTTTGAGACAGGACTAGTCAGGATTTATTTTTAGTGAACTTATTAATAGACTTATTCATATCCACAACACATTTCTTAAGAATATTCCATACTTTAATAACATGATAAACTTAAAAATCCAAATTAGTTATTTTATTTTTTAATAATTGCTGAAAAGTAATTCACTGTTATTTTAATCCTGAAACATGTTAATCTTTGATCTACCCAGCAATATATATTGTATTTTAATTTATAACTATAACATAATCCATAAGAACTCATTATTTTAAGCATGTATATCTCCAAGTATCTTCATAGCAATTTTTTGCCTAAATAAAGTGTTTGTGATAGTCAAGCTATGTGATATACAAAAACTCCATGATAGCAGATTATTAAAGTTTATAAAATTAATACCATTATTTACAATAATTTTGGACCATAATTTACGGATTCTACCACCATGTGCATTAATGTATCTGTGAAGAAAAAAATTATTAATTTATTAATATAGATATTATCTGTCAAATAATGACATTTTTTAAAACTTTCTGAATTTGAAATCAAAGCTTAATTATAGATAAAATATTCATAGGAATTACTATGCAACAATTTTTGATTCTACTAGCATTTTATTGATATATCTAGGAAGTCTAAAAATAAAAGACATCAAGTTAAACTTCACAATGAATCAACATCATGAAATTTCCTTTTATTCGATCTATCCTTCCAAAAAAACTTGTAGCCACTACATGTTCAATTAAATTTCTTTTTTTTTCTGAAATGTGAGTTTTAATCTTAAACTTTGATTGATTATTTGTTCTTTATAAATTTCTGTTATATATTCAGGTCTTAAAGAGATTCCATCAAGCAAATTTATATGTTTCATGTATCTATGTTTAGAAACAAAAATTAAATGCTTATCGTTATTACTGTCACTACTTTGTCAACATTAGTACTAATAAAGTTATAATTATTTATGATACGTAAATAATAAAAAATTCCATGACAACCTAGCCAATTTTTTTTTTAAACTGACTATTTTTAAATCTAGGAATAGAGGAATCTTTAAATAGTATTGCCTAAATATATAATTATTTGTTAAATGAAAAACTCATATCTTAAATTCAATTCAAAAGTGGCTCATTACTGATAATTATATATATATATCTGGCGCAACTGGTGAGTGTTGGTTCTGCACAAAATATGTATATTGGGGATCATTTATCTTTCTTGTATGTATATGGTCATGTGTATCAGTTGCTTGTGATGGAGTGAAGGATAAATATAGACTGAAAAATCCTAAGTTCAAATCTTTTTACTTAGCTATCTAATAAATATTCAATATAAGCAAATTACATTTTGCCTTGGAAATAGATTACATCTTAGTGTAAGTTCAGCATATCTCTCTGTTAATATATATGGATATGTAAGGATCTGGTAAAATGAGGGTTTAGATTGATGTGATATCTATCTGGGTTTACAATATCAAATCCAATAAGGGCTTTGAATGTTCTATTGTCAGTTTTTCAATGAAATGGATAGTTGAATAGTATTCAAAGAGTGAGATGATTGAAGCCTATCCAGTAAAGTTTAAGGAATTTCTATTTTAATATAAACCTAGCACTGATTGTATGTATGTGTGGAGATTATGATCTGGCCCAACTGATGAGTGCTGATTCTGCATAAAATATGAATATTGGGGATCATTTATCTTTTTCACATGTAGTCATATGTATTGGTTGCTTGAAATTGGGTAGAGGATGAATATAGATTGAAAATTCTAAGTTCAAATCCCTCTACACACATATAAATTATGTATTGAACTGTATCAAAATACGTATAGTTTACGAGTGCTTTAGCATTGGTAATATTGAAAAGCTAAAAAAAGTAAAGTTAAAGATCATTAAAAAGACATAATTTAGTTTTTTTTTTTAGTTAGTAAAATTTATTTTTTAATACATGCAATGAAAATTATTTGTGTTGATATCACCTATTTAATTTAATTAAAGTTAAAATTGGAAAGAATGTTAAGTGCATACAGATTGTTTATCCAGATAAATAAAAGAAAGAAAATGGCAGAAATAATTTATATAAAAAAAATACTTTGTAACTAAAAAATAACAATAAATGTACAAGATTATCAACATGTATTCTGATAACAAAAACAAAAGAGAAATGTATATGTGCAGATGTCGTAAACTGACCAGAGTATAAAAGAAGTAAATAACTTGGAACAGGGTCTTGTCTGGTTTTCTTTTGGCTGGTCCTGGATCACAAAGTATCCAGGATCATTCTATGCTGAACTAATTTATCATGTGGAGGGGGAATCGAGCATTTTGTGGACATCTTTTGTCATAAAGAGGTCACTCCAAAAAGCTTTCGAATCCAGCCTTGGGATGGATTGGAATATAAAAGAAAGAAGTGTTTAAACACACAAGTGGTCAGACATTTAATAATGAGTTGAGCCGATTTTATGTATTTTTTAATAGTGTTTAGGTTTTTGTTTTTTCAATTAAAAATTTATTATCCAACATGAGAAGTTTTCAAAATTTTCATGACCCCAAACAATTTTTCTGTGACCCCTTGAGGAGTCATGATCCACAAGTTGCACACCATTGAGATAGACAACACCATTCTTCTATATCTTTTGTCCATCTCAAAACAGCAAAATAAACAATTCTCTCTATCAAAACTCTTCTAAGATCAATGCAACAAATGTTCTTGTTGTCTTTTTATATACCTTTCAATAATAGTCATTACTTTTATTAATGTATTGCATACTTTCATGTTTTTTTTTTACTTTTTCTAAATCCAAAATATTCTTTGAACATGATTCTCAAAAATACCTTAGCTGCTTATGAAATTAAGCATATCGGTTTAAATTCTTATGTATTATTGCATTGTGCATTTTTTAAAACAAAATTATAATGAAATAAAATAATTTGCCTTTTCCATATTTAAACTTTCAATAATTTCATTGAAATTTCATTTATTTCGCTGTGTATTGTAAAATGTCTCTATTATTGCACAAAATCTTTCTTACCTATTTTCATTTTTCTGTTAACACAGATGAGGACTTACTATTATCAAATAGGAAACTGAGAAAAGGGAATTAATGTATCTTTAAATTTTAAAGCTAGAATAAAATATATTAATGCCAAGCAAAAGCAGATAATAATCAAATTTTATTACCTGGTCCATTGCTGAGTTAGCCCCAACAGGTAATATATATATACTTGGAAGCAGCATAGTAAAACAATGAGGATTAATAATTCATTTTAAAAAATTCAATATTTTGTCATTAATATAATTAATAAAGATTACAATTGCTAATAAGATAACAGAACATGAGAACAAACCAATACATAAGATGAATATAAGGAACATACATATCAAATGATTGTGGCTCATACTTTTTAAACTAAGTATAAATTAGAATTAAATAGCCAACACCAGGTGATTTTTCAGCATATCTTAAATGATAATTAAAAACACATGCATTATTTCCACATTGTAACATGATTTTCAAATATCATTTAGCCAAATAAATAATATTGGGAGAAAAATTATGAAATATATCGAAATTATTTATTAAAAATGAACTTAAAAAATAATGAAGTGATCAATGTATAGAATCAATTTAAAAAACCAAATAGTTTCCCATGCAAGAGTTCATAAGGTATGTGAGCAATGAAAATGACACAGCCGAGGTACAATTTTTGTACCTTTATTGACTTTGCAATTCCATCACAAAGCAATAAGAATTAATGCTACAGTCTGATTTGAAAACAAAAAGAATAGATCCATGGATTAACTAGATAAAATAATCAGAGGCAGAGTTTAGCAATAGCAAAACATTCCAAATCATGACTACAAAAACATTATTATTTCGTATAATAGAATGAAGGCATTAGATATTTTAGTTGAGATTATAGCTCAAAAAGCATTATAGAATAATTGGATAATCTTGAGGAGACTTTTACTTGGCAATAAATGATTAAGAGCTTAGAAAAATAAGTCATTCTGTCTTTGAAAGACACAGATGAGAATTATATAGATTTGATAATGACTGAAGATATATGACAGATTGCGATGTTTTACTGCAGAGTTCTTTTGTTATATATTTTTATCACTGAAAAAAAGATAAAAGTGCAGAAATAAAATAAGTAAAAAGTCTGAAGCTGAGAGAAAGGAAGAATCTTACAAACTGAAAATATTTATTATTGGAAAGATCATAGTAACAGATACAGCAAGTCAATATTAGAAATAGAGACAATATAAGATCTATGCATAGACGACCCTAGACAGTTGTCTTGAAATCTTAAACAAAATAGAGCATTTGAAATTTTATAAATCATAAAAAAAATTATTATTTTATACTTTAATAAACCAAGGTTCAACATTAACACCATTAAAAGCAATAAAAAAAAAAATAGGCATGCGGTTTTATTGCTCGGGAATTCGTAAAATGTTCGAACGCCAAAACTGAGAGCATCACAATCAATCCTGGCACCTTCCGATCTACTATTTGCTACATATACATTGCAATAGGAACACATAATATTATCAACTGAAACTAGTTTTATATTAAGTATTGATTAAAATATGGGTAGCCAATATTTTATAATCCCATGTATCAATTCTTTCACCCATGAGTTTACATATTCTATACGACTTTTTTTTTACGTTATTATTCAATTTATAAATAAAATACGGTACAGAATATTATAATGAAATAATATTTAACATTTATTCCCCATAACATAATAATGTACTAAACAAAAAAATCAATAATAAATTATTATAATATGAATGAAGGATATTAAAATTGGAATATAAATATTTTTTATTTTAGTGAGACTTTTGAATCAAATTTCTTTTATCCAGGCTTTTGTTATTTGGATTTAAGTTGAACGTTTTTCAAATTTGAATGAATCGGATAAGACGGCATTTTGATAAATAAATTTCATTGATAAAAATCATTTTTAAACAAAGAAAAAAAAATCCTGCAATTTTTCTAAAAATTAAACAAATGTTAAATGAAAGGTGAAAATAAATAGTCTCACTCTGAATCGGTCCTCAAAATTAGACAAGTGTGAAACATCTAAAGAATAAACACAGAATAATTTTTTTTTTTTTGTTTTTCTCATTGAATTTGCATTTTTGTTATAATTTTTTTTACTCTGAGTATTAATAAAAATTGTTTTTTGATCGCAGTGTTATTATTTTATAAGATCTAGATTTTTAATTTTTGTAATCGGAGATTCAATGCATAAAAATTAATTCCACAGTACGCCAAGTTTGTTTAATTCACCACAAGTTGGTCATAGTTTAACTAAAACAATGAAATATATGCTTCTCTTAAAAAAATTGCTATATTTATTGCAATTTTATGTAAGTTTTTATAGAAATATAAATACTTTGTAATAATATAAGGATTAGCTTTAAACAACTCACTGCTGGGTAAAGATTCTTTGTAGACTAAGGTATTAATTACCTAAATTTATGAACTACTAGGTAGTAACAATTTGAGCAGTTTTGTATATCTAAAATAATTAGATATCCATTTACTGATCAATGTTGAATGGTTAGTTAGTTTGGCTATGAGCAGCTATCTGAAAGAAAAATCCTAAGCTTAAACTTCAGTTTTTCCTCAGCCCAGATTTGAATACACTACTGCCCATTACTAATTGACAATGATTTCTACTTAAAGTGTGAAAGAAGAAAATCCAGTTTTGAATAGAAATAATTTTGTTATATATAAAGCAGCTTCTACATTATTATTAGAATTCACAGAAATGCTTTCAATATATATTTTTTAAAATTCCTATAATAACTTGTTTTTTATTTAGATTATTAAAACTAATTCATTTCTGAAGAATTTATTAAATGCTAATAAATATTTCCAAGACTATTTTTTAAGTTCAGTCACATCACAATGAGAATGATTGTTGTATAGGTTTATAATATAACTTTTCTGAATAAAAAGAAATAAGCTCAAATCTTCTGCTATGTCATTCAACACTGGATGCCTAATATATCAAATTTTTAAATATATATTTTTTCTTGAGTAGTCCTTTTTGATTAATTCCTTTTGAATTGCTAAATTAAGAAAATGAACAGAAATATTTCTTATGTTGTTATATTTCATAACAAGCTCTAAAATATTGTGGAAGGATCAATGTCAAAAACTGCAAACAAAATAAGTTTTAGAGTAATATCTATAATTAATATTTTTTTTCCTAGCATGATTAATTTTTTTTATAGTTTTGCAAAAATATAATGAGTCTTGATCACCTATTTTGAAGAACAAGGAAATAATGAAAAAAATAGAGAAATGTTAAAAAATTTGCTATATAATTAAATATTTTCGTGGATTGTTATAATAAAGAATAGACATAATGAAATTATATCCATGTAAACAAAGATAAGTTTAGCTTTTTCTGTTGTCGGGAAACTATTAGTTATTAATAATTGGCAATTCTTCTGAAACTAAACAATTATTCTTCATTAGCCTATAAGAGATGTTTTGTTGGAGTTTATTGACAGTTCTGAGAATTATTGATGTTGTGCAGTCATGAGAATATGTATAAACAATTTAAATATGTGTAATCAAAATTAGCATTGAAATATAAAAGATATAAATATAGTCAGATAATCTACAGATATATGAGCATTAAAATTAGTGAAAAAGGAACTCTCTCATGTTAACAGAATTAACCATATGTAAAATTAATGTTTGTGGAATGTATTAGATTTCATTTTTATTTTAAAATGTTGATAGTTGTGCTAATGTAAATGGATCTGCTAATGTAAATGGACATTTTACATATGACAATTTAGTAAATATAAAGATACTAAAAGCGTGTTAACAATATTTGGTTAATTAATCAATAAACTAAAATTTTTATTTATATGGATGAGATATAAAATGGTTTCTTTTTAAACAAAGTAAAAAGTTGTTGTACATAGTGTACATTATAATAAAATAAGCAGAAATGTGGAAGCATCCCTGATTATAGAAAATTATTAGCTTTTATATAGATATTGCCGATTTACATAATAGTAAATAAACAGGCAACACTCTCCATACAGTAGTGTCAGTTTATGCCAACCAGAGTAATCAATGGATGCCAGAAGGCTTGTGCATAAAATCCCCATATAATGCCTATTCATCCAATATCACCAGACTAATTTTTGGCTTGTGGCCTTCGTCAGTGAGGAACCTGGGATCTGAGAGCACTGCACCTAGATCTTAGGATCTAATGCAACCCTCCACCAGCCATCTTTTCTCTACTTAACTACAAAACTACGAGAATGAAATTAAAAACACAATAATGCTTTCAATCTGAGCTCAATAGCTTATATAGTCATATGGGTCTGAACTCAGTTCAGCACCCATAAATTTTGATGTCTTTGGCTCTTTAACAGACATAGCCACCACTATCCTATTAGGCAGGATTGGTGTTAAACCACTAAACATCACATGATCACCATCTCCTATGCTAGCACATAACTGTTATTAAACAGGTGAAACTCCATACAGTAGTGCCACCTTGTGCCAACCAGAGTAATCAATGGATACCAGAAAGCTTGTGCATAAAATCCTCATCTAGTGGAAGGTCACATTAGATCCTAAGATCTAGGTGCAGTGATCTTAGATCCAAGGCTCCTCACTGATGAAGGCCACAAGCCAGAAACTAGTCTGGGGATATTGGATGAGTAGGTACTAGATGGGGATTTTATGCACAAGCCTTTTGGCATACATTGATTACTCTGGTTGGTACAAGGTGGCACTACTGTATGGAGAGTTTTGCCTGTTTAATAACAGTTATGTGCTAGTATAAGAGATGGTGATCATGTGATATTTAGTGGTTTAACAATAGTAAATAATTATTTATTGCCTTTTCTTTAAAAAATACTTATCTATAGGAATAAAATTAATTATATCTGGTAACGTCATAATTCAACTTCTTGAATTGACTTTCACATAATTATATTTGTATATACAGAGAAAGTCTGGGTGAACAAAAAATAAAATTATTAAAATACTATTTAAATATTAAAGATCATTTAATAAATAATAAAAAAATATTAGAAATGATATAATGGTGAAAGTCTACAGAGTTAAGTAGCTATCTATATGAGAATGAAACTTACCATGATGTTGGTTAAATGGTGATTTGGTAGTTGCATCACTAAGTACATCTAATAATATAATACTGATTTAAATAATCAAAATATAAACAGAGAGATTGAATTAGCTATAGATTCCCATGAATAAATTGCATGTATATATATATTAACAAAATTACAAGCGTGTTGAGGCCTGGCAGAAGAAGGTAGAAAGTACTCTTATAAATCAATAAATAAATAAGTAAAAGCTGAGCGCTTTCGAGCCGTATTGCTTCATATTCATAGCTACAAAAATAAATAATATGGTGTAGTGTGTGGATGATAATATGCAAATTATATGTAAATTGTTTAATTTGTCCAACACTTAGAAATATCAAAGGAAGAGTCGCACCTGTTAATGGAGTTATTTTTAATAATTTTTAACAGACGTAATCGTTTAAATACTTTTAAGTATGTGGAAATTTTTGTTATTTTTAAGAAAAATCATAGTCAGCTATAAAAAGACGGTGACCAGTGAAAATTGTTTTCTGGCAATGTTTTTGCATTGATGGGTAACTATACAATTAGAAGAAGAGATAAATGTAGAAATGTGTACCCACAATTTCATTATCTCATTTTTTTGGCCACAAGGATATTCGCTACTTTAAACCCCATTCCACCTAAATACTAAAATAGGTATATAAAAAAGAAATAAAACCTTTTAAGGGCTCAATTTATGAATAAAAGTACCTAGGTAGAAATTAATTTTTTTTAAAAATAAAGATAGTCTGACTTTACAAGTTTTTTACCCACATACTAAAGAAAATATACATAAAAGTCGGTCATCACTGGACTAAAACAATGAAATGTTTCTCTTAAAAATTCTACTTTTACTGTAATTTTCAGTCACCGTTATTGCATAGTAAACATAAATAATTTGTAATAGAAATGAAATAATTTTAAACAACTACTTCTGGTCAAAGAGTCTTCATAGAGTAAGACATTAATTACTTAAATTAATGAACTACTAGATAGTAACAATTTGAGTTTTTAATTCTTGCTTTATCCTCTATCTAAAATAATTAGACATCCATATATGTATGTGCTTGCTTTGCATAAAATTTGACTACCTTAAAAAAGACACCATGCCTACCAACTCCCTAAATATTTCCTTTTGCACACAGAGCCTGAGCTATCTTAGATAGAACAAAAGTCTTTCATAAAATGATATATATAATTCTTTTATGTATGGATGGATGTTGGGTATGCTTTATGAAACAGGTTTCATTTCTTTCTTTTAACTGAGAACATTTCCGGTGGTGACCATCATAATGATAGCTCTTATGTTTTACAGTGTTACTGCTTTATTTATAATCCATCTTGATTATTCATATTATGTAAATTAGTTGATTTAAATATCCCATTTATGTGATAATTGAATGCTATTTTTTATTTATCACATTTTTGTAATTGGCTACAAATCAAGACTTTTACTTTCTTTTTTTGGTAGTTGGTTCTATGTATATCAAGATGACAGATCATGGATTGAAGTTATATATATATTGAATAAATATTTTCAAGCATTGTTACTATAATAAAGAATGGAAGTGAGAGATAATATCCATGTAAATAGAAAATAACCTTTAATCTTTGATGTTATCAAGAAATTACCAATTACTACTAATTGACAATCCCTAAGGCCAAACCAGTTTTTCCATTAAACCTATAATAGCTATTTTGTTTTTCGAGTTTTTGTTGAAGTAAAAGAGGTCCTCTTTTTCTTTACATCCAAGTTATTTATGAATTTAAAGCCAGAAAGCAAACAAAAGAGCTATTATAAATTTAATGGAAAAATTGTTCGGCCTCAGAAATTGTCAATTAGTAGTAATTGATAATTTCTTGGTAACATCAAATGTTAACGGTTATTTTCTATTTATATGGATATTATTTCTCATTTCTAATCTTTATTATAATAAAAATTCATGGAAATATTGAATTCACTAGATACCACTCTCTGAAGAAGTTAAAAATATTATTTATAGAATGTCATGAAAGATGCTATTCTTTCACATTCTCATATCTATAAAAATAGTTTTCTGGGTTTAAATCCATATAAGAACTTGGGTTTGAAGTAAAAAAAGACATCCTTTTTATAGACTCCTTTTACTTCAACAAAAACCCAAACAAATGAGCTCTTATAGGTTTAATGAAAAATTGATTTGGCTCTAGGAATTATCAATTAGTAGATAATTGATAATTTCTTGGCAACATCAAAGGTTAAAGTATAATGATTTTTCATTGAATTTAATCAAATTATATACTCTCCTTTTCTTTTTAAAAACTCTATTTCTTCTCATTAACCATATATTCATATCTTTAACACACAATGTTTCAACCATTTTTTTCTGCAATCATTTTCAAGGATCTATAAAATTACATATTTATATAATTATTGTTACAAATAAAATTAATATATAAAAATATATATACGTATGGAAATTCCTAATGTCCACTCCATAAGTTCTTGTCATTGCAACTGTTATTACTATATGATTATTTATATAGTATACGAACATGGATGGGCTGCTCACCAACACGCATTAGCCAGTGTGGTGAGTTTATTGGCTTTTTACCTCCGAGTTTAAGAATATTTTTTCAATATATACAATCATGACAGACAAAAATAAATCATGGCCCTTATTCCCAGGAGGCTGTAAAGTCACCAACCAAGGCAGCGGTTGGTGGCCGAAGGCGGAGGGTGCTAAGAATCCCCTGATTGCGGACTCAGGCTGCCATTTGATGATGACTTTTTATTTAGGTACTTACAACTGCAGATCACTTTCAAGTGAAGGAAGATTGCAAGAGTTAGAAGAAGAACTATCTTATATTAAATGGGACATTATTGGACTTTGTGAAGTTAGAAGAAAAGGTGAAGAAACAATTGATTTAAAAAGTGGACATGTACTCTACTATAAAGGCACAAATATTGGAAATACAAGTGGAGTAGGATTCATTATAAATAAAAAATGGAAGAATAACATTGTGGAGATTGATGGTGTATCGGACAGGGTGGCAAGATTAGTTTTACAACTTAATAGCAGATACCAAATGCAGATAATTCAGGTTTATGCCCCAACAAGTTCTCATAGTGATGAAGTAGTAGAAGATTTTTATATGGATGTACAAAAGGCTTTTGATCAGAGTAAACAACATTTTAAAATTGTTATGGGAGACTTTAATGCTAGAATTGGTAAACAAATGAAAGATGAAAATGCTGTAGGTAATTTTGGTTATGGTAATAGAAATGAGAGAGGACATAGACTTGTGGAGTTTGCAGAAAAAGAAAAACTTTATATTATGAATTCTTTTTTTGAGAAAAAGGTTAAAAGGAAATGGACATGGAAGCATCCAAATGAAGGTACAGCAGAATTGGATTATATTTTGACTAACAGAAAATACATATTTCAAGATTGTAATGTTCTTAATAAATTTAACACAGGAAGTGATCATCGATTAGTAAGATGTAAGATACATGTTAATGCAAAACTAGAGAGACAAAAATTATTAAGAAAAACAATATTTACAGTTGATATTCCTAATCTTCAGAAACATTCTAATGAATTTAAATTAGAACTTACAAATCGGTTTCAAGTATTAGTAGATTTTGAACATGATTCAGATTTGAATGAAATTAATAGGAAAATAACTGATACACTTTTAAAAACTGCAACAAAGATAGCTGGTAGAAAAAAGCAGCAATTGACCAATAAAATTTCTACTGAGACTAGAGAATTTATGAAGAAAAGAAGGAATATGAAGATATACAAAAATGATGCATTAAAAAGGATTGAATATCTCGAATTTTGTAAAATGGTGTGGAAAAGAGTTGAAAATGATATAAGAAAGTATAATTGTGAACTAGCAAGGAAAGCTGTAGAAGAGAATAAAAGTCTAAAGAGTGTAAAACAACATTTTGGTATTGGTAGGAAATTTATATCTGCAATAAGAAAAAAAGATGGCATTATTACTAAAAAGAGAGATGACATCATGAAATGTGTAGAAGACTTCTATCAAGAATTATATAGTAATAAAGAACAAGTACCTCCTATACCTATTATATCTTCTGAATTGCCCAGAATTTTGAATGAGGAGGTGAGACATGCAATTAAATTTATGAAGAAAGGGAAGGCTCCAGGTAATGATGGAATTATAATTGATATATTAAAAGAAGCAGGTGAAGAAATAGAAATTTTTTTAGCAAAGTTATATTCCAAATGTCTAAATGATAAAGATGTACCAGATGATTGGAAGAATGCAGTATTAATATTAATATTTAAAAAAGGTGATAAAGAAGATATTAGAAATTACAGACCTATCAGTCTTTTATCAGTTTTATACAAAATTTTTACTAAGATAATTACAACTCGTCTACAGAGAACACTGGACTTCCACCAACCAAGAGAACAAGCTGGATTTAAAAGTGGTTTTAGTACAGTAGATCATATCCAGGTATTGAGAGAAGTTATAGAAAGGACAAATGAATATGAGTTGCCATTATGCTTAGGATTTGTAGATTATGAAAAGGCATTTGATTCTATAAACATTTCTTCAGTGATTAAAGCATTGGATCATCAAGGTATAGATCCAGGATATTGTCATATTTTAAAGAATATTTATAAAAATGCAACAGCAACAATTAGATTACATAATGATAGTAGGAAAGTCAACATTGAGAAGGGTGTAAGACAGGGTGACTCCATATCTCCAAAACTTTTTACAGCAGTGCTGCAAGAAGTATTTTGTGGATTAAAATGGGAAGCTAAAGGAGTGAAAGTAAATGGAGATTATTTAAGTCATTTAGATTTTGCAGATGATGTAGTTGTTTTTGCAAATAATGCTTTAGAGTTACAGGAAATGTTGCAGGAGTTATCAGATGAAAGTAGGAAAGTAGGACTAAAGATAAATGTTAAAAAGACTAAAGTAATGTTTAATAGATTTTCTCAAAATATGAAAAATAAAGATTGATTATGATGAGTTAGAAGAAGTTAACAGTTACAAATACCTTGGTCAGATTATTAATACAGATGGAAACATAATGGATGAAATTAATCATAGAATTAAACTTGGTTGGAGTGCTTTTGGTAGAAATAACTTGATACTAAAAGGAAATATGCCTATGTGTTTGAAAAGGAAGGTTTTTAATAAATGTGTTTTGCCAGTTCTTACTTATGGATCTGAGACTTGGACACTTAATAGAAGAGCAATACAGAGACTTCAAACCACTCAAAGAAGTATGGAGAGATGCATGTTGGGAGTAACAAGAAGAGATCGAAAACGCAATGTATGGGTAAGAGAACAAACAGGTGTTACTGATCTCCTTGAAAAAATTAAAAGACTGAAGTGGAGTTGGGCTGGACATATTGCTAGAAGAGATGATAATAGATGGACAATTGAAATTTTAAACTGGATTCCAAGAGATTGTAAAAGACCCAGAAAGAGACCACATGTGAGATGGATGGATGAAATAAGAAAGTTTGCAGGGGTGATGTGGAGAAGAGAAGCTAAAGATCGGAAAAGATGGATTGAACTTGGAGAGACCTTCATCCTGCAGTGGATTGATAATGGTTGTTGATGATGATGATCATAAAAAACAATAACATTTCTCTTTCATCTATCCATAAATCTTTTTTACATATATATTACATTATATAATCTACATTTACTTACTTCTTTTTTTCAAACTTTTTTCTTTTTTTACACACATATTTATATATATATAAAATACCAATATTTTTCTTTCTTTTGTCTTTTTTATACTCTTAATCAATTATGTTAAAACAATACCTTTTTTAATATCATTTTTAATTTTTTCTTTTTGTCCTCTTTATACTTTTAACCAATTACTTAAAAAAACAATACCTTTATTATACCATTTTTAATTTGTTTTTATTTTAATCTATCTTTTATAGGTTTTTCTCACTTTATATATAAACTTTCTTTTATCATTCTTTCTTTACATAATTTTACTTTTTCTAATATTATTTTTTAAAATTTATATGTCCAAATTCTTTACTATGTATGTTAACATTTGAATTTCTATCATTCAAATGTTGTTTTAACTTTGTCCTTAATTTATTCTTTGTTGTACTCATTGTAATGGTCAGATTTGTACATGCATGTAACAAAATCCATAGTCCAGGCAAAGTACACCAAAGTTGACCAAAATGAGATGGTGAGATCTTGAATCCAACCAAACTTCAGCTCATTTGCTAGTACTCCATGATTTAACACCTTACGAATGACATTTCTGATGTTACACATGTGTCTCAATTTCTTCTGTGAGCTGACTCCGAACAGGGAGAAACATGAGACCCCAGGGTAATTAGCAATTTAATTGAAAATTTAAAATAAACTCATAACACACTAATTACTTAATTAAAACAATACATATTCAACATATAAAATCGTTAAAGAATTAGAATAAGATAATATGATTTGGATTAAATAGGACTATGAGCAAGAAAGTTATAAACGAACTATATTTTAAACAGATTTA
Source organism: Epiperipatus broadwayi (assembly GCA_028023455.1). Classification (NCBI taxonomy): domain Eukaryota; kingdom Metazoa; phylum Onychophora; class Udeonychophora; order Euonychophora; family Peripatidae; genus Epiperipatus; species Epiperipatus broadwayi. The sequence goes on from JAQFVV010000033.1 coordinate 2,965,082, forward strand.
TTAAAACAATAACATAAAATGAAGTAAAAAAAATGACCAGGATTTACACAGCGTTAAGTATATGTGATCAATGCCCACAGGCATTTACATAGTGGGTGAGACTATTATTAATACAGCAATCTCATCCTAACATAATAAAATAGGCATATGTGTGGTTAATAAATCATGCCTATAATCATTTAATATGCCCATCCTATAGTTCATGGTTTGCTAATATGACAAGATAATAGCCTAGCCAAGATGATGCTACATACAGCTCTAAGATAGCTGTTATATATATATATATTAACAGAGTAAGTGAATAAATAAGCTCAAGGTAATGCAGATGCAACCTGGTAACCAAGATTTGACTTTCAATCTAATGCTGAATAGTTAATTAATAAGGAGGAAAATAACTAGTTTCTTTTAGATTCACATATATATACTGTGGCACTGAATAAAATACTAAGGAATAAGTCTGCGGTGCGAGTGAGTAATTATTCAAGAGCTTAAGCATCAAATGCTTGATGCTCTGAGACCAGTCAATTTACTGCAATTAATATAAAAACAAATAAGTTTAAGAACTCGGATAGGTTTTATAAACATAGTCTGGACCCTTGTATTCCAGTTTTAATAAAGACAGCCATACCCAAACTAAAGAATGGGATGGTCAGTCACCGTGAACCCATTTAAAAAGGTACAGCAAAACGTTAATATACAGATGTGTACTTTGTAAAGACACACAAGCAAGATACCAATATGTATACATATAATTAATTAATTGCACCTAAAATAGGTAGCTTCTATCTGCTAAACCAACATAACCCAGTTCTTATGCTAACATATAGGGCTTAAATTAAATTACAACCTAAGTTAAACTACTGAATCTGCACATACATAATCATAATTAAGGAGGGAACGCATATTTTATGGGCATTAATAAACATTAAGAAATATACTTTAATATCATCTCTAGCTATCCCATAATTTCTAACTAACATATCAAAAAGTCATAAGTTATAATAACTGACTAAGCAAACCCTCGCGAAATATAATGCAATTTATAAAATCAATAATACAACGATAATAATGAGCATATAGCGATCGATTATCTATTAATATAGGATTTCAAAACAGTGATTCAATATACAGAATAGCATTCTTAAAATATTTAAAATAGAGATTTTAATTATCTCTGTTGAAAGTTCATTAATAATTAGTATTCGCTGTTCGAAAGATTGGCATATTATAACATATATAATAAATTTAGATGAAATAGTTAAACAATAAATTTAGGCCTGACTGCAGTTTTAAGAAATTTAAATCATAACTGATTGCAGTTATTTATAGATTAGAAGAATTAATTATTTTACATTATAAGGTTGAATTCAGGCAAGTTTTACATAGTTGTACTTTGCAATTCAATACTAGCACTATAAATGCACAAACACAAAGCTAATATTTAATATTTTATTAAACCTTAGGTTGAGCACTTTTGAGAGTCATGGCTCTCATAATCATAGCACTTTGTGAAGTAATGGATTGTCTAATGTTATGCAAATCTTTCCTGGATATAGAATAACATGTTTCCTTTCTGTTAATCATGTTGTGTCTATTGCAATAAAGCACGCCTCTTTTATTTTTCTTCTCTAACCATTTCCCTCTGCAGACTAAACTGATTATTTGCAGTTTGCATGGATGTCCTGCAAGCTTTTGGTGCTGTGCAAAAATGGAATTGTGTGCTGAATCGGATTGTGCCTTAGTATATGAGCATTTATGTTGAGATAATCTATTTTTCAGTGTTACTTTGGTTTTCCCATAGTATGAGGCTTTAGAATTTTTGTCAAGGCATAAGATATTGTACACCACTTGTGGAGTTTGAGCAAGAATTAATTGGTTTTTTGCATTATTAATAGTCTGTTGGAACTAGGAGGGGTGTGAAAGCACAACTGAAAGCTTCTATTGAAAATTGAACAAAATTTTTTGTGCATGTTCAGTATGTATGGCAATAGTAGCCTCTGTCTATCCACACAGTGCATTGTTGATTGTTTTGAAATGATATGATCTTCTTGATGATACCCTGTTTAAAACCTATATTTAATAAATTTTCTCTACATCCTGCTAAATTGATTTTTTATTGGCTTTAAACTTGCACAATTGCTGATTTCTGTGGAGAAAAGATGTAAGGCCTGCTAATTTATTGTTGATAGGTGTGTTTGAATTGGGCTGAATGTGACTTCTTACTTCAAAAGGGTTGATTATCATCTTACAATTCAGGTATGTGTTTTCATATTTACTTGTAAATTCAGATATTTCACTTGTTTGTTAGTGTTTTCCCATTCAATGTTTAATGTTATATATAGAGTAAGTTAAAAACAAACTCTTATGAGGCTTCAAAAATACCCTCAACCTCAGACCGCGGTTTCTGCCTCTAGCGTCATCAGTGAGGTGCTAGGGAATAAAAATACTAGAACTAGTCCAGCATTTTATCAATGCCTAACTATTGAGAAGAAAATCTGAAACTTTCAGACATTAAACAAAAATCCAGCTATCTAACTCAAATAGCCGTATGGGACTGAACTAAGTTCAGATACACCATATATTAATAGTTCTAGCAATATAAAATCGCCAAAGCATTAATAGCAAAAAACTAAAATTAAATTGATAAAAAAGCAAGTCAGATGACCTAATTTTAATAAAGCTCCTATTTACAAATGTTATATATAGAGTAAGTTAAAAACAAACTCTTATGAAGCTTCAAAAATACCCTCAACCTCAGACCGCGGTTTCTGCCTCTAGCGTCATCAGTGAGGTGCTAGGAATAAAAATACTAGAACTAGTCCAGCATTTTATCAATGCCTAACTATTGAGAAGAAAATCTGAAACTTTCAGACATTTAAATGTCCAAAAATTCAGCTATCTAACTCAAATAGCCGTATGGGACTGAACTAAGTTCAGATACACCATATATTAATAGCTCTAGCAATATAAAATCGCCAAAGCATTAATAGCAAAAAACTAAAATTAAATTGATAAAAAATCAAGTCAGATGACCTAATTTTAATAAAGCTCCTATTTACAAATGTTATATATAGAGTAAGTTAAAAACAAATAAAATGCTGGACTAGTTCTAGTATTTTTATTCCCTAGCACCTCACTGATGACGCTAGAGGCAGAAACCGTGGTCTGAGGTTGAGGGTATTTTTGAAGCTTCATAAGAGTTTGTTTTTAACTTACTCTATATATAACATTTGTAAATAGGAGCTTTATTAAAATTAGGTCATCTGACTTGATTTTTTATCAATTTAATTTTAGTTTTTTGCTATTAATGCTTTGGCGATTTTATATTGCTAGAGCTATTAATATATGGTGTATCTGAACTTAGTTCAGTCCCATATGGCTATTTGAGTTAGATAGCTGGATTTTTGGACATTTAAATGTCTGAAAGTTTCAGATTTTCTTCTCAATAGTTAGGCATTGATAAAATGCTGGACTAGTTCTAGTATTTTTTATTCCCTAGCACCTCACTGATGACGCTAGAGGCAGAAACAGCAGTCTGAGATTGAGGGTATTTTTGAAGCTTCATAAGAGTTTGTTTTTAACTTACTCTATATATAACATTTGTAAATAGGAGCTTTATTAAAATTAGGTCATCTGACTTGATTTTTTATCAATTTAATGTTTAAGGTTAAAAATGACCTGTTTTGTAATTTGTTTTTCATTTGATTGGTGACTTCTGCCTTAGCAGCCACAAACAAATCGTCCACATATTTGGTATAAAATTTGAATTATGTGGTATTCTCATAATTTGGCAAAACATGCTCCTCATAATGGTTTATCACAATGCTGGCAATGATTCTTCTAATTGGTAAGCCCATTGTCTTCCATTTTTCATGTGGTACCACTTTTCATTAAATATTGCCATCATAAGCCAATTCAAAAACAACTATGAAAGCAATCCACACCTGGTCTATGTTCCTGTGCAACAGTTCTTCTTTGACGATTTCAATGGATTTTGCTGTGTTGATGGATCCATACAGCTCCATTATATCTATTGATTTCAGCCTTGGGTCTGGGATCAATTCTATATCCTTGATTCTTGAGACAAAATCAAATGATAATTTTATCTCATAATTACCAAAGCCTACAGTTTCAATTATCTGTTTATCAGCTTGGCCACCTTGAAATAATGGACTCCACCAAAATCTAGTATTAATCTGAATGGCATGTGTGGCTTATTTATTTTTGCATTGGAAAACATCCTTGGTGGTATTGAAGCCGAGGGTATAATTTATAATATTCTGACTTTGAGAATGCCTTGCTTTGTTGCAATAGACAGCAGCACCATTAACAGAAAGAAAACATGTTATCCTATATCCAGGAAATGGAATACTTGAATTTTGCTTAGATTTGCATAACATTAGATAATCAGTTACTTCACAAAGAGCTATGATTATGAAAGCCATGACTCTCAAAAGTGTTCAGCCTATAGTTTAATATAATATTAAATATTAGCTTTGTGTTTATGTGTTTATAGTGCTAGTATTGAATTACAGAAAATTAATAAACCCACAAAGTTTAAAATTAAGTTCATATTAACATAGTTCTATTTTATAAATGATTGTAGAGTTTTAAAAAATAAGATTGAACATTCGTTATGTTAAATAAGCTAGCTTAATATTAAAATTTATAGATTTAAAGTTTAATTTATAGAGCTCTTCAGCTTTTGAAAAGAATATTACCAATCTTCTTGGTTGTAGCTTGTAATGCAGACTCATCAGACACTGGATGTAGTGGCACTCTTCTCTGGATAGGTGCTTTGGATTAAGATGTCTTCTCCTTGCAGTAGGCTGCTGGAAGGTTACTCATCTCTGTGATGATGATAATGCCACAAGGCATGTAAAACTGGACTAGAGATTGCCATCTTTTGGAGAAATGGCAAATCTGTTGCTTCTTAGCAAGACATGTCGAAGTGAAAACTGGCATGGATTGTGGCAGTGACGCTTCTTAAAATTATTGAATAGAATATTTACAGCTAGAAATCTGGCCTATGTCTATGATTCAAGGATTATAACACCCTGTTATCAAACAGACTATTTACTTCTTGACAATCAATTTGCACCCTCTGAAATTTTATAACTTAATTCATTTAAACCTCCCTGTTAATTTTTAACAAGATGTTGTCAACTAAGCTTGACCATTTTAAATCCCTAATGACTTTGCAATAGTTTCAGTCTAGTAATTTTGTTTACAAAAAAATTTATACATTTTTTGAAAAATATTATTACTTAGCGACAACTATGTTAAAACAGGAGTGACTAGCATGGCTTTTTGTTTACAACTTATTTAAGGTTAAAATTAAGTCATTAGAACTTTTAAACAATATTATTATTATATATATATATATATCACAGTCATGCGTAGACCCTGCACATATACATGTAATTTCTAATGTAAAATAATAAGTCGATTCTTTTTAACAAAATAAAATCTATAATACAAAATATATTATTTTAAAATAAAATATACATGCTGTAATATATATAACTATAACCATTAAATGTCTGTATTTTTAAATCATATAATAATAATTCAAACAAATTTATTTAACACAGTATTCAAAATTAAATAATATATTCTTTACCGGAAGTACTTTCGATAGTTTCACTGACAATCTTTATCAACCATTAATACAAATGTACACAAAATAAAAATTGCATTACCCATCATTCAATCCATTCAAATTTCCCACAATTCTGTTGTTTTTATATTAGCTGATTGTCTATTCATTAAACCATCTTTATTCCTAGATATCATTATTGCCTCCTTAATTTTTCGTTTTTCATTACATCTTTCAATTTGAATAATTTTTACATCTCTATTATTAAATTTAAAACCATAATTACATGCTTTATTATGATCAAAAATAATTGATGGAGTATTTATATTTACTGAAGATACATTTTCTTTCTGTACTCGTTTATATAATATCTAATGATCATTATATCGTTTTTGTAATATATATATAAACTGATGATATTGCAATTGTTTGTTTGCATAAATGTTCATGATACCTATATAATCATGTTGACAGTTATATATATATACTCAGAGAGGATTTAAATCCAGTACAGATGGAGCTGTGGGGAAAAATAGGTCAAACATATATGAAATCAGGAATATACCATTTCACTATATACGATACATTCCTATTATCTCTTTTACAATTTAAACACTCAATCCTATAAATTTCACTCTCATTTCCATTTTTTAATATATATATATATTGTAACATGAAAGTTAATCAAGCTATGGATAAGAAAATATCTTGCTCCTATTTACAAAAACATAGCTATATTTCCTGATTAACTGGCCTACTAATTATTAAGACCTATGCTACTGGCAGAATCAGCTTTTTTTATTTATTTTACAATGGTGCCAGGATTCATACAAGAATCCACTGAAATCTGTCACGTCGCACATTGTAAATTTAGAAGAAAATAATTAAAAAGATTGGGGTTTTGATTTCCTATAACTTTAAGTATTTTTTTAGAATATTACTCCCAGGGCTTAATTAACAAATAAGCATATTGGCAAAGGTAATTTACACATAATAGATTAAAAATAAACTAACAATAATAATACATAATGAAAAGTTGATATTAGAAATAAATATTTTATTCTAACAAATTAAAATATTTAAAAATAAATTGTTAAATAAAATTGAATAAATAATTCTAAACAAAAAATTAGCTTTCATTGTACATTTTAAAAAAAAAATTACACTAACTAAAAAAAATTAAAATTGCATCTTTTAATAAGATCGCTAAATTTACTTTTTCTTTTAGCTTTTACCAAATGCCAATATATTTGTATCATATATAAATAAATGGTACAATATCACCAGGGCCAGGAGATGAGAATAAAATAGGGGTTTGAACTAATTTTATTCTTAACTTTTAAGTCCGTGTTCTGGATTTTTTTTAATGTATTAGCATGCTGATATATTTTTGTAGACTTATTCACAAGTGATGTGTGGATTTAAAGCTCACATTTAGGGTCTAACATGACTGGAATAAGAAACATTTCCACATTCACCTGTGGCCTTTCCACTCAAGCGTAATACTAACAATAAGAAGCCCAAGTTATAAGCACATATGAGAGTTGCTCACCCGTTTGAGTCTTATAGACTTATGGCAACTTAGGTCTTCCCTCCCATTTTTTGGGAACTGCTACAAATAGACTGATGGGTATTTACAGATGGTCTTATGTTACATACTGGAATATAAGGACACAGGGCTATGATTTTCCCCTCTCCAGTATCCACCAACCTGGCCAACACTTGAGACTTAACACTTATATCAGCCATAATCGTGTTTTTTTTCTACAAGTCATAAAAAAAATTTTTATTTTTATAGTTGGTATAATCCAGTTTCAAGTTGTTTTTTTTTTGTAAAATTATTATTCATTCTCCGGCTATGGGTTTTGGGCCATCATTGTAATGTTCTTTATACCATTACGACATATCTCAGGTTATGGTTTTATCTACATGGATGATGTTATTATTGCATCTAGTAACCCTCAGGAACACTTACAACACCTCAAGATGTTTTTACAAGAGTGCAAAATGAAGGGTATCCACATTAACCTACAAAAAAGCTGTTTAGCAGCAGAAGAATTTCTTAGGGCACTTGATTAATGTGAATGGAATCAGGCCAAACTCTGACAAAATCCAGGCAATCAGAGATTTCCCAGACCCTCACACACCAAGACAAGTGAGGTCATTTTTGGGGCTGTGTAACTTTTACAATAAATTTTACAAAAACTTCGTTTCCAACATGGTGCCTCTGCTGCAATTATTAATTAAGGGGACATCATGGAAATGGATGAAAGAGCATGAAACCAACTTCAGGGTTATTAAAGAAAAGTTCCTTAACCAAGTGGCGTTGGTTTACCATGACCTAAGGAAACCATTTATTGTCTTGGTAGATAGTAGTGTGTATGGATTAGGTGCAGCTCTTATGCAAGCTCAGGAGGATGATACCCTGGGTGAAAGGTGCAGAGATTAATTACTGTGTCATGTTTTGGTGAGGTCATTTTTGGGGCTGTGTAACTTTTACAATAAATTTTTACAAAAACTTCACTTCCATCTTGGAGAGGTGTTGCAAAAACTTCACTTCCATCTTGGAGCCTCTGTTGCAACTATTATGTAAGGGGACATCATGGAAATGGATGAAAGAGCATGAAACCAACTTCAGGGTTATTAAAGAAAAGTTTTTTAACCTAGTGGTGTTGGTTTACCCTGGCTTAAGGAAACCCTTTATTGTCTTGGTAGATAGTAGTGGATATGGGTTAGGTGCAGCTCTTATGCAAGCTCAGGAAGATGATACCCTGGGTGAGAGGTGCAGAGATTAATTACTGTGTCATGGAGAAAGAGGCCTTGGCTGTAGTGTGGGCATTTCACAAATTCCGCCAATTCTTGATAGGATCAAAAGTGATCATTAGGATGGAATCATAAGAGCCTGGAATTCCTAAACCAGTAATTTAACAAATAGTAGGCTAATCCGGTGGAGCCTTTTTCTACAAGAGTTCAATTATTCCCTCCAGTAATGTAAAGGCACTGAAAATGTGATGGCTGACACATTGAGCCAAAATATTGGTCTGGGGCTCAAAATCATCTGCAGATCGAAGATATGGCTAACATAGAATTAGAACAGGATGCTATAGTGAAAGAAGGATTGAGACACCTGGGAAAAGTGCAACAGCAAAGTCCCACCTACAAAAAAGTTATTGACCAACTGGAAGCCAAAAATGAAATAGAAATGTTTGAACACCAGAAATAGATACCGGCTGAAAGAAGGGGTCCACTGGTACATCACTGACCTACAAAGGGATCAATGGAAGATGACTATACTAGAGAGTTTACAAAAAGGACTTATTATGTACACCCACCATTTGTATGGACATTATGGAGTTAATAAAGTGGAAGGCTTATTGAGGACATGGTTCCACTGGCCAAATATGAAAGCACAGGTTGTCAGCATAGTAAGTGCATGCGAAACCTATCAGAAGACAACCAACAAATGAGTCATATCATGGCCTACAGAGTCCTATCATTCATAACAAACAAAATGACCTGATAGCTGTTAATTTTTATGGGTCATTACCAGCCCTTAAAAAAATGAAATATGTACTAGTGGTATATGACATTTTTTCAAAGTGGGTTTCAGCATAACCGGTACCTTAGGCAAATACTAAGAATGCCATATGGGTTCTTGAGATGCAATACTTTGAGAAAGTAGGTAGACCTAGGGCTATTTTATCAGGCCATGGTACACCTTTCACATGGTACAAATGGCAAGAGTGGATAGAGAATGGAGCTAAAACATGTATTGTCATTCATACAGAATCCACAGTCCAACCCATATGAGTGGATGATGAGAGAGTTGGGATGCCTCTTCAGGGGTATATACTGTTTCCAACCATTTAGAGGATGGTTAGCAGGGTTTCTCGTGTATTAAATTTTTATAAATTGGACTGGTAATGAATTCACAGGATTTGCACCTTTAAGACTTCAATTTGGAGAAGCAATACCTCAATTATATAAATCCACATTACCCACTATCAGAAAATATTGATAAAAGAAGAGATCAAGAAAAGGCAAGGGCAAAATTGGAACACAATGCCAAGCTCCAGACACTGTGGACACTGCAAAAAGGACTCAGGACAGACAAGTTTAAAAAAGGATATGGTATGGGTCAAAGTGAACTCTGTGAGTCAAACTGGAAAACATATTTTCAAAAAATTCCAAAACTCGTATGATGGGCCTTACCAAATCACCCAAAAGGATGGCCCAAATGCCTTCATTTTAGAAAATGGAGAATGAGAAAGGGGTATCTATAATTCTAGATCCCTGAAGCCATATAAGACCAGGACATGGTATAGAAGGTCTCTATAAAAATTAATGTATGGAGAATAAAATTAGTTCAAACCCATTTTTATTCTTGTTTCCTTGGCCCCGGTGGTTATATTTGGCATTGTGTAATATTTAAAAAAAATTCTTCAAAGAGAGTAAAATGCAAAGATCATTTAAAAAATATTTAATTTTTTTAAGTAGTATAATTTAAAAAAAAACATAAAATGAAAGTTAATTTTTTTTTTTTAAATTTATCTATGTAATTTAAAATAATGTTGATATTGGAAAGTGCATACAGATTAATTAATTCAGATAGTGAAAAAACATTCTACACACAGATTACAATCAAAGTTTCCAAAGGTAATTAAAGATGGTGAAAATAATCCATAAAAAGACTTTGTAGCTGAAAAAAATAATGTGGAAGATTATAGAATAATAAACAAAGGATGAAGAAAATATGTGCCAGACTTCTCAAAAATGATCTGGACTATAAAAGGAGAAGACAAGTTGGAAAGGGGCTTTTCCATCTGTGTGTTTTAGTTAAGTTCTCTTGTGCAGCATTTTTTTAAAAAATTAAGAATAAAATGTTGCCACTTAGATCTAAAGTGAACCTATTCCACATGTGCGAGTAGAACCAGATCGTTCACCAACACCTCTTGGAAAAAAGTCACCTAAACCTTCATCCAACCTTGCCTCAATCAGGATCAGATATGGAAGAAATGAAACCATAGAAAACTACTGCAGACTACCCATCGAAAGGAATCAGACTACTAAGAAGATTAATCACCTACGTAAACACTTGAAAGATTTGTGAACTAAATTTTTAATAATAAATTGTTACCATGGACAAAAAGAAGACATTAATTATCTATTACTTCAAAGTGCGATATTTGAATTCAAATGGTTAAAATAATTATCTGAATATGTGTGTTTCTTTCCAATATTATTATTTTATTATTATAGGTGTTTAACTGCTTAATGTGTTGTAATAAATTTTTAATACTAATATAAAAAAAACTTTCATCGTACATGCCTAATTTTTTAATTAGTTACATTGTTAATTTTGAGTGTTAGATTTTTATTGTTTAGTATTAGAGTAGTGTATAAATTACCTTGCCAATATTCTTATTTCTTAATTAAGTCCAGGAAGAATATTTTTCTTAAAATAAATTGACAGGAAATCTTAATCCAGATCTTGTAATTATTACTTTATAAGTTACGATATGCTTGATGCAGAATCAGTGAGTCTAACAACTTTGGTGCCCTCTTTTATAAATTAAAAACTGATTCTGCCAGCAATTGAAATAATAGTTCTTAGGTGGAGTTAATCACGAAATATAGCATATTTTTAGAAATATGAACAAAATATTTATTTTCCATCTTCATAGCTTGATTAACTTTCACTTCAGTGTGTAAAAAAAGGCCTACCAGAATCCATCAAAACATGAAAAACATTACCATGGCACCCAATTGGGGCTTCAGAAAAAAATCACAACCTGAGATATGGCATAATGATATAAAGAACATTACAATGATGGCCCAAAACCCATAACTGGAGAATGAACAATAATTTTACAAAAAAAAACAACTTGAAACCAGATTAGACTAACTGTAAAAATAAAATTCTTTTTTATATGACTTGTAAAAAAAACATGATTATGGCTGATGTAGCTGTTAAGTCACAAGTGTTGACCGGGTAAGAAAATACTGGAGAAGGGAAAATCATAGCCCCGAGTCCTTACATGCCAGTATGTAACATAAGACCATCTGTAAATGCCTATCAGTCTATTTGTAGCAGGGTTCCTGAGAAATGGGAGGGTGGACCAAGTTGCTGCAAGCCTGTAAGACTGTCATGTGTGCTTATGACTTGGGCTTCTTATTGTTAGTATTATGCTTGAGTGGAAATTGACACGAGTGAATGGTGAAATGTTTCTCATTCCTGCCATGTTAGACCCTAAATGCAAGCTTTAAAGCCACAAGTCACTTGTGAATAAGTCTACAAAAATATATCAGCATGCTAATACATTAAAAAAATCCAGAACATGGACTTAAAAGTTTAAAATAAAATTAGCTCAAACATCTATTTTATTCTCATCTCTTGGCCCTGGTGGTATTATACCGTTTATTTATATATGGTACAAATATATTGGCATTTGGTAAAAGCTAAAAGAAAAAGTAAATTTAGCAATCTTATTAAAAGAGATGCAATTTTAATTTTTTTTTAGTTAGTGTAATTTTCTTTTAAAATTAAGAATAAAGTGTTGCCACTTAGATCTAAAGTGAACCTATTCTACATGTGTGAGTAGAACCAGATCATTTGCTGACACCTCAGAAAAAAGTCACCTAAACCTTCGGCTAACCTTGCCTTAATCAGGATCAGAGATATGGAAGAAATGAAATCATAAAAAACAGTACTGCAGACTATCCATTGAAAGGAATCAAACTACTAAGATTAATCACCTACGTAAACACTTGAAACTTATCGGTAAGTTAATGGCCATAATTTCTATCTAGATAAAAGATTTGTGAACTGAATTTTTAATAATAAATTATTACCATGGACAAAAAGAAGACATTAATTATCTATTACTTCAAAGTGCAATATTTGAATTCAAATGGTTAAAATAATTATCTGAGTATGTGTGGGTGTTTTTTTTTTAATATTATAATTTTATTATTATAGGTGTTTAAATGCTTAATGTGTTACTACTAATATAAAAAAAATTTCATTGTATGTGTCTAATTTTTTAGTTAGTTATGTTGTTATTTTTGAGTGTTAGTTTAGTTTTAGAGTAGTGTATAAATTTCCTTGCCAATATTTTTATTTCTTAATTAAGTTCAGGAAGAATATTTTTCTTAAAATAAATTGATGAGAAATCTTAATCCAGATTTTGTAATTATTACTTTATATGTTACGATATGCTTAACACAGAATCAGTGAGTTTAATGACTTTGGTGCCCTCTTTTATAAATTAAAAGCTGATTCTGCCAGCAATTGAAATCATAATAATACTTAGGTTGAATTAATCAGAAAATATAGCTATGTTTTTAGAAATATGAATGAAATATTTATATTTTCCATCTTCATAGCTTAGTATGTAAAAAAAGCCTAACAGAATCCATCAATATATTGCAACATTTTTTACATTTTGCTAGGTTCTGGTAGGCCTTCTCTTACATACTATATAATGAAAGTTAACCAAGCTATAGAGAAGGAAAATATCATTCCTATTTACAAAAACATAGCTATATTTCCTGATTAACTAGCCTACTAATTATTGCGATTTATGCTGCCAGCAGAATCCGCTTTTTTATTTATTTTAACAAGGGGAAGAAAATTTAAAAGATCGGGAATATGATTTTCCGTAGCTTCATTTTTTTATTTTGAGAATATTTTTCCCAGGGCTTGATTAACAAATATTGGCAAAGGTAAATTACATATAATAGATTATAAATGCACAATGAAAAGTTGATAAAAGCAAAATATTTTATTCAAACAATTAAAATATTTAAAAGATAAATTACTAATAAGTTGGAAAGACTACACACATGCTAATCCTGATATGAATCAATTAAAACAGTTTGACAATTAAAATTTCACTTCCAATTTTCTTCTAGAAGGTTGTAACTGAAAGTGTCTTGAATAAGAAAAAATTGTCTCTATCGGGATAAGATTATAAGCTTATCGGAGAATGGTTTGCAAAGACTTCATTTAGTCACAATTGGGATATGAATAATCTTACTGGTATGTTTTGTAGTATGCATTTTGAAGAGCCCATTGAAGTTTAAGGAGTTTTACTCTGTCAATATTTTTGTAGGTCATTAGCCCATCATAATGGCTAGACTTGACAGTTTTTCTGAGTGACCTATATGACGAAAGGTATCTATGAATGCATCGGTTCCACTCCGCATGACAATTCACCTCAACATATGAGTAATGGTAGTCCTGCATATGAGTAGTCTGGGATTGGATATTTTCTCTATTCCGGACTTAATGGAAGCTTCTAGTTAAGAAATAGACAAAGATACCATTTGAAGTTTTTCCTGACCTTTTTATATTCGCGATCAATTTTTAGACTTCTCTGCGCATCTATTTTCTTTTGTCCTTTTATCAGCATACAAGACAATCTTGTACATTCTTTCTTAAATTTAACTTACAAAGACTTTGTCTTAACATAATTCCATCATCTTTAATTGAAGTTAGAAAGATTTTACTAATTGAAATCTGCATGTGGAATTCTCTTTCTTTTAGTTTATTTGGATTAGTAATCTACATGTCTTTTATTCTTTCCAATTTTAACTTTTATTTTTAATTAAAGTAATAATTTGAAACAACAAAATGAGCTTTCACTATACGTTTAAAAAAAAAAAATTTTTCTAACTAAAAAAAATCTAAAATGTGTCTTTTAAAAGATCGCTAAATTTACTTTTTCTTTTAGCTTTTACCAAATGCCAATATATTTATACCATATATAAATAAACAGTACAATAAATTGTGAAGGCAGCTTCAAAATTGCTACCACAACAAACCTTAGCCATCTGAAATGATAGATTGTTTTTTTTGTTTAATTAGCATCTAAAGATTAATAAAAAATAAGTTTTTGCTACAACACTTTTGGAGAAAAAAAATGTTTTAATATTATTTTTATCAGTGTAATAATTACATATTAAGTACTGGGAATGATGGGAATTTTACAGTGAAAAACACACATATATATATTAGTAATAAAATTTTATTACTATGAAAATATCAATCTTGATAAAAAAAATTGTACATAGTTACATATATGTTGATCATTGTATTGTGTTAATTAAACTGACAATGACTTAAATAAAAACAATAATTATAACAATAGAAAATAAATCCATATCTGAATATAAAAGGGATAATAATATAATATTGTAAATTTATTCTATAATTTGTTTTTTTTTTAAAAATGAATCGATATAAAAAAATATTTTAAAAGATGCAACACTGGAACACTGGTTTTAAACAATAGGAATAATGCTGATATAAAAAGGAAACAATTAAAAATCTATTTTAATTCTTGGTCTGCATTTGATCTTAAAAGACAAGTTTTATTAGAACTATTATTTTAATATTTTTTCTGCAAAAATGGACATTTTTTTTTAAAGTAGTGTCTCAACAAATATCATTGTTTTCTAGTTAATTCATTGTTTGGAAGAGGAGTAAAGAAAGTGAATTAGAACATACTTATTCTAATTTATTAAGCAGATAAGTTAAAATAATTTATAAAATTAAATTTAAAAAAAAAGAAAGTATTATGATTTTTTGTTTAAAAGAAACTAAAAAAAAAAGAAATCAGAACAGTTGATTTAATTTAAAGTTTCTATAATCAATATTACAAGCAATAGATAGCTGTGCTCTATAAATATATTCTTATTAAATGCAAACCATATATATATATGAAACAAACAAAAAAGCAAGTTAAACTTGCCAATGCTTGTATTTATGATCAAAAGATGGCATTTTACCAAAAACACCGTCAAAGCATGTTTGTTTACATAAACATCAAAGTAAGCAGAGCCGGCGCTGGGTACTAGGCGCCCGCATGCAAATTTGATTTTGGTGCCCCTGTCAGGGATGATGCCTTCTTTTTCAGATGCTAATCTCTCAGTGATGGCGCCTCCTTCTGCCAGCGCCCGCATGCCTAGCATGCGTTGCATGCCCGCTTCCGCCGGCCCTGAAAGTAAGCATTCACTACCTCTTTCATTAGTTCCACCATCAGATCATGATTTCAAGTGATAGCAAAATCAGCTTGAAATCATGATCTGAAGGTGGAACTAACGAAAGAGGTAGTGAATTCGTACTCTGACATTTATGTAAACAAACATGCTTTGATGGTATTTTTGGTAAAACACCATCTGTTGATCATATATATAATTAAAATATGAGATACATTGGCTAGAAGGTTTAATTGTCATTGGGGTGGAGCATTTTCTTTTATCTGCTATGTCCATATGCCTGAGAAGTTGTATCTACACAAGATGAAAATCTACGTGAGGAGTAACATAAAACTACCTACTGCCAACTTAAATAAATTCAGGATGTGTTATATAAAATTAATCAGGAGTTCTTCAACATCTATAATAAAAAATGCATAAACCATAAGAACTTTGTGTAAAGAAGACTCTGAAAAATAATTATGCTTTAACATATTGATTTATAAAATATTGTAAAATTATGTTTTATTTTCTGTTGTATAAATCTGTATTTTTTTGTTTTTATTTATTCTCATCTTATATTTGGGGAAGTGCTATTTCAAATTCAACAGGGAACAGTCCAACATAAGAAAATATCAAGAGAGTAGGGGAGGGGGAAGGTTGAAAAGTCTATTTTCTTTTTGTTTTTAATAAAATCTAGGTGATTTATTTTCTACCAAGAGATTTTGTTCTCAACTATGCACATAAAATTAAGTGGTAAGAGTTTTTTTTAAAGCCACTGAAATAAACTATGTTACAACATGACATGACTTATTTATAGATTATAGTATATGTGTTACTAATAGTATTCTTAAGATATAATGAGTAAATGATTAACACTTTTAAAATAGTATTCTTTATCATTTTCTATCATATTCTGTGTTGTTTTATTATTATACTTTTCCACACTAGATATTGCATATTATATCTGAAGTTGCATTTAAATTTTCATTGAGTTAGCAATCTCACTTTTAATTAATAATTTTATTATTATTATTATTATCTTGGATATACAGATGTCTATCTTATGGGTATCTATCATGGGAAGTAAGGGTGATTAGTTTTAAATTGTTTAAGTAAAGAAATGATAGATACTCACCATAGACATAAAAACTGTAAATACATAGGGAGATATCCAAGTAATTTATGGGCATTTGTAAATATTTTTCTTTATTGAAATTTTTCTATTTTAAATTGACTGGGAATTTATTTTATGTTTGAATATATCTTATTTTGTTGAAAATAAATATTATGAAGTTTTGTTAATTAACAAGATCTCTATAGTTTTGTTGATCCAGCATTTACATTCAATCCAGCATTTACATTCCATCTTATAGCCAATATTTTATACATGCACACATCCACATTATTGTTTAACAAGCATGTGAGAGAATATTAAATAAAGGTTATTTCTTTCTGATAGATAGGATATATTATTTTAGTTGTCAATGAACAGTTTGCATAGATACATACCTGTTAAGAGAGTCAAATGCGAATCCTTCCTGAGTTCGAATATCTGAGGCAACGGTTTTGAAAAAGGAGTGGTGAGATGTTAGATGAACAGATTTAAATTACATGTAAATTTGATGGATAATGCTTAGGCTAGTCTATTAAAGATAGATGTAATCATGAGTCAAGTACTTCATCATGTTATTTCTAGCATCCTACATGAAGACCCTAGGTCCGACAGTAGTTAGATGCGATCTTGCTCTCTTTCTCCTATATATGTGGATGGACCGAACTGTGGCATTTTGCACTATTAACTTTAGGATATAAAAGATAGGTACACCAGTACTTTTAGATTGGATGTAAGTTGATTATAGGTTATGGATGAACCAGCTGTTGATATGTGTGTTCAAGTGTATTTGTTGGACCGGCACATCTGGGCATATGCGACCATACCGTTACAATATATACTGTTTAATAAATCAATCATTAACAGAGATCCATAAGAAGTAATCAATTAACAAATACCATAATAAAAAAATTAGTAAAATTCATAAAATGTAATTATTTAGATCAGCATTGTCCAACCTTCGGTAATACAAGGGTTGCATAAAAAAAGATCTGTCCAAAGTTCACATCCAGAATAAATATAGTATGCTTATATTAAATTATTTGAAGAGTCCTATCATTATTTACGGTTAGAAAACACCCTAACATTTTATAAATAAAACTATAGCAATTACATAAGTTTATATAAAATGTGATAATTATTTCATTTTAATGAGAACTCTGTGGTAGTTAATTCATTTACTAGAGTAGCTATAATAATTTTAATGCTTGTAGTTTCCAATTGCAGTAAATTTGAAAGAAAAGTATCTATTAATGAACATCTAATACTTTGATTTAATCATTTTCAATGCTGAAAAAGTGCTTTCATAAAGATATGTGCTCCCAAGCATTTGAGTACACCTTGAATCCAAAATTTTTCAATTTAGAGAATCTCAATCTTGGCAGTAATTAAAATAATATATACAACTTTTTTACCTTTGCAAAAATAAAAAGAACCTGAATGCAAATCAACCAATTACAGTTGAAAATTAGAGCTTGCATTTTCAATATTGACAGTCAAGGGTCTAGTAAAAATTGATTTGCTTAGACCTATCAAATTGATTCTCAATGATTTCTTCAATATATTTTACATAAACTGTAAATGATGCTTTCTCAAAATTCTTTCTTTCTTCAAACTTCATCCTTTATTTATCTTTCTATTTTAATTAACTGTAAATGTTTTTTAGTGAATTAGTCATGAAATTCAATAAAAGCACACACCACTAAAAACTTACTGAACTTATATAACATGGTTTGAAATTCAGCTCATCAATATTTTTAACTGCACAATATTGCATTGTCATCAGTACCTAAATGGGTATAAAATTTGGAAAAAAAAAAGTTTGATAGAAGTATGTTAAAAATCAATTACAAGATTTGATCCAAATAAATAAACAGAATATTAAGTTAAATAAAAGTATTTAAAGAATAAAAACTGTATATCAGAAAAGTTTGAATTTAATTCTTTAGTTACAAGCATGTATTAAATAATTTGAATGAGTTTAGTTAAAAGTTGATAAATTGACAAAAAGATTTTTTATGTTATTTGAAAATATAATTTTATCTAAAGTTCAATTATTATTATATAAGTATAATTGAAATGCTTATTTAAATAAGAATTCATATGTCTTGAGTATTTATTCAACCTTGTTTAATGATTCAATACAGAAACTTGCATGTAGATATAAACAATGAGCATTGCTAATTAATTGCTCAACAAGCTTTGTGATAAATGCTTAGCCAGAGAAATCATTTAAAATATCTCTGCCAGGACCCCCTCCCCAAACCTCTGATCAAAGGTTTTATGCTTTGGCATTCCTCAGAGAAGCACTAAGATAGCTTCAGACACTAGATCTAAAAATACCAATCCAATGCCAGTATTTATCTAAAAGTTATCTATTGAGTAGAAAATCTGAATTTTTCAGACATCTACATGTTTTCAAACCCTGCTATCCAACTCAAATAACTATATGGAGCTTAGAGATCTTCAGCCAAACCATATATTAGTAGTCTAAGCAATATAACATCACATAAGACTTAAAGCAGAGACTATAAATAGTCAAATAAAAAATCGAGTCCTACATGATCCCAATCTTTTAAGCTTGTAAGATATAAACAAGGAGCATTTGTAATTGCTCAACAAGCTTTGTGATAAATGCTTACACAGAGAAAGCATTTAAAATATCTCTGTCAGGAACCCCCCCTCCCAACCTCTGACCAAAGGTTTCATGCTTTGGCACTCCTCAGAGAGGTGCTAGGATAGTCTCAGACACTAGATCTAAAAATGCTGACTTTGGGTTGGTATTTTTAGATCTAGTGTCTGAAGCTATCCTAGCACCTCTCTGAGGAGTACTAAAGCATGAAACCCTTGGTCAGGGGTTTGAGGGTTCTTGACAGATATATTTTAAATGCTTTCTCTGGCAACGCAATTATCACAAAGCTTGTTGAGCAATTAGCAATGCTCATTTTTTATATTTTATAAGCTTAAAAGAATGGGGTCATGTGATAAATGACTCTATTTTTTATTTGAATGTAGATATGTCTTAGTAATTGTGGAACATAAAAACCTGCCAAATAAGGAATACCCAAGGTTACATACATATGTTATTAGCCAATATTGATTTAAAAAGCTTCAATTTAAGTCATTCAAATGGCTATATAAAGTGGCAATATTCTATCGCTTGCATAGCAGTTTCAAGTTTAATTTATTCAAATGGTTAGTTATATCTATTATATATGCAAGATTTGATAAAAATATATGAGATCTGGCATTTGATTTTCAAGTTTTGTTGTCACATGAATTTTAAGACATATAGGTAATTCTTTCCAAATTGTAGAAAGTATTCCAAACATTTCCAGCACCCAAACAGCAAATATCAGAATGGAGAAACAAATCACCATATGCAGCATGAATTTCATTCAAGAAATATTTTTTTGTATATTATTAATCATTTTTACAGTTATTTACAAGTCATTGACTTGACACAGGGATTTTCCAGAGTGCTTCTGTTTCGATAGTCCACAAAATCTGCTTCCAGTCCCTGTCATAGCTTTGGCTCTGTTATAATGCAGAAACACTTATCGAATCCTTCATAGTTAATAACATAGTTTTGAACTGCTTTAAAAATATCAGTAGCTTTAATAGTACCACATAAAGATATGACTGCATATCTTTTCATTAATAGTAGAGCCTTCCTAATAAGTTGGAACAAAAATTATTAAGTTGACTTACATCTGCTTGATCAATGCTTTCATTCAGATACAATAAAAAGTACTCATTTGCTGTTGGTTCACTTAGTTGTTTTGAAACATTATGATCCTTATGTTCTACTGTCTTGTTGTGGTCTGATTGATAGTGCAACTGTTTAAACTTGTCAGATAATTTCAGCTCATTAAATTGTTTTGTCATTCCAATTGCACATTTCTTCACTATTATACCAATGGTAAAAGACTAGTTTTCATCAACTTACAAGGCTTTGTACTATAACAGGGCTGGGTTCAAACCCTGTTCTAAGGCATAGGACAATACCAGTGAGCATATATATATATATATACTCAATCAAAAGTAATATTAAGTTAAATTATTTTTGTTGTTGTTGTTGTTTGTATGCGTGTATGTATATATTTTAAACAGATAAATAAAAATAGATTGAAACATAAGAGGGACGGGGGGTTATATGGTTTGTGCTCATGTATTTTGTTTAGAGGCATGTGTATTTATATTGCTGCATGGGTGAATCGATGTAATAGATTCATAAAAATAAGAAAATTTACATGGCCAAGCTTTAATTCCAAGATGGACGACTAAGGAAAGAATTTACAAAAAAAAAATAAGTTAATTGCAAAGAAAGAATTAGAAAAGTTATAGATTGCTATCTTAAGGAATAAAGCTATTTTAATTGAAAGGAAATTGTTTCCAAGATGGACGATGAAAGGCACAAATTCCAAAAGATATGTTAATTGAAAATAAAGAATTCAAAAATGTGTAGATCGCTATCTCAAGACAAAGCCGTTTTAATTAGAAAAGAAAATGTTATAAATAAAAATGAAAATGTTATAAACAAAAGACAATGAATGTGGATCTCAAGGTATAATTGAAATTCCTGAACATATAGAAAAAAAAAGAAAAGTTATTGAAAGGTTTTCTATTGGCAAACCACGTGGTTTCCATTAAAAAGAAGAGAGGGAACAATAGCATTTTTAATTAGAGTTTGAAAGCTGAACTTTGAAGAGGGATTCTAGAACTGTTACTGCCACGAGCAGGATCGAAAAAAAATTAGTTAAAAATTTTATATCTTGGTCAACCATGAACAGGCTGGGGTAAAGGACAAGAACGGACCGGGCTCTGCCATCCATCCTGCGGAGGTACTACGGTTGCTGTCCATGTAGGAGCGAAGCCCTTCCTAAATTACAGAGAGAACAACATTCACCGAACGCCATTGATTGTGCCTTATGGAATCCATGGAGGACTACAAAAAGAAAGAAATCACTTATTCACTACATCGCAGCACGAAGCCAGTGAACATTACCATTCATCTACACCCGGGTGAGATAAAGCAAGGTAACTCAAATATTTTCGTAAATACCAGTCACCTCTTGAATAAGAACATATTTCAGTAAAATAATAATGCGTAAGGGGATGAAAGAAAATAAAGAGATATCTGAAATAATGGCCTATATAACTATGTGAATGAATAGACCGGATAATGACTGATTGCATTTACTTTATATGCTATGATATATATGTTTTTTGTTACATTTATGAACTTATGCGGGTGTGTATTTGCATGCGTATCATTCAAGTATTCGAGCACAAACCAATACCCAATTGCAGGATTCTATTTTGTTTTATTATTTTTTTTATTAATAAATATTAAGTTAGTGTTTTAAGTATAATTGTGTGTGTGTTCAATGTTAATTTCTTTAAAAGCCTAGATTACATAGTACAATTAGAGAGTAGTATTAAGAATAAAATTAAGAAAGTAAAATGAATCGTTTATGCATTCTGTGCACACTTGATCTGTTCTCCCACCTCTTTCCCATGGTCAATGATCACTACCCCTGAGTGAGCTAGCCAGAGGTATAAGCTCTATCTATTAGAAATTGATACTCATTCTCTCCCAGCATAATTCTTATTTATTCGTAAACAGGATTGGCGCTTGGAGTCAAATTGACATCCATAAATATGCTGGGCGAGTGATAAGAGTACAGTGCAGAACTAACTATATATGTATGTTCGGATCATAATTTTCTTAAAAGCAACTAAAAAGAAGAAACTTAGATTTTAAATATGTAATAAACGTATATCACCTATATACGTGTTACGCACAGGTAGCAAACTGTTACAATGGTGACCCAATGAAGGAGGTTTCGAAGAGTGGAAAGTAGGGGAGGGGGATAGAACATACGTTAAATAAAACAGAACAGTTTACTATGGAGTTTTGCTTTATATGGTTTTATATACACGTATACAATATTTTTTTTTTAAAAGAAAAAAAAAGAGCTATAAAATATAGCTTTTGTAGATGAATTATTGCTGGCAATTTTACCTTATATTGAAATTACTCAGGATAAAATCACATTCGGATTAATATGTTGGTGTATATGTTTATGTATTGAACATTCCGTGGAAATTTTAGTGTTTTGATTCGCAGTGAAATAATATTATATATTCGAGTTATATTTTCTGTTTAATGTTTCTTGTTATACTAAATATTTAACTGCTTTTGATATTTACAGGTGAAAAGGTGAACAAATAAAACTTTCATAATTTTTAATTTGATATAATTGAGAGTGATTGGCTTTGGAAAGCACTGTATTGACTACTTTTTACATGAACTCTGATATATATACATCTAAACAATACATCTGAATTTTTTTTTGTTGATCCATTTTATATGTGTGTATGCGATTATGAGATTAATATTTGTTGAACAATTTTACCCATGAAATGGCATATTATACTATACAGCTAGTGCTAGAAATCTGTGGATTCATTTTGAATAAGTTATTATTCTAGTTTAATAGGCGAATTAACATGAAATACCAATCATCTCGGTGAAATACAAAGAAAGAGATTAAGGAATAGGTTTGAAAGGGGCTAGATAGGGGAATTAGACAGGTGATGCAGTACTTCGGGGATGGAAAGCAGGTCCAGTGTGTCTGACATAGAAACAGTTGATATAAAATTGTCATAATTAATCATTATTAGAAATAGTGATAGATATCTAAAAATAGAGTAAAATAAAGCGAATGTGAACAAGATCACAGAATAAAAGTGGAGTAAAATGGAAGGGGTGAAAATAAAAATGTACAGAGGGGAAAAGGAGGAGTGGCCAACAGAGCATATTCAAAGCCTACAAAGATATTTTGACAGCCACGGAATACCAGATAAAGATAAAGTAATGATAGCATGCCACCACCTTGAAGGATATGCTGAGGCTTGGTGGAATTCACTTTTACACCAGCCACAAACATTCCCAGATTATAAAAAGAGTCTGAAGAAGGCCTTCTGGAGGAAAGAGCTGCAGGAGCACATTAGAGTACAGTTAATGAAGGAAAAGTTTCAAGAAAATAATGAAGAAGAATATGTGCAGTTTTTCAGGAGACAGGAGGCCACGCTAAAGACATTAGAAGCATGCAGACTGTCTGAGAAACAGATTCTGAGAATAGTGTGCAGGAATCTACCGGAGGAAATCAACTGGATGGTAGAAATGGATGGTAAAAACAGGAAGTGAGAAATCAGTGAAAGTGGTAGATAGACTATTGAGTCAGATAGAGATAAGTAAACAGATGAGACAAATCGAGGAGCAAGGATTGAGGTCAGGGAAACAGAAAGGAATTTATGGAATAAGTAAAGGATATGGACAAAAAAAAGGGAAATAGGAAACTTAGTGTGTTCATGGGAAGACAGAGTCCCAGGTTATGCATGTCAGACATGCCCCAAAATTCCCATAACAGTGAATCAAATCAAGATGGAGGCCCTTTTGGATTCGGGTAGTCAGGTTTCGGTGATAGCAGAAAGACAATACCACAGAATTAGGAAAGAACAATTGGATGTACCTACCCTCCCATTGAAATCAGCTCATGTAACAATGGCTAATAACTGAAAAGCCAAGATTGAGTCCAAACAAATATGGCTAGATATTAAAATTGATGGAGAAAGCTGTCCGCACATCTTTTTGATAATGAAAGACTTGATATGTGACACTTTGTTAGGGTCAGATTTTTTGCATAAATATAAATGCACTTTAGATTATGAAGGCAGGCAAGCCACGTGTAAAGGAAAGGTAGTTGAGTTTCTTAGTGGGGGTTTATATAGATCAGTCGGGGCATTATGTATGGTGGAAGACCTTACGAATGACATCATTATGAAAAGGGTACGAGAGGCAAAGATGGCCACAGGGAGTTGGGAAAGCGCATTGATGCAAACATTGCAGGAATACCGTCAAGTTTTTTCCGACAAACCGAGAATAATACCGGGTTTTGAACAAAGGATTAGAGTAAATGAAAACCAACCTTTTAAAGCCAGGTCATACCCTATTCCTTATCAATATCGAACTGAAGTGAAAAAGCAAATAGACCAGATGGTAAAATGGGGCATTGTTTCAAAATGCTCATCAGCTTACTGCAACCCATTGGTGGTTGTGAGAAAGAGAGATGGTACAAACAGGCTGTGCCTCGATGCGAGACAACTGAACAAAGTAATTGTTCCCGATTGTAATGTTCTGCCACCCATACAGGAACTTCTGGGAAGATTCAAGGGAAAAAGAATATTTTCAATGTTTGACTTGACTGCTAGTTATTGGCAGATCAAGTTACACCCAAATGATTGTAAATATACCATGTTTCGATATGAAGGTTATTCATATCAGTTCAACCGGATGCTGTTTGGCCTAATTAACAGCGGGGCAAGATTGTTAAGATGTTTAGATTGGGTGTTATCCCCTGAAGTAAAAGGTATAATCACGATGTACATGGACAATGTGTTAGTGGCTTCAGACACCATAGAAGAGCATATAGGGCATGTTACAATGTTTTTAAAGGAATGCCAGGAAAAAGGGATTAAAATAAACCTAAAAAAAGTACATTGCTTCAGGAAGAGGTTACATTTCTGGGTCAAATGGTAGGAGCACAAGGTATTAAGCCCCACCCTGATAAGGCTCAGCTATTAGAGACTTTCCAGAACCCAAATTCAGGAAACAAGTATGGTCCTTCCTTGGCTTGTGCAACTTTTACAACCGGTTTCAGGAATGATTTGCAAAACAAATGGAACCCTTGGTGAGGCTATTGAGAAAAGATATGAGGTGGGAACGGAAAGAGGAACAAGAACAAGCCTTCAAAAGGGTGAAGGCAGGATTTATTGAACATGTAGTGTTGGCATTTCCTGATTTTGCAAGGCCGTTCATGGTGCAGATGGATAGTAGTGGGTATGGCTTGGGAGTAACAGTGTCACAAGTGCAAGCGGATGGTCAGATAGAAGTATTGTATTTCCTGAGTTGATTGCTTAAGGGACCTGAACTCCATCATACGGTGACTGAAAAGGAAGCTCTAGCAATCGTTTGGGATTTCCAAAAACTTTGTGCACTCTTGTTGGGATCAGAAGTCATCGTGGTCACTGACCACAAAAGCTTGAAATTCATCAATCATAGTTACTTAACCAATAGTCGGTTAGTACGCTGGAGTCTATACCTCCAAGAATATAACTATACAGTGAGGTATTGCAAGTGGTCAGAGAATATGGTGGCGGATACTCTCAGCAGGAACCCTACGCATTCAAAATCTCAACATTTGCAGACAGAAAATTTATATATTGCCGGCATGAGCTCAGAAATAGATGGGGTTGAGAATGACCTTAAACAGCTGGCTCAATGCCAGAGAGAAGACACTCAATTGAAACAGGTAATTGAGCACCTGGAGGATGGGGAGACCAACATTGTAGGTTGGTATGAACATAGGATTGGACGTTGTAGAGTAGAGGGATCCATACTTCAATATAAAGTCAGGAACAACCTGGAAAAATGGAGGCCAATCATACCTAGACAGATGACAGATGCAGTGGTGACTCATGTCCACCAGGCATATAGACACTATGGGGTGTGGAAGACCAAACATTGGCTCAGGAAATGGTTTTATTGGCCCGGCATGCATGCTAAAACAGTTGCTGTCATTGGTCAATGTGAAGTTTGTCAGAGAGCTAAACCAGCAAACAGAAATTATGCAGCCCCAATGACATCCATAATACCAAAGAAACCATGGAAGATTGTAGCAGTAGACTATTATGGTCCACTGCCAGCGTACAATAAAAAGAAATATTTGCTGGTGGTATATGATTTGTTTTCCAAATTCATGGCTGCCTACCCAATAGCTCAAGCAAATACGAGGAACACGATGCGCATATTAGAAAAGGAACATTTTCCATTAGTGGGGAAACCTCAGATTATCCTCTCAGATCATGGGATGCCATTTACATCTGGAGAATGGGGAAGATGGGTCCAGAGATCAGGGATCCGACATATATTGTCCATCCGGAACCCCCAATCAAACCCATGTGAACGAGTGATGCACGAGCTGGGTAGATTGTTCAGAACTTGCATCCCAATCAACCACAGAGGTTGGGTCAGAAAAATTAGTGAGATACTCAACTATATTAATTGGGCAGTCAATGAGTCAATGGGGTTCTCTCCTATATGGTTGCACTGTGGCCGAGATGCTCCTCAATTAATACCAGATAATCTGCCAAGAAGTGAGGAAAACTCAGTAGATACTGAAAGTGATCAAAGACAGGCATATCACAACCTCATAAGAAAAAGCCAGAAGCAGAATAGAATGCCAATGAGATACCATAGGTTCAAGGTAGGTGACTGGGTGTTGATAAAGACACCACATGTAAGTGAGCCAGGGAAGTTCATATGTAAAAAATTCTGTAATTTGTATGAGGGTCCATTCACCATTGTGAGATGTCAGGGAAATCATGCATTTTGGGTAGACACCGGACAGGAAATAAAGGGATCATATAATGCTCGGTCACTCAAACCCATACCATCATAGTAATAAGTAGAAGTATTTTGTGCTTTAGGAGTGAGCCATTTAAATATTAAAATGGTATTTAAAGGCTTTCAAAGAGGGGTATTATAACAGGGCTGGGTTCAAATCCTGTTCTAAGGCATAGGACGATACCAGCGAGCATATATATATATATACTCAATCAAAAGTAATATTAAGTTAAATTTTTTTTGTTGTTGTTTTTTGTATGCGTGTGTGTATATATTTTAAACGGGTAAATAAAAATAGATTGAAACATAAGAGGGACAGGGGGTTATATGGTTTGTGCTCTTGTATTTTGTTTAGAGGTGTGTGTATTTATATTGCTGCATGGGTGAATAAATGTAATAGATTCATAAAAATAAGGAAATTTACATGGCCAAGCTTTAATTCCAAGATGGACGACTAAGGAAAGAATTTACAAAAAAAAAATAAGTTAATTGCAAAGAAAGAATTAGGAAAGTTATAGATCGCTATCTTAAAGAATAAAGCTATTTTAATTGAAAGGAAATTGTTTCCAAGATGGACGACGAAAGACACAAATTCCAAAAGATATGTTAATTGAAAATAAAGAATTCAAAAATGTATCTCGAGACAAAGCCATTTTAATTAGAAAAGAAAATGTTATAAATAAAATAAAATGTTATAAATAAAAATGAAAATGTTATAAATAAAAGAAAATGTTATAAACAAAAGACAATGAATGTGGATCTCAAGGTATAATTGAAATTCCTGAACATATAGAAAAAAAAAAGAAAAGTTATTGAAAGGTTTTCTATTGGCAAACCACGTGGTTTCCATTAAAAAGAAGAGAGGGGAACAATAGCATTTTTAATTAGAGTTTGAAAGCTGAACTTTGAAGGGATTCTAGAACTGTTACTGCCATGAGCAGGATCGAAGAAAAATTAGTTTAAAAAAAAGTATATATCTTGGTCAGTCATGAACAGGCTGGGGTAAAGGACAAGAATGGACCGGGCTCTGCCATCCATCCTGCGGAGTGGAGGTACTACGGTTGCTGTCCATGTAGGAGCGAAGCCCTTCCTAAATTACAGAGAGAACAACATTCACTGAACGCCATTGATTGTGCCTTATGGAATCCACGAGGACTATAAAAGAAAGAAATCACTTATTCACTACATGCAGACATGAAGCCAGTGAACATTACCATTCATCTACACCCGGGTGAGATAAAGCAAGGTAACTCAAATATTTTCGTAAATACCAGTCACCTCTTGAATAAGAACATATTTCAGTAAAATAATAATGTGTAAGGGCTAAAAGAAAATAAAGAGATATCTGAAATAACGCCCTATATAACTATATGAATGAATAGACCGGATAATGACTGATTGCATTTACTTTATATGCTATGATATATATGTTTTTTGTTACATTTATGAACTTATGCGGGTGTGTATTTGCATGCGTATCATTCAAGTATTCGAGCACAAACCAATACCCAATTGCGGGATTCTATTTTGTTTTATTATTTTTTTTATTAATAAATATTAAGTTAGTGTTTTAAGTATAATTGTGTGTGTGTTCAATGTTAATTTCTTTAAAAGCCTAGATTACATAGTACAATTAGAGAGTAGTATTAAGAATAAAATTAAGAAAGTAAAATGAATTGTTTATGTGTCCTGTGCGCACTTGATCTGTTCTCCCACCTCTTTCCCAAGGTCAACGACCACTACCCCTGAGTGAGCTAGCCAGAGGTATAAGCTCTATCTATTAGAAATTGATACTCATTCTCTCCCAGCATAATTCTTATTTATTCGTAAATAGGATTGGCGCTTGGAGTCAAATTGACGTCCATAAATATGCTGGGCGAGTGATAAGAGTACAGTGCAGAACTAACTATATATGTATGTTCGCATCATAATTTTCTTAAAAACAACTAAAAAGAAGAAACTTAGATTTTAAATATGTAATAAACGTATATCACCTATATATGTGTTATGCACAGGTAGCAAACTGTTACAGTACAAAGCAGCAAGACTAGAATTTTTTGGTTTTTTTTTTTAAAACTTGTTTGATGCATCAATTTCTTCTTATATTCTACACTAATGATAAATTCTTGATTCTGCTATATACATCTCAATTTTTTTACAGGGTAATGTAATGCAATATCGTTTCATGTTATATTCTTTAGGCACTGGCAAAATTTGAATGCAAACATGCCATTGAATTTTATTCTTGGTGTTTATATTAAAATAGTCTAATTCCCAAATGCTCTGACACATTTGCTTTTCATTTTGAATTTTTCTTTTCCTGCCAGACATGGTTGTTCAATAATAAATATTAATAATATTTATTAAGTGGTAGTATGTTATTAAAAATAGAAGAAACAAATCACAATGCATATTTAATGATTTGCTGAACAGCGGTGATACAATCTCAATAGCTAAATACAAGAACAATGCTAATCTTAGAATAAAATACGGTACAAACAGTGGATAAGATTCAATGTTATATTTCAAAATAGGCTTGAGCATTATTAAAATTACATATGTACAACATGACTATTTTGCAGAAGATGATAAATAGAAAAATAATGTTTTTTTCTTGATTCCCATCTTTCAATAATTGTTTTAAAATAGATCTAAATAATTATGTACAGCTAAAATAATTTAATAATATTTATTGATATTGAGGATATTATTTTTATTAAAAAATAATAAAAAAAATTGAGAGAAGGATGATTCTCTTAACAACTTTCAAACAATAATTTTTAAGATGTCAAAAATATAATAGTAAATCAACGGAACTTCATAACTGTAATAGTAATTAGAATGAAAATTTATTAAGATTGACTATAAATCAAAATTGTTTATAAATTGAACTTGTGAATTTAAATTATAAAATATTAAAAAATATGTATAATCTTGTAATTAAATATTAATAAATACAGTAACATAAATATATATAAAGTATAACTTTAAAAACTTTTATTAATCTAGGAGCGCTTTCAACTAGCTTCGTAGTCTTTGTCAACTAACTCTTTCAAATACACTTTCAATGTCTAATCTTCCCACAATTCATTGATTTTTGCATCTGCTGCATGTCTGTTTATTAAGTCATGCTTGCATTTATATATTAACATAGCTTCCTTTATTTTCCTTTTATTATTGTTTCTTTCAATTTGTAATATTTTTATATTATTATACTTCAAATTAAAACCATATATACATGTTCTATTATGATCAGAAAAGAACGATGTTGAAATATTATTTCCATTCGAATTTTGTTTAGTTTTTTGAACTTTTTAATAACTGCAAGTGCTCTTTAGTCCTTTTCTCCAGTGTACATCTTGATTCCCCTATATATACTCTGCCACATTTACACCTCCATTTATATATGATGCAATTTTGATTTAAGAATGAGATAAGAATGAAATTATATATATATTAAATTACAAGATGTATGGCTTGATTTTCTTGCAATTGCAAATATATATGAGTCAATTATAAACAAGGTAATTAATATATTTAATTATAATTACTTTCAATTAAACAAGCACTTAAATAAAACACAATATAGTAGATTAGATAATACCATTAAATTAAGTCACATGATGTATGACTTATTTTTAGATAACACCATATTTATCAGACAATAGTAATTACATAAACATTTGGTTGAATAGAATTAGAAATGGTGGCAGTCATCAATATTCATTCATTTATTATCATTTTTTCAATTCAGACCTTCAGCTATTTATGCAATTTATCATACTAAACTAATGGATCAGAATATTGTGGATAGGAATAGTTGAAGCTTAAGCCATCAATTAGATAGCAAATTTCTATAGCATGTAGGATAGTAAATATTATAATTTGTCTGTATATTTTAAATTATGATTTCCATCAAAGAAGTAGATTAATAGATTAACAAAAGCTCTCTTTTTCATAAGAGATTGCTGCTTTATCTTAGCCATGTAAGCCCTGCAAGAAACATGAATGATATTCAAATAAACCTCCATAATGTTTATCTGATAATCATAGGACTCGTATGTTGAGAGTTTCTTACAGCCTTCATCTTGGGCTAATTTACAATTAAACTCACAAAAATTTGTCAAGACGTTCATTATTGTAAATATTGAATTTAATAAAGCTTTAAAATATAATGTGTTTGTATATAATATACAACATTACAGTTAAAACATAATAATGTGTTTGTTAGTAATATAGAAACATTACAGTTATATTAATTTATATATGTTCTATAATATTAAACCTAAATTAAAGTTCTGCACCAGATATAATTTTTATTATCTAAAATATATTTTATACTGAATGACACATGCTTTATATATATACGTGTTGTTTGACACATTATAACTGAATAGTTATTATTTTTGTTTGAAAAAAGTAGTAAGAAATGATGAGGCAGTCTGTCAAAGAAATAATAGTGGTATTCTCCTACAGTGATTTAATCTATATTAAAAATAAATAAATTTGGACTTCATCATATAACCCTTTCTAGACATAGATATAAATTCAGTACATATAAACATCGTATCTGAACTGTGTATTTGGGAGTTTTATTATTGTTATTTATCAGATATGATCTCAATTTTATTCAGACACATAAATTGGCATGTTGTTTATAGCCAAGCATATAGTTAAAATAGTCTTACGTCAACAATTATATTGTTATATTATAAATGTTGTTGTAGCAGATTTACCTGAATAAATTTACATTCAAATATCAGTCTTTCAAGCTAATTGAGCACGCGCCTTTTGAGAGCTTGAAAGGCTGATATTTGAATGTAATATAATTGTAAACACGCGCTAGATAAAATAATTGCTTATTTACTCTGAATAAATTTAAAAAATGCCCTTATATGAAATCTATGGAAATGTTTAGTTATTTCTGAGAGTGTAATTTTTTTTAGCATTTAATTTTAATTTGACTTAGTTATTTGATAAATTCAATAATTTTTCTAGTACAAGTAGTAATATTTATTTACTAAGGCTGTAACTTCAAGCATATGCGCGTAAAAATGCGATAGTAGGGACCTCTACAGGTCTTAACCACATATATTAATTAATAAAATTTCAAGTTTTTTTTTTTTATTCAGGCAGATTAATCCTATGAAAAAGCATGATGTTGGGATAGTAATTCTCTCAGGCATGAATATCTAATCTAAGTCTGACCTTAACTGAAAAACCTTAGAAATAATTTAATTTTTGTTTTATAACTTTTCTTGAAAAGCATATTTTAATCACTTAAGCAAAAAGTATTTTTCTCCAAATATTTTACATAATTACTTTATTTTCCAAATTCATTAATTAGACCATTTCATAATTTGCTTAATTTACCAATATATAGTTCTTTATCCTTTTTTCATTTTAATTAAAGTGAGAAAATTACCAAAAAGATATTAAAAAAAATATTTAAATAAATGTTTTCTTTTTCAAATTATGATTATAAAAATACATTTAAAAAATATTTAATATAAAGTTTAAATATAAGCAAATATAATTTATTTTTTAACCTTGCCAATACTTCAAACAGAAATTCTTTTAGCTATTATTTTTCTATATCATTTTTTCCCTAAGTGTATTAGATTTTTTTCCTTAATTCATAAATTTAGTATATAAGATTTAATATATAGGGTATATGAGCACAAACTTTCACACGATCCCCCATTCCCCACTCTATCTCAAAACACTGATACACTTAAACACATATATGTCGAAAAGATAAATAATCACCAATACACGTATTTCATGCTAAAACAGCAATCATCAGTTGGTCCAGATTATCATCTCTACACATATATGCAATAAGTACTCAGATAGCCAATCTTCATACTTTAATGACGAGAATCTCAGCCTCAGGGAGGCCTTTGAGGGTTCCATCATCAGATTTTTAATTGGATGGACAGTTGAAGAGTTGGCGTGGATTGAAGCCTGTCCATTAAAGTATGAAGATTGACTATCTTAATATATATCTGAGCACTTATTGCATATATGTGTAGAGATGATAATCTGGACCAACTGATGATTGCTGATTTAGCATGAAATACATATATTGGTGATTATTTATCTTTTTGACATATATGTGTTCAAGTGTATAAGTGTTATGAGATAGGTGGGGAGTGGTGGGTCATGTGAAAGCCTGTGCTCATATACCCTATATATTACATATATTGATACAGGTATATAACAAGCCTGTATTTCAGTTATTATATAGATTTAATACAAAATATACCTAATACAATGTTAAAATATAAGCATGTATAATTTTATTTTTGAATCTTACCAAACAGAAATTCTTTTACCTAATTTTTTTTCTATATTAATTTTTCTCCAAGTGCACTTAATTAATGAAATTTACTATACAAGAATTAAATTATAGAGGTATATTGCAGCATAATTTTGGGAATACAATACAAATTTACTTAAGAAAGATTCTTAATCAAATATTGATAGATATTAATTTATGAATAAAAAGTTATTTTAGCAAAAGTTAATAATAGGATACACAAATTATTAAAGAAAATTATTAAATAGCAATGATTTCTTTTTTTAATCCAGGATTTTAAAAGTACAACTGGGCTCTACTTATAAGTTTTGATTACATGTACATGATCTAATAAAAATACTTTTTGGAGCAAAATTTTATCAGCAATATTTCTAATAATATTTTCAATAGAGTCCTATGTTGAATTAATTTTTTTTTTGGCTTAATAATATATTTAACACATATTTCATTTATATTGATTGTAGCATGGTTTGTTACATATAGATGTAAACAAAGGTAGTAAATCACCCTCCCTCAAGCTATGATAGGTACATTTCTCTTCTAAAGAAGTCCCTTTGATGGCTTTAAGCCTGATAGTAATGTCTTTCAATAGATAGCTTACCTAAAATTTCTTGAGCTTAAGCTTTAACTAAGATAGTTTACAGTAATCTTTCAGTAAAAACAGGTAAAACTCTCCATACAATAGTGCCACTCAGTGCAAGCCAGAGCAATTAATGGATGCCAGAACGCTTGTGCATAAAATTCTACCTAGGGTTTTTATGCACAAGCCTTCTGGCATCCATTGATTACTCTGGCTTGCACTGAGTGGCATTACTTTATGGAGAGTTTTTCCTGTTTTAATAACAGTTATGAGCAAGCATAAGAAATGGTGCTCATGTAATCTTCAATAACATGAAGGAGATTTAAAAATGTTTTTAAAAGGTTTCAAATTAACCAGGTATAAAAGGTAATCAAAAGTTTCATTTTATTTGATAGGAAACAATAATTATTAGTAGTTTTCAATAATTTTCTGATTGAGGCTTCTCAGTTTATGCCTTCATGTGTTATTATGACTTAAAATTTTATATTTGTTCCTGTTGTTTTATCTCTGTTAGAATAATTCTAAAAATTTATATAAACTCTCATTTTCTTTCTACTTTTCAATATTATAAAAACAATGCAGTGAAGCCATAATATATATCTTATCAATGTACACTATTACAAAAATAAGTAAGTAAACAAAAAAAAGTAAATAAAAAATTAAAATTCATAAGTTTGGCAGCAGCCATTTTTTATTTCAAAAACAATATGCAATCACATTTATTAATAATATCTCTTTGCATTACATTAAAACACATACTTTATTTTTCTTCTACTTTTTCTGAATTTAGATGTGCTGCAGAATTTACTTTTTTAGATGTAGAAGTAAAAGTCTTACAAAATTTAAAAAAATTTATAAAATATATTTTTAATCAATAAAATGAAACTTATCAATTTAAAAGTACCAGAAAAAAACAACAATTGTAAAACATTCTTGTATTGTGTCAGAAAACTTATAATTTGAAGAGTTTAATTGACAATCTGAAATGGTCAATGACAATAGGTGTGATCATAAACAATATTAAAAACATCAAAATAACTAGTAAGGCCATAATCTGATGATAATAACATAAAAAAGGGTATTGGTAAAAATATTGTCTAGTTTAATTGCAATGAAAATCTGGCACTTTGCTATTTATTTTATTTAAAAAAATTAAGATATAGTTCAGTTACTTTTTTATTATTTTTATTTGTTGAAAGAATGTGAATGAACACACATAGTATTTCTTTATCATTAATAACTACATTTTTTTCTATATATAATCCTTATAAATAATTTTCTTCTTCCTTTCCTTTATTTCTGCTATCTTCACATACAATATTGCAATTCAAATAATTCTTGTTCCACTTTTTTCAGCAAAAAAGTATTATTATTATTATTACAGTTTCGACTATACTGTGCAGTCTTCATCAGATCTAAATTATTAGTAGAAAATGGAGATTAGAGAAGTAAAAGAGAATATGGTAAAACTTATGTGTAATAATTGAGATAATAATAAGGTAAAAAATGTGTTAAGTACAAATAGATAAAATTAAAAGATAAGAAGAATAAAGAATGATATATTAATAGTGATAAGGGTAATAAAATTGGAGTAGTAAAAAAGATAAGGTTAATGTATGATGTATAAAATATTATATGTATAAAATAAAATATTATGGATATTAGAATAATAGGAACATAGGAAAGAGTAATTAATAATTAAAAATTAGAAAAGTAATTGTATATAAGAGATATAATATGTATTAAAGAATTTTAAGAAGTTAATAGAAAATTAATAATTTTGAGAAGTGATAAATTTGTACAAAATATGAAATGTATTATGTAATGGTTATATTATGTGTATTTGAATTTTATAAATCTGATGAAGACTGCAAGGTACAGTCTAAACTGTAATAATAATAATAAAATAGTAATAATAATAATAAAAAGTTTTTGCTGAAAAAAGTGTAAGAAGAATTATTTGAATTGCAATATTGAACATTATTTTTTAAAAATTTTGTTTATATTATCTTAATTTATGTACGCATATTATATGTATAAAATTTTGTTTGGATTATATATATATATGTGTGTGTGTGAGCATGTTTTATTGTAATCAGACCTTATCAAACAAATGTGAGCTATTTTCTACAATGTACCCAAGGGACCTTGAAACAAAATAAACATGTTACAGTTCCACTATATAAGTATAGAGGATTTGAACTCAGATTTTCAAGCATCCTTCAACTATCCATACTATCTCATACAACTGATACATATGACCACCCACATGTGGAAAAGATTAATAATCACCAATAACGTATTTCATGCTAAAACAGCACTCATCAGTTGGTCCAGATTATCATCTCTCACACATATATATAATCAATGCTCAGTTTATATTAAGATAGCAAATCTTCATACTTTAATGGACAAGCTTCAATCCACTGCAACTTCCAACTTTTCAGCCATCCATATCATTGAATATCTGATGATGAAAACTCACTATATATGGGAAATATTTCTTTCTGAACAAACCTATTAGTATTATACAGCCAAAATGATTGTGATTAACATTACAATGCTTTTATTTATATGTTCATTATCTGTATATATATATATTTAACCAGGGACTTTTACTTTTTTGATATGTTAGATTAAAAGTATTAAAGTGATTCCTTTCCTTTGTATTTCATTTTAATGATAATTATCTGGCATGTTACCATTATATTTATCTAATAATATTTTATTAAAAAAATAGTTGAAAAACATTTTATGTTAAACAATCTTATGAGCAATGAATCATTCATCATTAGCCACATCAAACATTTCCATCCTTTAAACATGTTATATACTATATAAACACAAACATCTACTTACATTTCCTTATTAACAATTTTAGTCTAATTTCTTTCTGAATGGACTCATTTTTAAAAAACAATTTTAATAGAAACTGTTCTCATATTTTTCTTTTGTCATAAAGATCTGGTGATATATAAAATGCATAAGCTATATGAATCAATAAAGCATCACATGACTTATCACATGTCTTCAGCTGATATATTGCTGTTTTATTAGCATACTTTTCTACCTTCTATTTTGTCACTTAATGTAAGCTTTAAAAAACAATAAATTGCCAATGACAATGCTTAATAAATTTATATCCTGTTTTCCTATCCAAAATCCTCAGACTAGTAACAAGCTTATGGTTTTCATCAGTGAGGAGAAAAGGTACATTAGATCCTAAATCCAGTTGCACTGTTACATGAATGAAAGCTCCTATGTGATAAAAGCCATAAGCTTGAAACTAGTCTGGGAATTTTGGAGAGGAAAGCACAGAATAGTACATATATTTTAACTATATGTAATTAGAGGGATTTGAACCCAGATTTTCAAGCTTTCAGTTATCTATCTATCTTATACAACTGATACACATTACCACATACATGTGAAATAAATAAATGATCACCAATATATGCATTTTGTAATCAGCACTCATTAGTTGGCCCAGGTCATCATCTCCTACACATATATAAACAGTATTCATTTTATATTAAGATAGAAAATCTTTAAACTCTAACGGACAGGCTTCAATTTTCTCCATTCTCCAATTCTTTAGCCATCCAATCCATATCATTGAAAATCTGATGATGGCATGTTCAAATTCCTTGTTTGCAATTTTGTTATCATACTCATGTTGACCATAAGTCATTCTGACCCCTCATGTGTAGGATCTTAAGGCCATTTAAATACACAGAAGAGGAATGGGCAGAATATTATAGATTTAGCCTGTATTCTGCCCCTCCCTTCTGTGTATTTAAATGGCCTTAATGTCCTACATATGAGGGAGTCAGAATGATGTATGGTCAACATGGATATGACAATAAAATTGCCAAAAAAGGGCTTTGAATATGCATTATCAGATTTTCAATGATATGGAAGTTTGAAGAATGGAGAAGACTGAAACCCATCCATTAAAGTTTGAAGATTTGCTATCTTAATATAAACTGAACAGTGACTACATACATATGTGTGGGAGATGATGATCTAGACCAATTAAAGAGTGCTGGTTCAGCACAATATATTGGAAATCATTTATCTTTTTTCACATGTGTGTGGTCATGTGCATTGGTTGTATAAGATAGAGTGGAGACTGAAGGGAGCTTAAAAATCTGGATTTAAATCCTCTCTAATAAGCATTATCATCTAAAAATTATCATTGCCTTCTAAAACTTACATTAAATGGAAGTTTGCTAATAATAACATAAGCTATATGCCCAAAATCTGTTAGTAAAGTTAAACATTTCCCCCAGCCAAAATCTTTATTTCCTCAAACTCATCTATTTCTTATTCATTATTTTTTTAACTCCAGGTTTATTTCTCTTTTTTTCTTCATTCTATTCCATTTTAATAAAAGCTATTTTGTTAACTCCACTATTCTTGTCTTCATATTCTCCAATTTCATTACAAAGATTCAACCAAAACAACATAAAATTCCTATCTTTTTTTCTTACTTTTAAATTTCTCCAATTCTCTATATAACTTATCCTGATCCTCTTTCAACAGCTTACACTAAAAGTGTTTAATATTCTGTCTCCATCTCACACAAACTGCTTCTGCAGTCCAAATCCTTATTCCATTTTTGCCTTCTTTTTCTAATATATAAAACATTTGCCCTTCCCAAATGATAAGCTCTTTTTAGTGTCATCATATACCTTTTCATATTTTTTATTCTTATATATATTCAAACTATTTTATTATTTCTACTTGTTTTCTACAATTTTATTCCATTTCTTTTTCTCTAACTAACTTACCTGTTATCTTTTGCTACCGCTCATAATTATATAAACAGTCTCTATACATTTTGAATATATGAAAATATTTGTCTTTCTATTATTAACTTTGCATATAATAAAATCTTGCTTGCCCAATACATCTGTTGTCTAAACACCGAGTTTTAAATTCTTCATCCAATGGGAAATGGAGACAGTAGGATACTATATATTAGCTATAACTCTTGATCCTAATCAGTACTAGTTTACCAATGCTTGCCATTTCAAATCGGGAACTATAAAAACGGAAAGATATATATAAAGTCATAAAATAATTTTTATTTTTTTATAATAAACTAGTATATAATATAACGATATGTATTGCTTCATTTTCTTAGATAATTAAACATAAAAGTAAACGTAATTTTTATTTTTGATTAACTAAGATTTATAAGTTTATATATATATTCCCTATAGTTTAAGTAACTAACTACAGTTTTTTGTTTTCAATTTTGAAATGATTTTGTAATTAAAAAAATTTGATTCTAAAATATGAACAAGGTGGTTAATTAAAAATAACCATATCTAGCTGCATTTGAAAACACACACTGCGATTACAGTTTATTGCAACCTGTTTTTCGAACAAATATAAAGCTATATCATTTCGAGTTTCTATATATAATTTTCTAAATATCTTTTTCTGAAACCATTCGTTAAACCCATTTGTAGACTCTTTGTCTAGTCTTTTTTAAAATTGCCATATTTCATTTAAACATAAAGAATAAATTTATTTCAAACTACTCTATAAAAAAATTATATATATAAATGACGGAAATAAAATTATAATGAACAAAATTATTTGATTTGTAATTATAATTTATAACTAGTGACACGTATAATTTTTTTTTTTTTTTAAGAAAAACTCTTTTAACATATCCTCTGGGCGCTATTTGATGACATCATAGGTGTGATTTTCAATTTTTCTGTATTTCGAACATCTTCTGTTCCAGACTACCTGACTATAGGCAGTACTAGTCATCCAGAATATAAAATAATTCCCTTATGAGTCAGTCCCTTATGACGCCATTGTTAATACTAATTGGGGAAAAAATCAAGTCTCATCCCTATTAAAACTATTAATGACGTCATATTTTCACGCGATGACTTCTAAATGCACGCTTCGCCTTACCTATTGATTTTGTCTTTAATGTAATTGAGATATATACGTGTAGTACTTTTTGATGATCAGATTTCAATCGTTTTTCATTTCGCTTTTACTGAATGCAATAATTATAGAATCATGATTACTTCCAATAAAAGAAATGTAAAGTGATTCAGTTTTATTTACTAACTTTAAATTAAACAAAGCCCTGAAAAATAAAAAGAATCAAATTGTATAGCATATGCCTAATATTTATTCTTTAACATTATTAAATGACAATCAATGCTTAAATTATTATGTTTTAAATGATAATAACGGCAATTAGATATATAATGAGTCAGAAATTAACTTAAATGCAATATACAGAACGATTAAAAAAAATTTCAATTTAATATATACGTTGTTTTGCGATCTACATAAGTCATTGTCATTTTAATCATCAATAGTTGGATAAATAACAAAGTTTCTCTATTATTTATTCCTACACTATTGAATAGGATGTGGATTACCCAAACACCATCCTTCTGAGTCAAATAACTGCAAACAAAATGTAAATTGGGACGTATAAATTATTTAAGACTTTTTATAATAATATTAAATAGTGCTAATACACTTATAACGTAAAGCTGTATAAATTAATAGCAATTAATCAATTAAAATGGCTTAGCGCTTTTGAGAAAATGTATTTCTCATAATCATAGCCTGTTATGATTCATTCGTTGAAATCATTCTATATGTATAATATGCAAACTTTATGCAAATGAATCAATTAGCCCATCTTTTTGATATAGCAAAACATGCTTCTTTACCATTAATGGCGAAGGAGTCTTCTGCTTTGAAGTAAGCCTCCTTTACCTTACTGTTTGACCTCTCTCAACTAATGGGCTCATTAACAACACTAAAGACACCATAGCTTCTGATCAGACTTCACAGGCCGTGTATAACGTTGCTTGCCCTCACAATGGATGCAAAGCCTCTTACTGTGGTAAAACCAGAGCCACCATAACTACTAGGTTGTCACAGCATAAGTATGGATATAATAAGTTGCATACTAACCCAGAATGGACTTCAATTTTTGCACAACATCAAAAAGTATCCGGACACGAGTTCAAACCTGCCTCTGCAAAATTGGTTTGTACTGAGAGGTACGAGGTTAAATGTAAAGTAAAGGAGGCTCACTTTATTGCAGAAGACTCCTTCGCCAATAATTGTAAAGAAGCATGTTTTGCTATATCAAAAAGATGGGCGGTTATGAGAAATACATTCTCGGAAGCGTTAAGCCATTTTAATTGATTAATTGCTATTAATTTATACAGCTTTACATTATAAGTGTGTTAGCACTATTTAATATTATTATAATTTGGACAAGTGTAAAGCATAAATCTATGATTTATTACTTAATACTTATTATTATAATTTGAAATACAAAGTGTTAAAAAACAAATAATTGATTTCAAAAGATTTACA
Source organism: Epiperipatus broadwayi (assembly GCA_028023455.1). Taxonomy (NCBI): domain Eukaryota; kingdom Metazoa; phylum Onychophora; class Udeonychophora; order Euonychophora; family Peripatidae; genus Epiperipatus; species Epiperipatus broadwayi. The sequence continues at coordinate 3,006,532 of JAQFVV010000033.1, forward strand.
AATAACAAACTAAACATTTTTTTTATAAACAATATACATTCACACCTTAGAATTTAGGATCATCATAATTTTTATACCAACACCATCATACCCAAGCTTTATGCCCATTGGTTTAATTTTCAGACAATCATAGGTAATTCATTTCTTCTTCTGCTTCACATTCCAATATCTCTTTCATTCAATTTATTTCCTACCTCATAATTTTACAACAAATAATATTCTTTCACATGTTCTCTTAAACATTTCAACATTCACAACTAGCTTTTTAATTTTTTTTTTCAAATCTACAACTCAAAAATCTAGAATCTTTTCATATTTGTTTTTAAGACTGTTGTGATTTTGATTTTAATATATCTGTTCTATCAACCAAAAATAATTTCTTAAATATTTTAAAGTATTGGTCAATTCTAAAACTTTTTGCCAAACTGTCTTTCTTAATCTTATATCACTTCGACTTCTAATTATTGCCATAGATTTAGATTATTGATTATCATTCCAAACTTTCTCAGAATTTCATCAATTTGTTAGCTTATTCTCGTAACTACAAATGCAGTCATTTCATTAGCAAAACTAATGCTATGAGTCTTGGTAACTTCCTTCTTTTGAAAATATTGTCATTGAGATATTCATTTAAATAAAATTAAACCCAACTTGTAATAGACAACACCACTCTATTATATTTCTTTCTTTATCAATCTGTCCTGTTTAGGAGGCTATTTACACATGTAAGTAATTTTTTGATTCTTATTCAAATTTTTTAATAATTTTTTTTCCATTTGGCCCTTTTTCTTCAAAAAATTCAAAATAACTCAATTTATTTGATCAAAAGTTCTTCCAAAATTAATGCAACCATCATATTCTTTCTCTTTTGATACATTTCAGCAATAAACCTCATGAATTGTATTGTAAATTTACATGTTCCACTACTTTTTTAATTCAAACTGCTCTACAAACATGGACCTGCCTAACATATTATAAAAATGACTTCTTATATATGAGATTAAAGTTATTGGTTTCAATTCCTCACATTTTTTTTGCATTAAGTATTTTCTCTGAAGAAATTACTATAAATTAATCCCTGCCTCTCTCTTAAATTATTACTTATTCCACTGGTTATTGTATATTCTAATTTCATCTATAATTTTTATTATCTGTCTCCATTTTTATGTAAAACATTTTTTTAAAATCTATTTTATTTTCATCCAATAATGCAGATGAGAACATATTATTCTTATTATACAAATCATTTATATACTCTTCTTACATTTTCATTATATTTATTTTTCTATTAATAAATTGATTACTTTATTTTGATTTCATAAAAAACTTTTTCCCTAGAAATAAAAAAATCTCTTAATATAAAAAATTTGGAATTTTTTTCAATGGTTGGAATCTTGTTCTCAGTCTGAAAAAATTGTAGTAATAATAAAAAATATATTGTAATAATAGGCTGAAAGACTACTTCATATTATTTAGGAATAACTTTGGACTACAGCCAATTAATCTTCTTTATTTTTTAAGATTATACGTACAATAATTTTAAGCTGGTACTACTTACAGTTGCAATGCTAATATTTTAAATCTGTCTCTTTAGCACCAGAACATTATGCTGGAGATTACTGTGTCCTTATTAGCCAAAAAAGGGATTATAGAAAATTTATGGATATACAATTAAATATTATTATGAGAAATATTACTGGATAACCGAATCTATTCCCTTGCAGTGGCTTTCTGCCCTTTCACATATTTTCCCCATTAGATATTAAAAGATCATTTCCCTACCTTGACGTTTTATGAAATTCTAAATAAATTTATTTTTTCATCTACTATAGTTAGTCAACTAAATTTAATTTTCGTAGACATTACTGGAATTTTCCCAGAAGATGTTTAAACATATATATTTATAACATTAAATTGTATTATAAACATGATACACATATATATTATATAATTCATAGTGTCAAGTATCGTCATGGAGACTTAAAACCAAGTCAACATGAAAAAGAGATGACTATTGTAAATTTGAAAAGGAGACCTTATAAAAATTCTACCAATAATTATTCATAATTTAAGATTATAAGAATAAAATCAGTTTTCTTTTAGATATTTTGAAAGAATTTTTTAAAATAATATAAAAAATTGCTACATTTAGAAATAAACATATTATTATGAATTTTTTAGTAATTTAGATTAAATTGTTACGTTTTCATTTACCATTGTCAAACTTCCTCCACTCACAACTTTGACACCAATATGTTGCTTAATCTGTTGGAAAGAAATTATATTTGTCACTCCATCAATCTTAAAACAAATTTTACTGTTGTTAACAGAAGTTGTTATACTAAGGCTTACTTTTTCTTCTTCTCCTTATTATTATTATTATTATTATTATTATTATTATTATTATTATTATTATTATTATTATTATTATTATTATTATTATTATTATTATTATTATTATTATTATTATTATTATTATTATTATTATTATTATTATTATTATTATTATTATTATTATTATTATTATTATTATTATTATTATTATTATTCAATTTAAATTGAATTATGATTATTATTATCATCAATCATCATCATTATTATTATTATGATAATGATGATGTTATTTCAAAGGATAAACTTTATTGAGACTCAAAAAGGATTACATAAGTTACATTTGAAAACATGATGTCTTAACTACAAATTGATTCATGATACTACATATGTAATAAAGGTTTACAATCTTGATAGGAAAGAAAACATGATTTACAGTAATTGAAAGAAAAAAAATTACATAACAAGATACATATCAAATTAGATTTACAAAGCATTTTTTTTAAAAATGTGATATTGAGAAAAATACATAGAAACACATGATAGTATGAATGAAAAAATATGAAGGAGTTGAAGTTGGTATTAGATTGACATATGGTTCCATAAAAATTGAGCTCATTTGCTGCTGAGAGTACTATAGTTTTCATATCTAAATCTTATTAATAGTTCATTTGTTACATAATTTCCATGTGAAAAGAAATTGAAAAATAGTAGTCAGTATGAATTGGAAAATGAAAAAATACTCTTTTAGCATGAATTGCATCTTGGGATAATGGAAAAATACTAATCAGAATGAATTGCATCTTTGAAAAATGGAAAAATACAGGTTAGCATGAATTGCATCTTGTGAAAATGGAAAAATACTAGTTCAACATGAATTCCATATTGGAAAAATGAAAAAATAGTAATCAGCCAGAACTGAATCTTGAGAAAATGGAAAAAATACTAGTCAGTATGAATTGCATCTTGGGAAAATGGAAAAATACTAGTTCAGCAAGAATTGTATCTTGGAAAAATAATAATCAGCCAGTGAATCTTGAGAAAATGGAAAAATACTAGTCAGTACGAATTGCATCTTGGGAAAATGGAAAAATACTAGTTAGCATGAATTGCATCTTGGGAAAATGAAAAAATAGTAATCATCCAGAATTGAATCTTGGGAAAATGGAAAAATACTAGTTAGCATGAAATGCATCTTGGAAAAATGTTAGTCTGTATGAATTGCATCTTGGGAAAATGGAAAAATACTAGATAGTACGAATTGCATATTGAGAAAATGGAAAAAATACTAGTTCAGCATAAACTGCATCTTGGGGGGAAAAAAATACTAGTCTGCATAAATTGCATTTTGGGAAAGTGGAAAGATAGTTATTATGAATTGCATCTTGGAAAAATGAAAAAATATCAGTTCAGCATGAATTGCATCTTGTGAAAATGAAAAAAAAAATACTAATTCAGAATGAATTCATTTTGGGAAAATGGAAAAATACTAGTCAGCATGAATTGCATCTTGGGAAACGGGAAAAAATACTAGTCAGCATAAATTGGATCTTAAGGGAAAATGAAAATAATACTAATTCAGAATGAATTACATCGTGGGAAAAATACTAATAAGCAGAAATTGGATCTTGGGAAAATGGAAAAAATACTAATTCAGAATGAATTCATTTTGGAAAAATGGAAAACTACTAGTCAGCACAAATTGCATCTTGGTAAAAATACTAATAAACAAAAATTGAATCTTGGGAAAATTGAAAAATACTAGACAGCATGAATTGCATCTTGGGGAATGGAAAAATCTAGTTTAGCATGAATTGTAATTTGGGAAATGAAAAAATAATAGTTAACATGAATAACTTCTTGGTAAAATAAAAAAAAATACTATTCAGAATGAATTGCATCTTGACAGATTTAGATTTTTAGTATTTTTAAAGTAAAATTAAAGCTTGTTACCTTGACTGTGAATAAGTGAATTGCTTGTTGCAGGACTACTATGGAGAGATTTGGTCATGTGATATCTCTGTTGCCATATTGTATTTAAAATTATCGTTTAATAATTTCATTTTTGTTAAAATTTTGAATGAAAATTATCACAGAACATTGAAAAAAGTTGTAAATTAATTCTGAATTGAACAAAGTGTATATAGGGAAATTTTATACCTTTTCAGCTTTAGGTTTTTAATGTTTTCTAAATATAAAACTATGGAGCTTCTTATCTTGACTCTGAACAGGTGAATCATTTGCTGCTGAACTACATTATTATAATTATTATTATGATAATGATGATAATGTTTCAATAATATACTTAATTGTCAACAAAGTTACATGATATTCACATACTTATATCTTAGCTACAGTTGCATGATGATTTTTACAGATTTGGTTTGATTGAGATTTTCATTGCTAATTACATAGCACGATGGATGTGTTGAATAGGGGTCTACATCAGTTAACCTATTCAATTACACACTTTAGAAACCCTGGGTTTTCATAGTACATTTTTTCACATATTTTTGTTATTGCTATCATTGTTTAATTTTACTATTCATTTCTGATCTTGTTGTTAGTTAGTGTCCCTACTTCCATTTCTCATTAATATTCATTATTGTCTTTATTCATTGGTCAAAAGTTTTATTCATTTGTTCAGCTGTATGAGAATCCATATTTTATAGTCCTTTTAGTTTCTTGTTCATTGACGGTTTTGCTTGAATAGGCTGGTCTTATATAATGACTAGTTTTGTATGCTCTTGTAAATTAGCTTGTAATTTTAATAGTGTCCAGGTGGCTGCATAGATATCTGGATGTGCAATCTTTGCATCTCTATTCCACATTTGTTATAGCTTGTTGCAAAATGTTGCTGGATACCATCTGGTATTATTTCCCAGGCTGAATATATATTGTGCACCAAAATGCATAAAGTACAAAGATTGCTGCTTGTGCTGTAGGGTTTGTCTGTTTGTGGGTAAAATCTGTTAGCTGTTGTATAGTTTGTCTTGTTCTATATTGATTTAGCATGTTGTTTTGTGTAGTATTTAGTGATGTACAATTGTAAAATATGTGTTGTTGTGTTTCTTCAGCAGCATGACACGTGGGGGGTGAACAATCTGTAGGGATTATGTCGAGGAGATTTTGTAGCTGCTGAAACTGTGCAGTGATCTTTGCCAGTAGGTTTAGTTTTTTTGTGTGTGGAACAGATGTATTGTGTGTAGCCCCAGACCATTCCATATAGTTGGTTGACTGAGTTGTTTGAAATGGCTACAGTTTTTCTACCCCATAGTAGTTTGCAACAGAGTGATGTTATGGCTGCTGTAAATTTTTTGCAACATTGACAATAGGAGAATAATATGCAATTCTTGTTGTTATGAGTATGTTAAATAGATACATTTTTGAATATAGAGATAAGTGCACATTTGATAAAGATGTGGTTATGTTTATTGCTTTCTATTTGAGATCATTCTATGCGCTCCCAGATAAAATGGGAATTGGAGTAGATTTTCCTTGATATAGCTGTGTGTGTAGGATTTGTTAGTATAAACGAACCATGCTGATATTTTGCTTAGGTTGAATTGTAATTTGTGCATGTCTGTGTAATTTTGTAGTATTCTTTCTAATACTGGGATTTCTGTATGCAATGTTAGAAATACGGTCACATCATCCATGCATGCAATACATGGAATATGTTGGGCAGTTCATGGTATTAATATCCCTGGTAATTCATTTTCAATCTGTTTAAGAGTGGATTTATATATAGAATAAACAACAGTGCACTGAGAGGGTATCCTTGTGAAATTGATTGTGTGGGAGTAAACACTGTTGTATTTCTGCTGCTAAGTGTGAGGTGTATCTCTTGGTGGAGTAAGAGATTTGCAATGATGTATAGTAGGATGGGTGGAATTGCTGTATTTTCAAGCATGTTCATTATGAAATCAAATGCTGCCTGTATATCCAGTTGAATTGCAATTGGGGCATACTTTTTCTCTTGCTGCACTGCACTTTGTATCATTTTAAATACAAGTGCAGCCTGTGTGGTGGATGATCCCTTCTTTGCATACTGCATGTTTGATATCAGGAGCATTATGTATGTTTCTATTTTATCTTTGACTACATTTTCAATAATTTAATTCCCAATGGATCTATGGAGATGGGTCAAAGGTTGTTAAGATTTGAAATGACTGTTCTTTTTTTTGCTAAATGGCACTATTGCTATTGGATATAGTCTTCTAGTATTGTACATTTTTTGTAATAGGAAGTTAACAAGGTTGCAAAAGTATTCTGTGGTAAATTGATTCAAATGTGAAAAAAACAAATACCAGTATGCCATTGGTTCCAGGGTAGCAACTGTTGGGAATTTTTTTAAGCTTTTCAACAAATTGTTTGATCTGAAAGGGAATACCTGTTTTAGGTATTTCAAACTCATCACTGGCTGGTATGTATTGTTTATGGGTTTGAAACTTTTGCTTGAAATGTTGGTATGTGGGGTCCAGCATGTTATGTCCTGCATAGATGTTGCTGCTTATCTCAATTGCCATGGGCACTTGATCGATATCCTATTGCCCAGTGGATATATCAGTGCGTCCATGTGTCTTGTTGAGTGAGGCTTTTTTTTGTAGCAAGATATTCTTTTTAATTATTTGCATGTCTTGTAGTATAGCTTTGTTAGTTTTAGTATGTATTGGTGGGTGTTGTGCCTGGGTCTAGTGATGGTGGTTATCTTGTGGAGATAATTTGCTAGTGCCACTAATTGAGAGGGGGATGGTGAGTATCTTGTCATGTGATGTATGTTGAAGGATAGTATGTTGATGAATGATTGGTATTTTTGAATTGGATCTTGGGAAATATCTTTAATTTTTTTTGGAAGGATTAAGTCTCTGAGAGTAGGAATTTGGTAGTGGTTGTTGGGAGTAGGAATCTGATTGTTTTTTTCTAGATGAATGATTAATGTTTGGAGCTCTGAAAAAATTTATTGTAATGGCTTGCACAACATGGTCAGAAAACAGGTATGGATTGAATTGGAAGTTGATTAAGTGATGAAGCATTGGTGTGTAGTATCATAGATCAATAAGGGTGGCATGCTGTTGATTATAGAATGTCACTGAATCTGTGGCAACAAAGCCCTGAGCACTTCTGAGTGGCAGGTTTAATTGATGTAACCATTTTGTATTGAATTTTTCATAGCTTAAGTTGAAATCACCCATTAATATTCTTGGTTTGTGGTTGGTTGTGAGCTGAGAGTTTATTGTGAGAATTATATATGCTATTATGCTGGGACCTGGGGTTACATACAGAAGAATAATGTTGAGTGTGGTAATTTGATGCTGGAATGTAATGATTAGGAGATGTGAGTCAATGTAAATAATTTTGAAGGTTGAAAAATTGCAGTTTGAGGCTATAAATATGCCTGTGCCTGCTGAAAGTGATGTGTCCCTGGTTGTCTAGGCATGTGGCTGGATTAATTTGTGACCCATTATACATTTTTGTTTTTAGGAGCCCTAGTATTTGTGGTTGTATGACGTTAATCCATTTGTTAAGCTTATATCTTTTTTCCTATTGAATTAATGCCTTCAACATTCAGCACTGCTATTTTAATTTCCATTAAGTGTTTAGCTGGGATTGGTTTGTATTTTTTGTTGTGGTTATTTTGGAGCTTTACATTGTATATTTTCACTGTTTTGTTTTATTTCCATTTGTTTTTGATCTGTTTTATTGGCTTTTGTATCATTCTTCTGATTGGTTTTTGTATTGCGTGTTTGTATGTCTTGTGCTGCTTCAGTTTGTGATTCTGTGGTTATTAACTGGTTTTCGAATAAATTTGTGATTATTTCCATTGGACTTGAAACCTCATTTATATAATCAATGATTGGTGAATCAGAATTATCAAAATCTGTCTTCACTTTTTTTGCTAGCTTTTTTCTGGTAGGTCTCCCAGGTTTTCTCTTACTTTCTAGTTGGATTGGATTTGTTAGTTGCATTGTTTTGCTAGGGTTGCTTGGGAGTAGGAGTGTCTCCATAATTTCTATGTTTGTCTTATTGATAATAGTATGCTGTGTGTTTTTATCCATTGCACAGTCAAATTCAGGTATACATACATTTGCTTTAGTTGTATCATTTTTTGCTTGGCTTCCGCTTTTTTTTTGGTCATGTTCCTTGGCTTCTGCTTTCTCTTTGGTCATGTTCCTTGTTTGGAGTTTTGTTGATTTTTCTGTGAACAAATCTAAAGGTCTAAGCTTGGTATCTCTGCTTTTTTATTACTTCTTTGTGTAGTTTTTTTCACTGCTATCCTTGGCAATGGCTATCCTTTCTTCTGATTTCATAATTAGTGTTGGTATTTTGTTTTTGTGAGTGTGCATTTTGATTTCTGGTGTTTTGGACATTGTGCAATAACATGTCCCCTTTGTTTATATGAGTAATACTGTGTGCTTCAGACTTCTAATATATAGAATGAGCATTGCTTCCTGATCCAAGATTTGTGTTGGTATATCATTTGGATGAATATCTAGATGCAATTTTATTTTGAATTCATGTTACTCGTGATTGGTATTAGTGTGCCTTTCCGGTATACTGTTTTGAATATAATGATCTTGCCAAATTGTTCCATCATCCTTTGGAAGACTTGTTCTTTGTATCCCAGGATATGTGTTCTTAATTATTCCTGAAATGGTATTGTGATAGTTTTGGTCTATAGCAATCAATGCAAAGTTACCCAATGATTTGACTTCTTTGAAATCTCCTTTTGTGTGATTTCATAAAATTTCAGTATTAGGTACTGGTCAGTGGGATGTTCTGCAATCTGTTATATTGTGTCCCAGAATCCATTTAATGTTATTGGCTCATACAGCAACCCTTCTGGGAATTTATATAATGAAATGTTGCTGTCTGTTGCTGACAATACAATGGGCTGGGGGGGGAGTAAAAAATCTCTTGAATGTTGCAAAGAGATGCTTTGGTATGTTCAATTTTTCTTCATTCCAGATAACTTCTAGTGGATTTTGACTTTCCTGTTTTTCAATTTCTAAATTATTTATGTCACTATCAGTTGATTTCCTATATCTGGGATTGATCTTTTGAGAGGTGGTTGCATTGCTTTTTTTTTTTTTATCTCTTTTCTAAATATGAATTAAATTGCCTTTCAGTTTTTTTGTTAGGATAAATAAATTTATTTTTTATTTTCTTTTGACCATGTCTGCAAATGTTGGCTTGTTTTTTCTTTTTTATGGCTTTCATTGGTGTCCCCGCCCCACAGTTTATTAGGTCATCTGATCTTTGATCCTCCATGCTTGCCTTGTTTATTTGTTGAAGTTGGTTTTCAATTTAAAAATTTATCAATTAAATTCTACTTATTTTTTCTGTTAGTTGATATCAATCAATTTAATAATAGAATTTTTGATGTTATATACATTTTTTACTTTGTTTCTGATGGTTTTTATTGTCTTTTTAATGGTTTGAATGTGGAACATTTTTACCTGATATGTGCTATCCAAGGTCTAAAGCGCCCTTTATTATTATTATTATTATTATTGTTATTATTACGTTTTTCTACGATAAAATTATTATTATTATTATTATTATTATTATTATTATTATTGTTATTATTACGTTTTTCTACGATAAAATTATTATTATTATTATTATTATTATTATTATTATTGGAATTAAAATAAATTTAATAATTTAAATTGTACTAAATAAAATAACAAACATGGATTATTCATGTCAGAGATCTGATATTCCTAGTGGGCTGAAAAATTACCACAAATGCATATTTGTGCATAAACACAGACTTTTTAGAAAGGCAGAAAATTGTACCTTTGGAAATAGTTCACTGCTTAGCCTTCTGTCAATGGAAGATCCCAAATTTTAATCATTTTGTGAAATGTTTTTGGGGAAAGTATAAAAATATGATGACAATCTTAAACTGATTATAAAAAAATCATGACAGTGTGAATGTGTTAACATTTATACATTATAATATATATATATATATAAATTAATTAAATCTTATGAATGGAATTTATAGTAGATTTATACTTAATAAGAATTTATACTTGATTTATTAATATTTTTTTTTAAACTTAACAAATAACACATATTGGTAAGATAATATTGAGTAAAAAATATAAACAGATTCTAGTACATTCCTAAAAATCTAAAATTAAAAAAAAAACCCATAACTGCCAAGCTTGGATAATGGGATAATATATAAATACCACCCACCCCCTTTTTTTTTCTTGGTTTAAAACCAAACTGTGAAACTGCCATTACTAAATTAATAGCATTAGTCTAATGTATATCATTTTACTCAACAATGGATAAATAGTATTAATCAGATTTCTGAACTAATTTTTAATGTCTTTTCCTGCAAATAGGATTGCAGCCATTTAAAATTTATTTAAAGTTTTAAGTTCCTAAGATTTTGAACCTAAGCAACATAAGCCTATATAGCTATTTAAGCAAATTAACTTTGGTTTCACTTAGATGTTTACATTTTTTAAATCATTACCTTGCCATCTATAAAAGATAATAAAAGTGCTTGTGGGGTGTATCACTAGCAAAAAATTACTTTAAACATCTATTTTCACTGCCAAATTCTAGAATAAAATTATATAAAATAAACTGCTGCTGTTATCACACACTTTAAATGTAAACCAGTAGTCATTTGGTGCTCTGCTTTAGAATATATTACTGCTAAACTATAGTCTGTATCTAGGATAACTCAAGGATATGAACACGCATATTTAAATAGTTTGAAATCTGTTTGTATCATCTGGAGTTTTTCAATTTTCTCACTATTTTTAAATAAAGTATTCCTGCTAAAAATGTTTCAATCTTTTACCACCTCATTTTGTGATTTATATCATTGGTACAATAGCAGACTAAGGAGTTCAAAGTCCATGGAATGCAGCTCTACTTCTATTTATCCCAGTGTTTGAACTTATTAAGAATTATCAAGCAATAAACTGCTTTATTATTTTTTACTCTGCATAATTTAATGCAGTGATAGATTTTGAGCTCAATGTCCATAAAGTATGGCTCCAGTTTTATAACTCTCGATACTCAAATTTTCTATGAACTCCTAAAATATTAGTTTTAGAATATATGCTTAGCAAAACACCACTACAAAGTTAATTTAACAATGTATAAAATTAGTCAAATTAAATCCAAATAAAATGATATTGAAAATGTATTGAATTATTTATTAGTAAATTATATTTGAGTAAAAAAAATAAAAAAATAATTTTATGAAATTTTTGCATTATCTGTCATTTTACTTTAGTTCAAAAAAATGAAATGTTCCAATCTGCTTCCATATCTTTTTCGATCATTTAGTCAAGTAGGAGCTATGTAAAAAAAATTAAAGATGTAAAGAATCATTGATAATCTCAGACAACAATGTCACCATAATCCTATTGGGTAGGATTGGTATTAAACCATCAAACATCACATAAACACCATTCTTTAGGCCTACACAATCGGTTATTCACTGATGAAAGACACAAATTAGAAACTAATCTGGGGATATTGGATGAGTAGGTACTAGATAGGGATTTTATGCACAAACCTTCCTGCATCAATTGATTACTCTGGTTTGCACTGAGTGATGATACTGTCTGCAGAGTTTTGCTTCTGTGAAATACAGATTGTGTAAGCCTAAAGAATAGTGTTCATGTGATGTTTGATGGTTTAATACCAATCCTACCCAATGAGATTATGGTGACTATGGTTATTAAAGAACCAAAGCACCAAAAAGTATGGATGCTGAACTGAGTTCAGATCTATATAACTGCTTAGCTTGAAAACAATATTCTGTTTTCATTTTGGACTCAAAGATTTATAGTTAGATAAAAAATAAAAGCTGGATGCTGGAGGGTTGCATTAGATCCTAAGATCTAGGTGCAGTGCTCTCAGATCCAAGGCTCCTCACTGATGAAAGCCATAAGCTAGAAACTAGTCTGGGGATATTGGATGAGTAGGCACTAGATAGAATTTTATGCACAAACCTTCCTGCATCCATTGATTACTCTGGTTTGCCCTGAGTGGCACTACTGTATAAAGAGTTTTGCCTCTATGAACATATACTTATATTTGAATATTATATATATATATATAATGGCGGATACTAGTCCATCGAAATATCGGTGTTTAATGGAAAATAATACATGATACAGCCCAAAAAGTTATAATTTATCTACATCATACAACTGTGAAAACCATATATATATATATATATATATATAGTATAGGGAGTGAAAAGCAGACTTGATATAAAGTTGCTGGATTGAAGTTTAACATCATTTCTAGTGCTTGAAGATTACATGACTATCTGAACAGCTAACAATGCATTTATTTTTAATGAAGATGTTTAATATAGCATTTAAAAGAAACACATTTAATATTATCTGACTAAAATATATAACAATATTGTCTGTATTTATATGTTGGACTATTTCCACCATCTAATATGAGTATTGAATGTTTTTAGAAAAAATTAACTATTTAAATATTCAAAATACCTTCAACTGTTAGTAATTGCACATCAAACAGGTTAATATAAGCACAATGTTTCAAGAGGTATTATTCTTTCTTCTTCAGAAGTTGCCGGTCTAACCAGTCACAGTACCAGCATGAGAATTGAACCTAGACCCTTAGTTTCTTGAATGTTAAATTTAAGATAACACTAACAGCTATCCTGCCAAAGGCACCAGTCAGCAGAAATTTCATATATTTATCTATGAGGTTCCCCCTGATTTCTCCACTTTTTCATAAGAGCAAAGTTGATTAGTGGTTTCCATACATTATGTATAGTCACACTAGATTAACTTATGGTATTGTTTGACATTGTCATATGAGAAGCTAATTTATATTTTCTTCTTTATATCATTTCTTCACTATCCAATATTTTTTTTATTTTCCCAATTGAACATATGTTCAGTGATATATATCTGGTCTACCACAATAGACACAATTGCTTTCTCTCTTCTAATCATCAGTTTGAGTTTTTTCAAACACTTTTCAATGGAAAGACTAGTCTTACCAATATACATTCTTCCACATTCACATGGTATTTTATAGATACAGTTTTTTCTTTTCAGCATTTCAAGTTTAGGCTTTGTCGATGTTAGAATTCCTCATAGGGTGGTATGGCTCAGACATTCAGTACTCATACTAGATGATGGAAATAGTCCAATATATAAATACAATTAAAACACCATCATTACAAACCTTCAGGAAAACAACAATATCATCTGTTTAAATAATATTTCAAAACTGTCAGGATCTATGACCATGATTCCTTATATATATATTGACCTTAATATTTTTAGTAAACAAATAATACACTTCAATATGAGAAGATATAGAAAGTCATCTATGATATTAGATTGAAAGAATATAATTACACCTGGGTCTCTTTTTACATGGACTTATTTAACACGATTTTGAAGTTACGTGATTCACGTTTCTCCGGAAGTAGAACTCCGATAATGCGCTATTACTTTAAATAATAAATTTCATGTATATTGAAAGTAATAGCACATTATTGGATTTCGACTTTCATCTTAGTAATTTCAATATTTTCAGTGCTTTATAATAGTAAGATTTTATGCAATAATGAAATTAAAATCATAATTTCCACACTTTATGTATACCACATTAAATTTTACAAGATTATAATGTAAATTTGTTCAAACTTTGTGCGTGTTAATTTGGCATTTTAAATCACATTCTGTTTTTGCTTTTTAAAAAAGAACGTAATCAATTATTAATCATTTAGTGTCCACAAGTTTATTTTTAAAAAGTCAGTAATAGCAGTGGGCACAATTAAATTTGACAATTAAAAATTAAAATCTGATTTTTAATTGTAATTAACAATTTAAAAATTACTTATGGCGACTTGAAATTAATGTGAAATTTGATTTTTAAACGGAATTGAAAATTAAAGACAAAAATAAGAATTTAATTTTTAGTTGTTAGTTTCATAAACAATTAATAAAATCATCACCTCAAAGATTAATTACTAATTACGTTGTCACCAGAAAACCATTGACACAACCTGAGTGTGAAGTTGGCGCTAGTTGTTTGCAAACGAACGTGTTTTTCGCAAATAGCTATAATAATTAAAACGTGTATAAAAAATGTAAATTACTGTACTATAAATTATGCATAAAAATATATTATTTTGAATAAAATTAAATATTATAGTTAAAAAAAGTTTGTCTTGTATCAATTTTTTTCAAATTTGAAATTTTTTATTAATCTTATTTTATTTCCTTATTTTTTTTTTTTTTTTTTGCGCGAATTTTACATTGGTGCTTTGCTTTTACGCGAATTTTGAAAAATCATAGACCGCATCCCCCCTTTTTCAATGTAAGTTACGTCTATTTTTGCGCGATTTCATTTGCGCGTGTTTTCTGAGGAACCTATCTATCGCGTAAAACGAGCCCCAGGTGTACTTCAATTTTTTTTTCAAACAATTATCTTCAATACAATTGAATTTGAGAGTAATATAAGAGCAATAATTACAATGTATTACATAAAACAGATACAACTTTGATTAGCTAATGTTGAACAGAAATTGAAGCTAGCAATCTAATTAAAATTAAATATATTTTTAAATTAATAGTATTTATACATCTGGGTAAAACAAACTTGCATTAATTAATACAATTAACATATTCTATGGTTAACCTTTGTTAACCATGAAATAGTTTTATCTTGTAATTTGATTTAACTTGTTTTACCTTTATGCAATGAATTTACAATAGCTTTGATTATCATATTACCAATCATATTATGGCAGTGTCCATTTAAATAATTATCCATGCTGGTCATATTAATTATGGACTTGTGATTATATATAAATCAAATGCACAGACGACAATAAAAAATTGTAGTAAATAGTGATTGATTTTCATCTGATTAATAGGCTAGTAAATACCTGCACCAATTTTTTAAAATTCAAATTCTGTGATTTCTTTTTTCTTAATAAAACTATTTAATTGTGATGCACTTTTCAAGATTATATTATCTGGATAGATAACTAAATCTTATAGCAATATTCCCACTGCTGAGATCTGGATTGCTGTTTTCTGGTTCAGATATTTTTGTTATGTCTGGATACGTTTCTTTATTTATATAATCAAGACTTAATACATATCTTCTAACACTATTTTGCTAATCATTTTCCATTAAGTAAATTTAAATTTTGCTCAGTTGTTTTAGCTCCAGATTTGAGCATAATATGAAGATGATATAATATACATCTTTATTAATAAATACGATAGGTATAAATTTGATTCGACAATGGTGACTAATAAATGGAAACATTACTTGAGTGAACAATGTTATACTAGAGATTAATAATTGTGTTACAGTATAACCAAATAATGACAGCATTTATACTATGTTAACCATGGTGTAAGTTATTTTGACATAAATGAGTTTAAGTTACTTGGTAATTATCATGTAATAATAGCTTTAATTATTATATTTGTAATTAAATTATAGTGATGTACATTTATAATGACTTGTGCTCTTAATAATTATTCTAGGCTTATGCTTATATTTAAATGAAATGCACAGATCATAATACAAAGTAAATGTTAACAATGTTTTTCAGATGACATAATAATTACTTATGGAGTGATTGGTAATGCTAGTTATAAGATTTTTTGTGTGATTGATGATTTTTAACTAAGTCCGAAGAAAGAACAAACTAGATACAAAAAAAAATTATAATATATAACAATTCATTTCTTTACTAGAATCCAATAATAAATTATCTTCAAAGTGAAATTATGAATAAAATCAAGGCATACATTGAAAAAATTTCATAAACAAAATATAAGTAATTAATCCAAATCACATCCTAATTGTTCACAAAAGTTTATTCATATGGAACAGATATTAGATGAAGCACTATTATTACTGATGGACAATACGAGACCCTTGAAATGAAAACTAATGTTAAACAAGAATATATATATATAATGTAATAGTCAGCAAAGATATGTATAACTTATTCACCTTTATTTAATCAACTCAGACACAAACTGACATTGAATATCAAGAAATAGATGGGTTATATATTTATACAATATTGATGATGATGATGACCATTGCATAATGCCTATTTGCAATACAAAACTAGGTGACATAGAACATAAGTTACTCCTGATAAAATGGACATGGAATAAATATATAGACCAGACAATATTACAAATAAAAAAGTCAACACATTATTTAAACTATTCAAAATACAGCAAAACTCTCCATATAGTAGTGCCATCTTGTGCTGTCTTCTGGTTCAGATATTTTTGTTATGTCTGGATACGTTTCTTTATTTATATAATCAAGACTTAATACATATCTTCTAACACTATTTTGCTAATCATTTTCCATTAAGATGGCACTACTATATGGAGAGTTTTGCTGTATTTTGAATTGTTTAATAACAATTATTGCGCTAGTATGAGATAGTGATCATGTGATGTTTAGTGATTATTTAAACTAATAACAACAATAGTTTATTTACAAAATATAATTGTCAGTTAAAATATAATTTCCTTTTACTCTAAACAAACCATTTCTTCACTCATATATTATTATTTTAGTTCACATGCACAGAAGAAAACAATAATTTTTTTATAAAGTATCCAAGGTTATCTTCTATTACACTTTAAAATAGTAATACAGTTTTATGATCGAGTGCATTTGTCTTTAATTATACCCTTGATAAAATCCTACATTTGAACATTTTTTACAAATACAATACATTTATTTAACTCATTAGTTTCCTGGCATGTATATATCTTATATGGGATAATTGTAACCACCACATCTTTTTTACAATGATAACTCTAGGGAGTGGCAACTTCAGGACCAAATTCTGATTTAATAATACTACAACTTCACTGCAGAGATGACTCCTTTGAGTCTGTTCCCTAATTAATAGAACAAAATCTTGAATGAATCTACCATATAGATTCGGAATATTTTAATTATTTGGCAGTGAACAAACAACTGTATATATATCATAAGCACTATATACTTAAAATCCAATTCATAGAAGTCAAAAGGAGAGCTGAATTATATATCAATGAATTTGATCTGAATTCAAATAAATCTTTAACTAATGATTACTATCATTATTTAACACTTGGATACTTTATTTTACATATTTTACTAGTGTGAATACTTTGCATTTAAGAAAAATATTATTACTTTTATTATTTTCTGATAATTTCTACATTAAAAAAAAAACTTTTTTTAATAAAGAAAACTTTTAGCTAACATATATATATTAAGAAAAAAGAAAGCAAATTGTATTCTTAAAATGCAGCTAGACTATTTGTAAAAGCTTAATAGCATATGGTGCTCTTTTAAAAACAAAACCTTCACTGAATTAAGTATACTAAAATAGATTTAAAATACTTAATATGTTAGAATAAAGTTTAAACAGTTTTTTTAACTTACATAAAAATTCTATAGCTATAGTTTGATTTCTTCATGATGGCAAGAATTCATTAATTTCATTTGTAAGTTGTAGTTTGTTCATTTTAATTAGAGATTTGTTTGAAAATAGCATGACAGATTCCACAGTCATCCAGAATAGATTTCAACAATTGTTCCACTTCTCTATTTGTTCAACATAATGGTGTTCTTTGCACCCTGATTAATAAAAACCAAAATTGACCACTTTAGAAAAAAACTCACCATATAAGTTTATGTTCTTATTTTGAACGCCTTTGATCTAGTTTTTCACAGACTTTGATAATCTTGTTTTTAATACTCTTAATAATATCTTACTTTTGACATCTTTATGATTGGGTTTTATTTTTATTACAAAAATTTTAAAAACACTTTCATAAATTGCCTGCTTTTTTTTGTTTTTGAATCTCTAATCTTTTTTTAACTTAATTATTTAAAACCTATTTTTTAACCGAGTTATTTTGCAATACATTTTTTGTTAAGAGAAAGTTTTAACATAATTTATATAATTGACTGATTTTTCTTAAATTTAAACATTTTTTTTTAACAAACATCCATTACATTATTTAATATTATTTTATTAATATGACATTTAATAATTTTAACATTTGAATATACATATTATTATATTAATACTCTTTTGTTTACTTTTGAACTGTTTTACTTAGCATTCCTTAACTACAATTTTGTTTTCTGTTTTAATAATAATGACTTTTAGTACAATTTATGCATGATACAGGGTTGGTAATGGAATTTTTAAACCAATTAACAATAAAAATAAAAACTTCATTTTCTTGATTTTTAGATTTACAGTACTAGCAATTGCATTATATTCAAGAAATGATCTATAGAATGTTCTTAATTTTTATTAGACAATGATTTGAAAAAAAATCGTCAGCAATTTGATGAAAATTAACTTGAGACAAAAAGATGGATTTGAATATCAAAATGCAACAGATTTGAATGTTAAAATGCAAGTATTCAATGTGTCTACTGCATTTACAAGTTAAAAGGTAATTTAATTGAATGTCATAGTCATCATTTTCATTTATTATTGAACCATTGTGAGATTAAGGTCTAAGTTTAATCCAATTTCTCCAATCCATAGCCTTTCTTCTCCACATCATACCAGCAAACTTTCTTATTTCATCCATTCATTTCATATGGGTTCTTTCTAGATTTTTTACAACCTCTTGGAATCCAATTTAAAACATTAACTATCCATCTATTATTATCTCTTCTAACAACATGTCCAGCTGAGCTTCATTTCAGTTTCTTATTTCTTTCAATG
Organism: Epiperipatus broadwayi; assembly: GCA_028023455.1. Lineage (NCBI taxonomy): Eukaryota > Metazoa > Onychophora > Udeonychophora > Euonychophora > Peripatidae > Epiperipatus > Epiperipatus broadwayi. The sequence continues at coordinate 3,025,637 of JAQFVV010000033.1, forward strand.
TTGTCAGTGATATTTGTTTATTCTATCATCTTCATATTTCATTTCAATCTCTTCTCATTATTCCAAATATATATCTCTTTATACTTTCCTGAGTGGTATGAAGTCTTAAAAGCTCTTCTGTTTAGGTTCATAACTCAGTTCCATTCCTTTTTAAATGAATATTTCTTTTTAATATTAAATTATTTCTATCAAAACCACTTTATCCAAGTCTAATTCTAAGATTAATTCCACCCATTCCATCTATACTGTGATGTACACATGTTGCCATCTATAGCTTCTTTGTAGTGTATAAATAACTAAAAAAAGAAAACAATTAAAAGACATCAGGTTAATGAAAAAATATTGATTGTTTTGAATTAATCTGGAATAAATAAATCATTTATTTATTAAATTTTAAAATAAAATTTTGTTTAAATTATTATTATGTGAGTGATAACAATGTGTTATTAGAATTATAAGGAAGAGAGTCACATGATCAAAAGCCAGTATTTAGAAAAGGACTGCATTTTATGTTGTGATAGCTACAGAAACAATTTTTAGCAAGATACATACTTTCTTTTGCTTAAAACCCTGTATTACCTTACTTTTGTAAATATATTTGAAACATATAGCAAAGAAATATGGACTGCTGAATAAGACAATTTAGAGAGGGAACATGGTTCCCTCTTTATTTGAAATCTTTATGATTAAAACAAAATGGATATCACAAATACTATGCTGACCACCAATAAGTCAAGATAATTGAATTCACCTTGAATTGCAGTATCAAAAGGAATAGTAATTGGTAACCATCTAATGATTCAAATTGCTTATGGATCCCTATGTTAGTGTTTTGCTAGAAAAAAGGTACCAAAGAAACATAATCAAATAATGGAGTATCAATTGAAGTTATATATATGCAATACTGTGGTAACAGATGCTAATAAAAATATTAACATAGATAATGTTCATTTAAAAAAAAAATGGTTAAAAAAGTATGATAATTTTAATGGTAAACTTTTATCAAATTTTTTTTTTGTTGTTATTAATAATTTCCATTAGTATAACTTATTTGGTATTTATTATCATTTAAACAATAACAAAAATATATTGTTTTTAAAAAAGTTAGAATGTTAGTTTTTTATTGCTTTGTTTAAAGAGTTTATGTTTAACCTTTTATGACTGTATGTTTCATAATTTAAATGTATATCACATCTATCAATTGCAATCATAAAAAGAAAAGAGCAGGAGAGGTGACTTATAAAATATATGACAGAATATTAGAATGCAGTTGGTAAATTAGAATTATAATCTTTATTTTTATCCACTCAATGAGTTAATGCTTATCTCAATAAAGTTATATTATAAACAGAGCAAAACTCTCCATACAGTATTGCCACCTGTGCTAAACAGAGTAATCAATGGATGCCAGAAGGCTTGTGCATAAAATCCCTATCTAATGCACAAGCTTTCTGGCATCCATTGATTACTCTGTTTAGCACAGGTGGCAATACTGTATGGAGAGTTTTGCTCTGTTTATCAACAATTAATGTGCTAGTATAGGAAATGTGATCATATGATGCTTAAAGTTATATTATTAATATTAACTTAGGTATTTTGATTTGCCTATTGCATCCATCATTATAAATTGTTTTATTACATAATTTATTTTACCATTATGATCATTCATTGTGCATCCTATACTACATTTTATTACCACATAAGTTATCATTTATTGAATTCTATTTATTTTGCAAGGCAAGATACTCATTATTTGGACCATTGGCAAGTTACAAAATCTCATGAGTCTATAGAGTCATTAGTTATATATTTTACTTGCATAAATATAACATTTCATGCAATATATTTAGATTGCCTAAATTTTTAGTGTGTAAGTAGAAAACCATTTAGTTGATGGATTGATTTATTATGTGTGGTTGTTCAAATATATGAGGCACTTGCATGGCCATTTAACCATGCTCTTTTATTATATTTTATTGTATTCATGATTACCCAAATATGCAAGCTATTCAGTGAACAGCACTTATTTTAGTTTTACATTTTGGCAGTCTTTATTAGTTTTTGTTTTACATTTGGCTCATCCAATTTCCATAGAAGGAAATATTACTATTCATAGAACAATGTTTCTTCATTATCATTGTTCTTATATATCTTAGAGATTAATTTCATTCACATTTGCCTGGCTAACAAGGGCTTGAGTATTTATTTATTCATGATCCATGAGAAATTTAAAGTTGTATAATAATAGACAGATAGAATCAAAATATTTGACCAATGATCACAATTGATATCAACTATTTCTGTGTATACTAATGTTGGATTAAACAGAATAATAATTCAAATGATAATTTTAAATTTGTAGTTGTGCTTTATTAACGATTTGAATTTAGAATGAATTATTAAATTGTTTTCTGAAAACAGTACATAATTTAAGAAGTGATGAAGCTATAAAGTGTTTATAAATAAAATATTTTATAGATATGCCAAAAATGGGCATGTAAAGGCAAAGTACCAAATGATGATGCCTGGACTTTCCATATAATAATAAAAATAAAAGTTTATTATGTTTGTGACTTTAAAAGCACTAGATATGTGCGATATGTTAGTAAAATGCCAAAGGATTATGGGCTTATTACTAATAAATATTATTAAGTTTTTCTCATGAAGTGACTATAAAATAAATAATAAAAAATATTTGAAGCTAGATTATTTTATTGAAAGTATTGCATCTTAGTTATTTTGGAAAATAGATTGAAACATTGGTACTCTCTGTTCAGATTTGTTGGTAAGCGCATAACACAAAGTTTTTTGAGTCTAGAGATATACACTATGTTCTATACAATATAAGTTGTTTTTTTTAATAAATAAATGGATACACATTAGTTTGTGATGATAATATTGTGAATAGGTGAATCAATTACTATTGAGAGATGACATTATTGTAGTATTACATGAGTTGAAATGTGTAAGTAGGGATTTAATTGATTTGTAGGGTTCATCATATAAAGCATAGTAGAAGAAACAAGTTGTTCATTTCATTTGGTCTGAGATATTGAATTGAGGAGGAGAATCATAATTTTTCTTTTCTAAAATAAAGACATAAATACAAATTTGATATAAATTATGGAAAATGAGAAAGAAATATGTCAGGCCAAGGAAGAGAAGTTAATAAAGTCTCTGTCACATCAAGAAATGATCAAAAAGAATCTACAATGGCAATGTTGCAGAGTTTAATGGTTAAGATTAATGAAAGTCAACAAAATCAAATATTTAAACAAGAATTAAGACAAAAACAAAAAAAAAATATGAGAAGAATCAAGAAATACTTAGATAAAAATTGAAACAAGGCCAGAAAATGTTAATCATAAAGATAGAATAGAGTCAATATTATTTAGAGAATAAATTAAAACAAGAGATCAAAGCATGTGCATACAGAATTAGTCCATGAATAAAAATGAGACCCAAGCAAATAAATGATTTGAAAGTCAAGTCTAATGTATTAGAGAGTAAAATGGACCAGATTCAAAATCAAATGCAGATAAAGATCAATAAGTTAAAAGATAGAGTAGAGAAAGAGAAAAATTGGACTGAAGAAGTACAAACCAAGACAGAAAATTATAGGTTGGAATACCAGGATAAAGATAGAATCCTAGAAACTATGTTAAATGAGTATCAACAAATTAATAATAAAAAGTTCAAGAAGGCACAGAATAGACAGAAGTCCAAAGTTTGGAAATTCAGATAGAGCAAGACCATTCACATTATGACATTAGCTTGAATGTGATGGCATCCAAAATAAATGACAAGGTTTCTTTAAAGAATAATTCCCTTACAAGCTTAAATAGTAGTGATAGATGTAAGATTCTATTATTAAAAGTGAAACCTTTAAAATTTAAGTGGTTTTATTATCATGAAGTATATAGTCACAAATATAGGCATGTTTACTGGGGACATTAGAATTTGTCTCAATTACTATGTAAGGACAATAATGTGTTGGATTTGTGAGTAATGATTTAGAAAATATAGTTTATTGCAAAGCTATGATCAAATGCATCAATCATTATGGATATAATAGTAAGTATCCAATGCATGATAACTATATTTATGGTTTTATCTGGTATAAAGCATCAATATTTATCAGAAATAAAAGAGTTGATTTTATTGATCAAAATTTATGCAACCTGTATAAGCCTATAGATTTATTTTTTTCAAATATCCAGTCAGAATTAAATGAAAGGGTGCTAATGCAAGACATAATAAATATAATTATTGCAGGATATTTGTATTGTTGATTTTACTATGTTTAGATAATTTTTTTTTATAAAAGATATAATTGTACATAATCATTGATGTCATTGTTGTAGTGGTTTAGTTTTAATTAACTATGAGTTATCTATAGAATGTTCAGTTGGTAATGATGATCTTATGTTGTTTTCTTTATTTTTTATTAATGATGGGGGTATGTGATGCATGCATGTTGCTATTTATAGCTTCATTATAGTGTATAAATAGTTAGATAAAGAAAACAATTAAAGGTGAGATGGTTAATAAAACATATTTGTTTTGAATAAATCAGAAATAATTTGTTTATTACATTTTAAAATGAAATTATTATTGTGCAAATGATAACAATGCCTTATTAGAAATAGAAGGAAGAGTCATATTATCAAAATCCAGGGTTTACAAAATAAAATGATTTTGAGCAAGATAGAGATTTTCTTTTGCTTAAAATTTTACTTTATCTTACTTTTATAAATATATTTGAAACATATAGCAAAGAAATATGGTCTGTAGGACAACTTAGATATAGGGGACATGAGTTCCTCCCTCCTTCATTTGATATCTTTATGATTAAATAAAATGGATATCACAAATGCTATGCTTACTGCCATAAAGTCAAAATAATTGAATTCACCTTGGATTGCAGTATCAAAAGATATAATAATTGGATATCATCTAATGATTCAAATTGCTTATGGATCCATATGGTTGAATGGAATATCAGCTGAAGTTATATATATATGCAAAACTATGGTAAAAGGCACTAATAAGAATCTTAACATTGTCAGATAAGGTTCATTAAAAAAAAAAATGGTTAAAAAATTATAACAATTTTAATGGTAAACTTTTATCAATTTTTTTTGTTATTAATAATTTCCATTAATACAACTTACTTGGCATTTGTTATTTAAAGGGTAAAAAAAATACCTTTTTAAAAAAAAAAAGTAACAATGTTAAAGGTTTTTTTATTGCTCTGTTTGGTAGTCATGGAGGAACCGTACTGCCGCCATCAGATGGTGCTGCGATACCATCAACAACTGGCCTGAAGCTTGCAAGTAATAAATTTATATATGTTAGGATATTAGATTGCAGTTGATAAATTAGAATTATAATTTTAGTTTTACCCACCTCAATAAATTAATGCTTATCTCAATAAATTTATATTATTGGTATTAACTTAGATATTTTGATTTGCCTATTGCAACCATTATTATTGTTTTATTACATAATTTATTTTACAACTAAGATAATTCATTGTGCATCTGATACTACATTTTATTATCTCATAAGTCATCATTTATTGAATTGTATCCATTTTGCCAGGCAAGATACTCATTATTTGGATCATTAGTATCTTAAAAAATTCACGAGTCCATTGTAGATATAAATTTAAACTATCATAGAGCCATTTGTAAATCAACATATTTATTTATCTATTTTCATTATATATTTTAGTTGCATAAGTATAACATTTCATGCAGTATATTTAAAGTGCCTAAATATTTAGTGTATAAGTGGAGAAAACCACTTGGTTCATGATTTATTTATTATATGTGGTTGCCCAAATTTACGAGGCACTTGTATGATCAGCTATCCATGCTCAGTTATATTTTATTGTGTTCATGATTACTCAAATGTGCAAGCTATTCAGTAAACAGCCTTATTTTAGCTTTACATTTTGGCAATCTTTATTAGTTTTCCTTTTATGTTTTGCCCATCCAATTTCTATAGAAGGAAATATTGCTATTCATAAAATAATGTTGCTTCATTATCATTGTTTTTATATATAATTTTTAGAGATTAGTTTCCTTCACAATATTAATAACCTAACAAAGATATTTGCAATTTATCAAGGGTTGGTGGCCTAGCGGTTAGCATAGCTGCCTTCCTAGCAGCTGGCATGGGTACGCTTCCCAGTCAACGCTTTGACATATGGGAAAAAAAAAGATATTTGCAATTACTGACTATCAAATTTTATTTCTTTTTTCTGAAAAAATCTATTGAATTACTTTAATCTTGTTGGCATTTAATTTTGGTTCTACTTTCTTCTTGCATCTGATAACTCTTGCAACATTTCCCTAAAATTCTGAAGCATTATTTGCAAAATTAAACACATAATCTGTAAAATCTAATGAATTGAATAATATCCCTGTACCTTTACTCTCTTAGTTTTTCATTTTAATCCAACAAATATTTCTTCAAATGCTGTAAAAAGTTTTGGAAATATGAAATCATTCTTGCATATACTTTTTTCAGTGCCATTTTTGCATTTTGGTGAATATTCTTCAGAAATGTCAATATCAGCAAGCATCACATGATCACATCTCCAATACTAGCACATACTGACGAAGGCCACAAGCCAGAAACTAGTCTGGGGATATTGGATGAGTAGGCATTGGATAGGGATTTTATGCACAAGCCTTCTGGCATCCATTGATTACTCTGTTTAGCATAGGTGGCACTACTATATGGAGTTTTGCTTTGCTTTGTTTATAAATGTCAATATCCTGAATCAATATCTTGATGATCTAAAACATTCATAAGAAAAAATGTATAGAATCAAATGATTTTTTTGTACATTCCAAAGCATAATGGCAAATCATATTTATTGATCTTTTCAGTGCTAAAACAACTTGTAAATCCAGCTTATTCTTTTGGTTGGTTGGAATTCAAAGTTTAATGTAGATGAATTATAGTTATCTTGGAAAAGATTTTGTATAGGACTAATAGAAAACTGATCAGTCTGCAATTTCTAATATCTTCTTTAGCACAAATGTCAATAGTACTACTGGATTCTTCCAATTATTTAATACATTTTTATCACTTAGACATTTGATATATAAACTTTGTCCATAATTTTTACTCACTTCTTTTAAAATATCAATAATAATTCTATCATTACCTGAAGCTTTTCCCCTCTTCATAGATTTAATTTCATGTCTCACCTCTTTATTTTAAATAACTGGCACTTCAGAAGATTAGAAACTATAGGGAACACTTTGTTGTTGTTTTTTTTTGTTCTTTATTACTACCTTATTCATAGATTTCATGTCATCCCTGTTTTTAGTAATAGTTCATTTTTTTCTTCTTACTGCTGAAGCAATTTTCCTTCCAATATTAATATGTTGTATTCCTTGACAATTTACAGTTATATTTTCTTATAACATTATTAATTCTTTTTTGTATTAGTTTATAAAGCTCTAGATATTCAATTCTTCTTAGTGATTCATTAAATTTTTTTTCATATTTCTTTTTCTCTTTATATATTATCTTGATTCAGTAAAAAAAATTCTAATAAATTACTGCTTTTTTATAATTTCTATCTTTGTTGCAGTTCTTAATAGAGTCAGCTATTTTCTTTTTGATCACTCAAGTTTGAACTTGTTTTAAAGTCTGTTAATATTTTAAAATGATTTGCAAGTTCTAATTTAAATTTGTTGGAGTGATTCTAAAGGCTAACAATATCAACTGCTAGTACTGTCTTTCTTAATAGCTTTAATTTTTTAAAATTTTGTATTAACATGTATTTTATATCCTACTAAACAATTACCATTTATTGTGCCGAATCTATTAAGAACATTATAATCTTGAAATACATGTATTCTGTTAGTCAAATTATAATCCAATTCTATTGTACTCTCATTTGAATGCTTCCCTGCTCATACTGTTTAGCATTTTTTCCAGAGAAAGAATGCTTAATAAAGATTTTCTCTCTTGTGAACTTCATGAGTATGTATCCTCTCTTACTTTCTACAATCATAACTACATTTACTCACAGATCTTTCAATCATAATCAATTCTAGCATTAAAGACACTCATGACAATTTTAAAATATTGTTTGGTCTCAAAAGTATTTTGTATATTCATATAAAATTCCTCTACTTTTACTTAATAATGAGAACTTATGAGAGCATAAATTTGAATTATCTGCATTTAGTAACTTCAATTAAATTAAATAAACACCTTTGTAATAAAGTATATGTCCAATTTTCAAATCATCTACACCCATTATTAAAATAAACTGTCTCTTCCATTTCTAACTTCACAAAGTAGAATACTGCTCACTTAATATTAGACAATTCTTCTTCCAGTTAATACGTTTTCTCTTCATATGAAAGCAATCTGCAATTGTAAAAATCTAAATAAAAAATCATCATTGAATGGCAATCTGGGATTGCAATCAGGAAATTCTTAGCCGTCTCTACTTTGTCTAGTGACTTTACAGATTTCTGGGAATAAGAACCATAACTTAGTTTTTTCTATTATGATTGTAAATATTTATATATAAAAAAAGATCATTTGCATGCACATTTATCCAGCCTGCAAGAAAACTCAAATATGATGTTTCTTGATTTTAAACTCAGGCAAAAAGCTAGTAAATTCTGTTGATATGTTTTGTTGTGTTCCATATATGACATAAATAATCATATCGAAATAATAGCTGCATCAACAAAATATATGGAGTGGACCTTGGGAAATTTGCTCTGATCTGTTTTTAAGGCCTAAAGAAGAAACGGTCTGTTTTTTTTTCTGCAAGCATTTGAATATAAGGTTGCTATTTCACCCAGTTTATTATATGGAAATAAATATGAAAATCCTATTGATATAACATTAAAGGCACTAAAAAAGAAAATTATTTAATACTCCATAAGTTTTTAAAAATATGATCCATATTTTCAATGGACTCGACATGCAAAGTAAAAAAATTGTAGTAGTGTTCATGCAAGAAGCAGACTCCATTTATGTTATAAAGATTATCTCAAAGACACTTAAAAGATTCATTATTGTTTGTTGTTATTGGGGGATTATTGGATGGGGACAAAAATATATTGGAGAACCACAATTAGAAAAAAAAAATGCTGCTGATTGTTGAAATTATATAATAGCTAATTAACAAAGAGTCAAGTAAATAGACTTTTGAACTAGCCTGCATATATTTAGATGTACTCATAATTCATGGATTGTTTATATAAACATGTTAAAGCTCACTTTATCTGTTTTTCTTTAGGATTTGGAATGACCATAGTATTTACAAATGATAGTGATACACAAAGTCATTGATATAGTTTCTGCTTTAAACATGATTTAAACACAGTTCTCTCTCCCGTCTTTTCTTAAAATTAATTTATAATTACTATTTAACCCCCTCTCCCGCTTTATCTAAGTTTCACTCTATTTTTGCAATTGATTTGAAGATTTTTTTTTTTAATATCCAGTCTTCATACACTCACCCCACATCTATAGATACAATTACATTGGATGGAGTCAGAGAAATCATAAATAAAATTACTTTTGAATAGATTGCTTCTTTTTTTTTGTACTTCCCTTATAAAAAGTAAAAAAGTGTGTATGTGTTTATAACCCACAGAAGATATATGGCAAGACTGTAATATATACCCAGATATACTCCTACTCATTATATTTACAAAGTATTCATTTAACAAACAAAGTCTTCGTTATTTTATAAATATGCACGGGCGGAAAAAAAAAGCAAAAATTGGTCTTAAAACAATTATTGTCTTTAATTTATTTAAAAGAAAGAAATCATAGATAGCTGACAGCAGTGCCGATGGCAATGCAGGAGCCAGTCGGGCTGCCACTGCTATCGCCATCGATTGGTTCACTCTCAGTCGATTGCGTTAATATAACATTAAACACTCAAGTTTTCTGGCCAATCATAATACAGCTGGTTGTAGCTGAGCTTCTAGAACTAGCGATATTATGTTAAATGGCATGTAAAGCTGAAGAAGACTTGTGAGTTCAAATCAAAAGAGGGACAAGCAACGATTTTACAAATTTTGCCAAGCAGATTTGTCAAAGATGGGCACAGTCTTATCCTGGCAAAGTCTGCTTGTGTTGTTCGTCTATCTATTGATGCTAGTAGGCGCGTGTAACGGTGAGTTCTTGAGTTAGTATATTTTTCTTTTCAGCGTTTACGCTTGAGTGCAGCCCATTCCCTGTTTGCCTTTTCTTAACAACAAAACATGTTTTGTATTCAATCAGCTTTTGCATTGTAACTCCCATGTCCTTATATTTATTCTCTGTGGCGGTCGGCCAGTGATATACACTTGCTAAAACTACGTTGTCTCTTACTGTAGATTTGGTGACTGGACTTAGCCATAATGATTTGTTTTAGCTGTACCTCCCATCAGCCATTTTACACCCCTATAAAACTATCGATTCTTGATTATATTTAAAATTCTGATAATTTTATTAATTATCATTAAAATAATTGACAAATTAATCATTTTTTGGTGTATTTTAATCTTAAATAAAGTATTACTTAATACAGGTTGAGTTCAAAGCCCTTCTGTATTTATTTTGTTACGCAATAACGTTAATTCATTTTAACATCTAAGTAGAACAAAGGCGCGCTCTGTGTGCTTATTTTTTTTAGTGACAATCGTCTATTATATTAAGGTCATTTGTAGAAATCAAGATAATTAAATGCCAAATGAGAATGCGTTTTCAAAATTTAATAATATGTTCAAAAATTTACGTAACCTTCAGCATTTAATTGATGTAATTTTTTTGCTTGCATGTAATTAAGATTTATGAGCAATATTAAATTGTATAAGAAGTAGCAAATATGAAAGTAGTGGGTGTAAGCATATTTATTCATTAATTTTTGACACAGAATGTAAATAATTGTCATCTTCTGGAATGAGGACAGATGATGAATGGAATTCAGATTGCGATACATTGGGAAATTGGAGACAACGTTATCTTGGAGTTCTCAAATTACGTTAATGGCTGGGTATAATCAAACTTAGAAGCTATAACTCAAAGTCTACTACATAAATTAAAAACACGTAGGCTATAACTGCTACAGTCGATTACTACCGCTAAGGAAATAATTACATTGGTGATTCGTAAACTTTCAGCCATTTTTTTTTTTTAATATTATACCATTTCGTTGGTAAAATGCCAGAAGGTACTAATTTCTAAAAGCCAGTAGTTGGGCTATTTTTTACAATGCCTCTGTTAACACAAAACAAAAGCTACGTCACTCCAGTAGCTACAGACAATAGATATTTTCTATTGCTGACAGGTTACGTTTCTTTTGAATCAAAATTCTATCATAAATAAGAGCTGCATTTATTTTTTATTCGTTTGACCCTTTAACTTCGTTGAGATACATCTAACTATTGATAACAGTGAAAACAATTTAGCAATTGTCATTTAATAAAAACAATAAAATATAGAATTCTTAATTAATTAATGCATAAATAAAAGTTGTTTATTACTATTTTACTCTGTGAGAATAATATATATCTTTTTTTTTTTTGTAATAGAGAATACACACATTTTTTATAGTAAAATATTTTAAAGGTAGAAGTGTTTGTATGTAAATGTGTGTGTGTGTATACAAACATGTTTTTTTCTTTCAGCATTCAAAAATTATCAAAAAACAAACAATATAATAAATGATTTATTTTATTGTGTCATATATTTTTTTAACTTCGTCTTTTTTATTTTATCTTTTTTCCCAATTTTCATTTTTTTTCGTATATGTTTCCTGTTAAATTGTTTTCTCTGTATGAATGAGATGACCCTCATTTTTTTATATGTATAGTGGTGTATAGAAGATTTGTTATTGCTACATATTTTCTTTGATTACAGCCAAAGGGAAAAAAAAATATATTGTTAGAATATAATATACATATGTATTTAAAAAAACCATTAAGAGAAACCATATAGATAGATATTAAATAATGATCAGTAATGTTTAATGCTCCCATATTTAATTAGCAGATATAACACCTCGTATTAGTACACCCCCTCCACCCCCCACCCCCCCACACACATAATAGATATTTTACTATAGTGATGGTTGCTTTTAAATTATTCCTTTGTTTTTCCAACTATATACACTTAATATATCTGAAAGAGAAAATTAAATAGCACTTATTTATATATAATTGATTATTTTTTTAAATATTATAAAATTATTAAATAGTGTGTTCAATATTATTGTTGGTAATTATTATTTTTTGTTTTATATAAATATTATCTATATCTAATAATTATAATAAAAATAAAAGTTGCAGATGTCTTACTTTAAATGACTAATTAAAAATGAAGTGAATAGATATATCTATGACTACCATAAATTGTAAGCTAAGATTGTCTTGCTAATCAATAATAATAATAAAGAGATGTTTCTAAAAGAAATTAAAAGTACTAATCCTATGAATACTAAAATAATTAGGAAGCATGATAACATGAAAGTTGATATAAGGTAGAAAGCTGCTTACAAGAATTTCAAAGCTAGCCAATCTGATTTTTTAGTTTTAAAAAAGTAATCTCTTAATATGTGCCAAAAGCATCAAAGAAGATTGATATAGAAATTTTTAATGAAATGGCTTTATATTAAAAAAGATGAATGTAGAACCTATTTAGTTAATTATATATAATTTTTGCTTGATTTTAAAGCTGCAAATGCCAAGCTTATTTATATAATGAATATCCCTTTTTCTAAAATAATATTACTTTAAAATAACCAAGAGTTATTTAAAACATAGTATTATTTTTTAATTTTTAAATACATTTTTAATTGTTGATAAACTAATTAATAAAAATGAACAATTATAATTGTAACAATTTAGATATTGCCTTTTTAAATATACAAGTGCCATTATCATTTTTCTTTTGTTTTTTGTATAAGTGACTTGTTAAAATAATATATTTAATGGAAAAAAAAGGAATCAAATCTTTATTTTTTTTTTTTAGTTAATTTTTATTAAAAGCATATATCAGAATTATTATTAGAAAAAAAAAAAAAAATTAAGTTTGTAAATAAAAAAGAAAAACAGTAATAAAGTTATTAATATTAAGTATTTTATGTCCAGTGTGAAGTAAATTTTCAATAGTATAATTTAGAAAACTAAAATATATTTAAAAAAAGTTACATATAAACATCACATATTAATATATGTAACAAAAATAAAATATGGTGCTATATGATTTAGCACAATGATTAGAGGGATAAACTCTTGAGCTCAAGATATAAGGATCACAGCTCTAGTTCTACTACTTCTAGTGCTTGAATTTTATATGAACATTGTGAGCACATTATTATTTGGTTATTTAAAATAAAACATATTCTTAAAAAGTTATATGAAAATAGTATACACTAACATCATTATAAAAATAATATAATTAAAAAAAAGTTACATGTAAACATCACATACTTATTAAAAAATAAATATTTAATATTTTAATAAAAAGCCCCAAAATTCTTTCTGTAACATTAGTGTGAAGTGAAACAACCAAAATGTGCTTTCTCTTGTGTAAGAGTAGATGCAGTTTTCTTCTGATAAATTATTTTTTTCTTGCCATGCGGAATACTTAATAAAATAATATAATGAAATATTTGCAGTTTTTTGTGCTTTGGGGATAAAAAAGGATCTAATTGATTCACTTGTTGATGAATTTTGCATAGCAGCAGGATCTGACTCACATTCTGACTTTATTTTTGAAGTGTTATTGTAAAAGTAAAAATGATTATATTTTTACAATAAATCCAAATTGAAATTACAAAATTTTAACTATGTAAAACAAACAACAAAAAAGCACAACTAAAAAATTAGAGTGCTGAAAGGTATTGGATATTAAAGATATCGATTTATATCTGATCAGATATTAAAGATCAATCACAGAATATCAAAAAGTATTTTTAAGTTAAAAACAAGTAAAGTATTTTATCCATTAAAAATTAATCAGATATTAAAGATCAAATTTGATTGAATTGACAAATAATTATACATAAATATTGATTAAAGTCTAGGTAATGCAGTTTAATTGTCGATTGAAGAACTAGTAGTATCTGGATTAATTTTAATTGCTGCTCTAATAAGGCATATTTTCTCAAACAATTGACTGTGCAATTTATTTATATATTTTCCATGAATGATTTAGTACATATATGTGCATAACACACAGTCAATGAAACTAGTCCAATCTTAGAATTAAAAGTTCAATTTAAATTTAGCTACGTGCTTTTGAGGGATTTTGCTCTTACAATCATAGCTACCAATAGTCTGTAAAAACTACATTTTAAGTGTTTTATGCAAATTAATGCAAACTGCTTACAGCTGCCATTTCCAGGAAAGAGCAAAGCAGGCCTCCCTTCTATTAATGGCCTTGGATCCTTGCTTATGTGGAATGCCTCTCTAATTTTGCATGTAGTGTCATGTCTCTCAGCACACACAATGCTGGCATTAGCTGGCTCAAATATGTGACCTGTTCTTTCATGTTCAGTAAAGATGGAGTTGCCTTCTTGTATATTTTTTGTTTTGGGATAAATGTTTAGAAGTGGAGTTATTTTTTAGATGTAAAGTTTTCATAGGATCAATTTCTAATTAATGAAAGTAAAAATAAATAAATCTGTTAATTAATTGGGTGGAGCTCCCATACTCAACTTGCCATATAAAAATATATAATATTTAAAAATTTCATGTTCTTTTTATTCCAAGCTTCTCTTAGTAAAAACATATATAATATATAATAGATCACTTTATTAATAAACATTGATTGATGTTATTTATTGACCTGCAAGTATACAGTACTTTTCAACATTTACATATATTTAACATGGCCACTTTTTTATATGTATAGTATAATTAAGATGATAATATAATCAAAATTTTAAAAAAATAATATAGTTGTTAATAATAAGTTGAGAGGACACATCACATGTATTTTACCATGCGTTCATTCATAGTTCATTCATGGAAGAAATAAAAATTAAAAAAAAAAAAATTACTTTTATTTTTTAAAATAAAATAAATAGCAAAATGTCTGGCGTTCATTGCTATTAAATATACTCTAGATGAAATTTTTTTTTTTTCAAGAACTTTTGTCTCTTATTGAAACAATAGTGGCTTTGTTATCAAGGAATTAGAATTTTTCTAATTGGTTTGATGATTCAAAATCAGTATTAACTTTTAGTAGGTTCTAAAATTTTGTAGAACTTTTAGCATTGTGCTTAAAAAATATTTTATTATGCAAAATATTTTACATATCATATTCGGAAAGAATAATAAAGGAAGAATAAAATATACATGTTTTCAATATGACCCAAAGAAATTTTATTAATATACATTATAACAACATAATTTACAAAGGCAGTTTTCATTAATAATTGTTAATCAGAAGGTAATCAGTCTTCGATATGTACTGTTTAGTCATGATACTAATTTAGTGATGTTATACTGAGTATGTAGGATGTTCAAACCCAAATGCAAAATATAGACTTAAAAGATAAGAATGGCTGTCTTATCTTTGTACCTAAATTCTATTATATGGGCCAATCTAAAGCATTTCAGAATGCGAGCATGAAGATTTAATTTTCATAATGTTACACCCATTACATTATTAATTTATAGTTAAACCCAGTGAAATTTTCAAATTTACGGCTGGTAAATATGAGATGATGTTAGAGAAATTTAATAATATAATTTGCAAATGCAATTTTCTTTAGTAATTCTTAATCATAAGCTTTCGACTTGAAAAATGGCTATGATATATTGTAAAATGTATTTACAAATTTTACAATTTTGTAAAATGTAAGTGCATATGACACCCAGAGAAGGAAAAATGATTGCTTGAATATTATAAAATTAGCAAATTTTAATGTTTTTTGTTTGTTTGTTTGTTTTACATTTTTCTTTGGTTAGTGTATAATTGAAACCATATAGTAGATACAGTATAGTCCGTGGCTTCACTGCAATATTAAAATTAATTGATTTTAAAATTAAAAGAAAAAGTATAGTAAATTTTATCTATATATATATTGAAAAAAGAAATTAGTAATACTGTATTTAATTATGTGAAACCTTAATTTTAAAAAAAGGCATGCAGATGTAATAAAATATCTGATACAAATAAAGATATTTACAACGCAATTTCCCAAACAAATTAAAATTGAAAAAGTAAAAGTGCAAAAGTAGAATTTTTTCATTTTGATTTATAAGTATTACTTTAATTGCCCTCTTTCATGAATAAAAATGCTAATTATCTATGAATGTATATTATTGAAGTAAATGCTTCTAAATTGAATTACTATAATATTTATTAAATAAATGAATTAATACTTCATTATTAAGTATTGATCTTTTTTCTTCCTGAAATGGCCCATTAATTTTAACAAAGAATACTTGCATATTTTGTTTCTGGTTTATTTTATGAACCATTTGTTTTTTTTAATATCTTTATGCATATTACATTATAATCTCCTATAATTCAACAATTTTTGTAGTCATTTTCAATGATTATTTCTTTTATTTTTTATATTTGTGTTCCCATCATTATACATATCATATTTTCTTAGTATAAAGTTTTTTTACATTCTGGATTTTTTCTGTATGTATTGGTTTTAAACATTTTATTTTTAAACTTGATAGTTTAAAATAAGATATACCAAAAAATTTAGAATGTAAAAAAACTTTTTACTAAGAAAATATAAATAATCAAACAAATTATAGAAAGAAATTTGGAGTGTAAACAAACCTTTTGTATTATGAAAATTTTTGTAATACACCTTTACTCCAGTTAGCGATCACAATTAGTTTTATAAAATATACTATAACATAACATCTTGCATAAAATAATAAACAATTATAATGAGTTCCTATGGGCAAAAAATTAATTTATTTTAAATCCAAAATATAATATATAAAAAAAACAACATTAAAAAAGGTAAAGCTTAAATTGGAAAAAAAAATTAATTCATGAGCAAAGATTTTATTTAACATATTATTAAAAAAAGTATTAATTTGTGGGTAAACATATTATTTAAAAACATTTCACTAGCCATAATTTTAAAAGAAAAACATAATTTTTCCATTGCTGATCGCCATTTTGCTTTCTATCAAGCCACAGAATATTTTCTGAATCTCAATTCATTGAAATAAAATAAATTATGAAGAGAAAAAATTAATCACAATGTTTTCATACACTTCATTTTCAATTATTAATTTTTTTTTTGTAATTTCCTTCCAATAAGATTTTGAATTTTTTTTGAACTGCTGTTAATTTTTTTTTCTTTTCTAAATCTCGTATTTTGTTTTACATAAATGCAGTAAAATAAAATATAGGAAAAGAGATGTTATAACAATTGATTGCTGTAATTTTAATAACTTATGTAAATGATTAAATCTTTATTTTTTTTTTCTGATTTATGTTTACAATAAAACTGGCAATTGTCTTGAATAAGTCAAAACAAATTAAGAGTATTGATTTAAAATTGAAAAAAATAATTTTATTTCAAACTTGCATTTAATAATTTTTGATCATTTAAAGTTTATTATTATCTGCACAATGTATAAAATCATTTTTTTTTTAAAAATTACTGACTATTACGATTGCCATATTTTTGCAGCAGGAAAAATAGCATTTGTATGAATTATAATCTATAAAAGCAAACATCACATGATCACCATTTCCTATGCTTGCTTATAACTGTTAAAAACAGGCAAAATTCTCTATGCATATTGCCACTCAGGGCAAGCCAGAGTAATCAATGGATTCCAGAAGGCTTGTGCATAAAACCCCCATCTAGTGCCTACTCATCCTATGATATCACCAATCTTACAAAGTGATAGCCATCTTGAGAAAATGGTGGATATTTTTTTTAAAATGTTTTGATTTTTTTTCAAGATCATAATAGTGAATAATTGATTGTAAATCAAAATAATGGGTAAATATTGATGATGATCATTATGTCAAATCCTCACATAAAGGTCCATCATCTGGGGTAAAACATATATGTATTAATAATGAGAACATAAATCTAAAAAGGTGAAGGAAATAATCCTTGAAAATGACCATAACATATTGTTGAATGTAGTAGATTACAAGTTAATATGATGGGTGTAAAAAATATAAATGATTTGTATAATAAAACAGGATTTAAAAATATGTGGAGTATCTCATGTGTTTGTATTTGTTAAGTATGCAAATAAAAATGATAATGAACATTGGATACATAAAGTGATTTGAGTCTGATGAAACTGATTTCATAAATGAATATTGGGAGTTTATATTTTTTTGTGTCTGTAATCAAATCCTTAAAAAATGTAATGTGAATATTTGAGTTATGATTTAAAATATATATATATTTATTTGAAAAAACACAGCAACAATAATATAAAAATATATCAATGAGATTAATTATTGATAATAAGTTTTCAACATATTTGAGCACTGAAAGATGTCAAATATAATGTAACAAAGAGTAATTGCATTTGATGCTATGGCAATAAAATGAATTAAAACTAAATAAAATATAATGTCTTAAAAAACAATCAATTATTACTATTTGAAAATTAAAATTCTATTTATATTTAATAAAACTAACTTTTAAGTTAAAGCATAATTTATAAATACTTAACAAACTAATTGCCCTGTGTAACAGTAAATCAAAGTTAGTAAACAAATTATAAATTACTATAATACTATTTTAGTAAATTTTATTATCTAAAAAAACAACAACAGTCTAACAAATAAAAATAACAAAGAGAAAGAAACAATATTTATGATAATTAATATAAATGTTATAGAGTGTTAACATTTAAATATTAATAACAATTCTTTATTTACTGTAATTTTTAAATTAAATTTTATGGGTTTTAATTTAATGTATTAAATAGTATTAAGTACTTTATAGTTTTACTTAATTTTAGACATTATCTTACAATATTTTTCAAATATTTTTTTTACTGTGTATGTTGACATTAAATACAATGAAACTTCAATCCATTACTTTTCAAGAGGATAGAGAAAACAAATGATTATTAGATATGGAAACGTTAAAATTATGAACCATGAAAAATATAATTAATAATAATGATTGTTATTCACTGTTTATTTGCAAGTAATGTCCAATTTGAACAACATAAGTGAAAACTTTTTATACCTATTATTTGCAAAATGTGTTAGTGTGTGTATATACACATACATACAATTCATATATAAGTTAAGTATTACCATATAAAACTACAGTTAATATTAATGGCAGTGAATAGATAAAGTATAGTCTTTACAATCCAAACCATTTTATTAATAACATTCTGTGTTAGTTAAATAATGAGTTAATAGAAGTTGTTCATTTATAATATTAAAAAAAGTTATATTTGCTTTTTTTAAAAAAAAATAAAGCATTATTTTAGGGGGAGGTAAGGGAAAGGAATTTGAATAGGCAGTTTTTATTACATTTCTGAGAATAACTTTTGAAAAATGTAAGTAAATTTCAGTCAACTATTTTTTGATAGTAAAGCTTTATATATATTAAGTAATATTCAACTAAACATCACATGATCACTATTTCTTTTAATATTCAAGATGTAGAAGGAATTTTAAATATTAATTTATAATTAAAAATTTGAAAATATAATTGCCACAATATTATTTAATAGTGAACAGATGAATTGTGTTTATGCATATATATATAGTAGCATGTTTATGGTATTTCAAATGTGGGGAAAAAACTGTTCATGTGAAAAGATATTTATCAGATATTAGTGGGATAAAATAATAGTTTGAGAATTGTTGCATCTTGACACCAAAAAAAGGCACACAAATTTTTAGAAAATGAAGTACGCATAAATAATGAATCAGGTATCACTATATTTTATTATGTGTATTGATATCTATCAACAGAATGTGATAACTGTACAGATCAAATAAGCTTGTTAATGTAATAGGTGGATTCCATAAATATATCTTAATCAAAAGGAAATTACACACTATACATATGCAATGTAATGTTGTTTTAATACCTCAATGATGTTTTTTTGAGTATGAGGGATACTCTCAAACCAAAGCACAAAACAGAGACTTTGAAAAGATAGGAGCAGCTGTCTTATCTTTATACCTAAATTAACATATATAGGCCAATCTTAAGAGTCTTAGAAAAGACAGCCACTCTTATCTTTTCAAAGTTTTTGTCCTCTTTTACTTTGGTTTGAGAATATCCATTGTATTCAACAAAACATTGTTTTTTTTCATGTCATAGCATCGACCGGGAGGCGAACTCACAACTGTCTGCAACCAACTACTTGCTTGCAAGGCGACTGCATTGACCTCTCGGCTAACAATGCTTAAATTGTTGAGCTATTAATCCAACATTACAGCATATATCTATAGGGTGTAATTCCCTTTTTATTAAAATTACATACAAATACTGCACAAGTAAATTAAATAGAGTTAAATATATCTGTAATTTGGGGGGGGGGGGATTTTTTATTTATTAAATTAAAAGTTACTTTTTTTTTGCTTTTATTAAATTGCTGAAAATGTATATTTGCATTAGTACAAATTATAATAATTATTTAAAATAGATTACTTTTATGATATATGATGTATATTAAACCATTATTTTTATTACAAGATAATTTTCAGTTTTTTTCTGTTTTTAGGAATATTTTTTTTATATGCTAGAAGCTTGATAATTGATTACAAGTATAATTTATATACTTGGAGTTTAGATGTAATTATAGGGGATTTGAACACAGATTTTCAAGCTCTCTTCAGCTATCCACTCTATCTGATACAACTGATACACATGTGAAAAAGATAAATGGTCTCCAATATGAATATTTTGTGCTTAACCAGCACTTATCAGTTAGTCCAGATCATCATCTCCCACACATATACATAATCAATGCTTGGTTTATATTAAGATAGCAAATTTTCGAACTTTAATAGACAATTTTAATCTACTCCCTCTCCAAATCTTCAACTATCCATATCATTGAAAATCTGATGGTGGAACACCCAAATATCTTGTTGCTGCCAATATTATTATCATGCCTTTTTGATTTTTAAGTCACTCTGATCCTTCAAGTATAGGATCATGTCCATTTAAATACATAGAAGAGGGATGGGCAGGATGCAGGCTGAATCTAATATTTGAATACAAGTATATTTTATATACATGAAGTTAAGCTTGATAGTTTATTTTATTTATCAATGAAATTATGTTTTGCTACTTTAACTAGTTCCCTATTTGTAAATGCCATATTGATTTTTTTTATGCATCTGTTGAAGATAGTCTTCTCATAATAAGTTAATAATGCATCATGAAAAAAATAAACTATTAAATGATTCATAAAACTAATATACCACAAGAAAGAATGAAGCTAAGAATTTATAAAAATTAGCATAAAATTAAAACATAAAGAATTTAAACATTTTAAAAATTATTTTAAATTTATTCGTAAATTGTATATTCCAGCTATGTTAGTTTTAACATTAAAACATTTTAAATATTCTAAGCACATTCTAAATGATGATAAAGATAAAGGATAAATATACATACCAGTCACTCTTAATATGTTTTTCCTTTCTGAAAATGGAATCCTTCAGTCATTCAAATCTCTGACCTGGTCTTTCTTACATATGTTTAGGGGGTCTTTTTTTCCCAACAAAATAAATATTAATATTTCTTATTAATAATTTATTTTCATAGATTTATTTTAATAATGATATTTATAAGGATGGAAAAACAAAGTATGATAATTAACTGAATTTAATCATGTGCACATATATATTGTAACCGACGGCGCTGAGCACACAACCGAAAGTAAGCAAAAAGTGCGAAAGCAATAATCAAATGATAATAACCACCGCTCTCGAACTGTTTTAATAAATAAACACTTATTAATTAATAATTTCCTAGCTCAGAATAATAATAGCAATAATAATAAATTGACTCATGCCACGGTGTACAAACTGCTTTAAAGTGAAATAAGTATCATGGACACATATCTGACTGCATAGATATACCATTGAATTCTAACCCTTTAAGAATTACAATCATATCTCTATGACCAACTACAATAATCCTATTTAAATAAAGCTAAAATAATATTCCAACTAAATATTTAAGAATAATAATATTAAAATTTATCATAAGAATAAATTTATATTCTAATTTTAATTTGAAGTAAATCATGATCTAAATCTTTATTGTATTTTAATCTTTATCTCAGGGATATCATATTACAGAAGGAAAAAAGCATAGGATATTGGATAACAAAGGGCAATTTTATGGAAATACAATAATCCAGACAAAATTTAGAAAAATGTAAAATAATAATAATATTAAATAAACTATAACAACTTTGCTTTGCAATATGATAACTAAACTGTAAAAATAGTTACTTTAGATCTTATAGGGTTTTGAACTAATTTAAAAAAAATCTCTTATAATTTAAGAAATCTAATAAAATATAATTTGGATTATTAAAATACTCAGAAATCATCTCTCATGATGATAATGCTAACTTTAATACTATAACTAATCTTATAATGCAAATATTTAAGTAAAGTTTATTATTTTCTTTACTAAATAATTGGCATATGGATATCCAAATATAACTCTGCTACACACCTTAAAATATTAATAAATTCTGTATTTGAATGCAAAATAAGTCTAATAATAATAGTAATGATTGTTATTGGTTTGAAACAAATAAAAATTCTTAATTTTACTATGAAATGAACGTATGTAATCATTGAAGATGATACCTCTTATGCATGATTAAATAAATTTGGATTTATTCATTTTTCTAAATCTATTATAATTTATGAACTAATTCTCATATACTTCTTGAGAAAATAATCATTTTCATAAGTATAATACACATGTTAAATAGAATGATTTATTATAAGTGTGCAATAAAGTAAATACTGAATTCTATCGGTGTCTGTAATGAATGATAAATAGAAATATGGAAACATAAATAATGTCAAACTATGCAATTGTAAATTCTACAAAAATCAATTTATTTACAAGTAAAACAATATTTAAAATTTACAAATTAATATTTAAGTTTTATTGTACAACACCCAAAATAGAAGTAATTTTCAATTAAAGTGACTATCTATAAATTCCAGTAAAATAATTTATAGTTATAAATTTTCAAATGCAATAAACAATTTAATAGTTTGGTAATGCATACCTCTATCCAAAATGAATTTACATAACCCTTTGTAATAAGACTAATTATTTCTTAGTAACACTATATTTCAAAGTGAGCAAATATTTGAATTACCGCTGGTATAATTTAAATTATATTAAATCTTTCCTTTTTTCCTTTTTTTTCATGTGTCATAGCATCAGCCGGGAAGTGAACCCGCTAACCCGGGACAACTGCTTGTAAAGCAGATGTCGCTGACCTCTCGACCACCAATGCTCGACTAAATTATACCATTTAAATCTTTCCATTTTATTTTAAATAAAGCAAAACAAACAATATAAAATATTATTATACCTTTGGTGATTTTATAAATCATCAATTAACCTTAATGAAAAGCAGGTTTTAATTTTTCCATAATAATTTTATGGTTACTTTATTGAGTTAACC
The DNA here is from genome assembly GCA_028023455.1 of Epiperipatus broadwayi. Classification (NCBI taxonomy): domain Eukaryota; kingdom Metazoa; phylum Onychophora; class Udeonychophora; order Euonychophora; family Peripatidae; genus Epiperipatus; species Epiperipatus broadwayi. The sequence continues at coordinate 3,049,291 of JAQFVV010000033.1, forward strand.
AGAAAATACTTAAATATATATGCTATTTTAATTGACTACTAATTACCTGGCAATAATTAAACTTTTTAAAATATAAATTTTAAAAATAATATTTCATATACATAAAACAAAACAAGCATTTTGAATTGAAATAAAATAATATTAAACAAACTTAATAAGCATATATTTAAACAAACAATAAAAATTACCAGTAAATATTATAATTCAATAACACTTGTCCAACGATGTTCCATTTAAATATAAAAAAAACATCATTTACCACACTTTCAACATAGCTTAAAACATAGATAACTCTATTATATACTAAATTATAATATACCCATATATATAATACCTATTAAAATTCAAAATGATAAATATAAAACATTAAATGTAAATTTCTTTAAATATAATCTAAAAAAAAATAAATAATAAAAGTTAATTTTCTTTTACCAAAACACATCCTGAAATGTAAGTTTAAACAGAAGTTTGAACAGTTAATTCATTTATTAAAATCTTTTTTTTTTTCTGTTTGCTTGCAATGCAAGAAAGTAGGCTCAAGATTAGAAAAGACAAAAATCATTTTCTCTTAAAGTTAATTAATTGTCCCATTAAGAAAAATACTTTAAAACACAATAAAAAGAAAACTTTCCTTTACAAGTAGCTCCAATTGAAATAAACATGGATTATAATCTTTAGCTTTACTGCAGACAACTAGATTAAATCCTGAAATATTTTATTTATCAGAGTATAATCTTAACATAAATTTTTGTATTTTTTTTCTCTTTTAAAAATAACAGAATGATCCTGTTATAATAAGTTGGTTGAAATATAACATAATATCATAACATGTTAAATGAATAAATTAGTAAATCAACTTTTAAATGTCATATTGTAAGTCATTAAAAGCATTTACAATATTAGTGCAGAAGATTAAATAGTTCATTTCAGGAGTTGATACTATGTTATTTGAGAATCATATAAAAGTTTTTAAGCAAATAGAAAAACATTTCTATAACACGATAAACAAATTCTTATGTACTACATCCTTGTGTTGTCCATGGTTTCTACACAGGTCAACTTTTTCCATAGATTAAAGCGAAAATTCCAGTAATATTGCAACTTTGTCCAAGCCATTCATGTATTTTTCTTTTCCACAATTGTTATAAGTAAATATCAATATTGCTTTCGGAAGAATAGACTAGTTATTTATTTTTTTATTTCATTTTAATGCTGCTGAAATAAAGATAAAATTTGAAGCACATTTTTTTTAAACAAAAATATTAACTGTTTCTTTTTAAATTATCAATTTCTTAATAATTTTCATGCACACAGCCAGACACACTTATTCTCCCACTCTTATATAGCCAACCCCAATTGATTAGCTAATTACTGAAATCAATCATCGAATAAAATCGATTTTTAGATTTAATCAAAGAACGACAGAAAGAAAGAAAAAATATATATTCTAAAAATAGCAATTTAACCTATGTAATATTTAAATTTGTAATAAATATTTTTCTTTTAATATAATTATTTAATAAACTAAATATCATTAAATAAACATTGCATGAAATAAATTATTTCCCCCTATCTATTAATATTTATTAAGTATTAAATGCAGACCAATTCTTTAATACTTTTTTTAACTAAAGTAATTAAAATAGCAATTATTCTTAGCAAATTAAATATTGCAAAATAACATACATGTAAGCAGCTAAACAGACACACATATAATTAGAAATGCTTTTATTGGATAATGCTTTGTTTTTTTTTAAATATCATCTAATGAGTTATTTAAAATGTTTTCAGCTAACTAACTTTATAGATTTAATAGATAATTATTAAAATTTAGATTTAATTACATAATGAATATTAAAATTTAGATTTACTTACAATAAAAAATGCATTATTCTAATAAATATTAGTACATTATAACATGGTTAATAAAATTTATACTTATAACAGACTATTAATATGTTTTTAAATATTACTTAATGCATTAATAAAATTATATAAAGTTGTTCTAAATGGAATTGCTATAGTTTTAGTTTTAAAGGCTTATAAAGAAAGAATATTACTGCCTTTAAATTTAAATTTTTTACTATTTTGTGCATCTCACTTTTAATTAAGGCACAATTAAAATATGTACAATATATAAATATATGTTCATGTAAAAATTGCACATATATATATAATTATTTGGCTAATTTTTTTTTAATTAAAAGTATTTTTGCATCAAGATCATGTTTTAATATAATGTAAAAATATTAAAATTATACGTATCTCAATCCATTTATCAATTTGTTTTAATCTTAAATACTAATATAAATATTATAACTTTATCTTACTGCATTGCCATGTCCATATAATATTAATATCATTTATGTTCTTTATTACTTTTACAATGCTTCATATAATTACAACCCATTATCAGTGATTTCGATTGCCCCAGAAATCTTCTTGAGAACTTCTACTTATATTTTCAGATCTTAACTGCTAACTATTCTTAAAATATAAATAGAAGTTCTAAAGAAGATTGCTGGGCCAATCAAAACTGTTGATAGTGGGTTGTAATTATATGAAGCATTGTAAAAGTAATAAAGAACATAAATGATATTAGTATAATATATAAATATTCCTACATTTTTTTTTCTATAAAAACTTTTTTTGTATAAAAAATATCCTTTTATAAAAATGTAAAATATCTTGAAAACTATTAAATCAGACCACCATGTTTGATATCTTGTCTAAAACTACAGGGGATTACGCATGTGCAATGCAAACTGTTTTTTCCTAGACGTTTGCAAAGATGACTAATTTTCAAATTGTCTTCCATGCTGATAAAATGCTGTTGACAATTGTTAAAACAAAAAAAAAAAAATTATCTCAACTTAGATAATACTTTTTAAGAACAAATTAGTTATTCTAGTTTAGCTTTGCCACCTGTTATAAATTTGAGTAATTAATAAATGCTAGATATAATGCTTAGAAAACTATCTAGTGCTATCCTATTCATATTCTCAGGCTAGTTTTTGGCTTGTAGCCTTAATCACTTGGGAATTTTGAACATGAATGTAATGCACAATAGAACTGGAGTAGAATAAGTAGTTTGCTCTTGAAAAGTACAGTATAAATTTGGGGTCATGACATAATTTTTTGGCTTTATGCGAGTATATGCCAAAATATAAAGTGCCTAGAGTTATTAAAATACTGGAGATATTAAAATATATAAATACTAAACTGGTGTCAGATTTATATAGCAAGTTGATTTTGAACTTCATGCTGATAACTTGATAATACAAAAAAGATTTAAAAAATGATTGCTGGGTGAAAAATGCATTAGATCTAAATAATTCAGATTCAAAACTCCTCACTGATGAAGACCATTAATCAAAAATTAATCTAGCAAGTATGAATAGAATAGTACTGGATAAGGATTTAGTAAGTCCTACATTCAACACCTATTAATTACTCAAGCTTAAAATAGAACAGGAATAGAACAAGTAGTTTGCTTTTTATTTTTACCGAGAATAAATTTCCTTCTACTTTGTTATATCAACAAGTTTATTTAAAAGTTATTATTTTTTTATTTGTATGATGTTCTATTGCATATTCAATCTTTTCACATTGTTTTTATCTATAACAAAATATTCTATGTTTTGTGCACTTTATTTTACACAATATCTTTTATTGCTGTTGCTATTTATAATTTTGACTGTTTAATACTCTTTTTCATAGCTATAATTATGTTTTGCATTAGTTATATCATATCCTCATATATAATTACACACAAATGTATTTTATATGAGTGTTAAGTGCAAGACACACACCACATCTGGTCCAATAAGTAGTCTATAAAATTGAGTTAAGTGACCCCTTGTGCAAGGTTTTATATTATGGGAATTCATAGATGAATGTATCTACTAGGATAGCTCAGCATCAATATCTATATAACTGACAAAAAAAAAAAAAAGATGAGTGTAGATTAATATTTTTGGAACATGAATCCTGAATCGGGTCATATGTTTGACTTGACAATTGCTAAAATAGTTTGTGTGGAAAGAGTGGATAGAAAGCAAAATGTTAATAGAGACTGGGATAATTGCATAAGACCCATTTACAATAAATAAAAAAAGAGTTGTGTGTTACACTATAAAGAAAATGGAACATTTAGATAAATTTGCATAAGGCACACTAGATTTAAATATTATATTGATTCTAGCAGAGAAGTTTGGATGCTATGATTATGACAAGAATTGTCAAAAGCATGCTAAGCAAATAATAAATAATTTTAAACTATAGTACCTTTTCTGAATAAATATTAGAAACATTTACATATATTAAAAAAATTGTATACAACTATTCTTTTTTTTTTTGTCTATTAATGTCTATTAAAAAAAATTACTTATATAAGTAATCTCAAGCACATGCATATAAAATGTGATAGTAGGGACCTCTACAGGTCTTAAACCACAAGCTTGTGGTTTAAGACCTGTAGAGGTCCCTACTATCACATTTTATATGCATGTGCTTGAGGCTACAGCCTTAATGAATATTACTTACGTAATCAATGTGCGTTTAAATAAATTTATAATTATATAAGTAATATAAGAATGCTAAACAAAAATATTCCTATGTAATTATGTACTATGAATAGCATATATCTTTTTGAAGGTATATTCCAAAGTGTCTAATATACATATTTATATTTAGAAAAAAAAAAGGGTTAGTGTAAGATGAATATTACTACTGCATATTTCTAATATCTATTTTTATAATTACATATTTGTTATAGTCACTCTAAATATACTGGAAAAATTGAGTCAAAGCAAAACATTTAATTATAATTATTTTTTTAAAAATGCATTGGTAAATAAATTGAAGAGCCAAAGGTATCTGAATCAATGTTCAATCAGTCACTTCCAGTGCTCAAATAGTATGTGTGATCTGAATGACAAACATATTATCTTTTTTTTTTGTATATATATATATGCTCTAATTAGAATTATTCTTCCCTACTTCCGGCTCATTTTTTTTTTCCTTTTTAATATTCCGGTCCATGGTAAAAAATACTTTGTCGACCCCCCCCCCCACACTTATATATATATAAACACTAAAAATATAAATTAATGTTTTCTTGTGCATTTCTATTTATCATCTTTAACGATGTTTTTGGATTAATTTTTGGAAGTTTATTGATGGAACTTTTTATTATTAATAAAATGTAATAACAGTCCTTTTTTCCTGTCATTTAAAAGATATTAAATGTCATTCGAACCGTAACATAATCATAAATGTTGACACTGTAAAGTTAATTCTGGGGGGGTACATGTCATATTTATAAAATTAAAGTTTAAAATATTTACCAATCTCTTGATTTTAATTCTGGTCCATTTAATCATCATTAAAATTTTAAGACTATGCTATAAACAATCTTCTTTCACAGAATATGATTTATGATGTACTGAATTTTATAAGAATATTCAAAAATTGTTTTATTGTCATTCATGCTAGAGTTGATGTTTCTTCAACTGTTAACATGACTTGCTATTTCCATTTAGGATCATAATAAAATTGAAATTTATAAAAACTTTTATATCAATAATCATTTTTTCTTCACCCCAGAATCATAACCAAAATCATTAAAAATTAAGTAGTGTCAAACAGATTTATAGGATAATTTCTGGCTATCTGTTGTCTTCATTTTTTATCCATAATATTCAAACACTTCTGATATTCATTAATCATGCATGCTTACAAAAATATTTCTCAGAATGAAAAAAAAAACATTGTTGCTCACACACACACACACAAAAAAAATCTTGATTGATACATTCTATTTGCATTAATAATAAGCAATAGAGAAATCATTCAAAATTTTCATTTTATCTAAAAGTTTCACCAACAACGAAAAATTTCTAAAAATGAATTAAGTCCTCAATAAGATTTTAATTTAAATGTATTATATGTGGACAAATTAATGAATTTTTAATTTTTCATATACTATTCTTTAAATAAAACATATGAAAATGTATTTATTTAACAGATTATCTATATAAAAATGTTTTATTTCAAATATATACAATGTTTTACTGAAAATATAAGGCACTCACAACTTTGTCTTCATGACATCAGTAAGCAGATATCTGTGTAGATCGGATGATATCATTTCAGTGTTAGAAGTACGAATTTAAGATGGCTTTAAAATTTTTAACTTGTTATATATATTAAAGAGTATCAAATAATTGTTATCTTGGGTTTTTAATGTTGCAAAAAATTGTATTAATGCAAATTAGGGAGAAGTATTTATGATTATTAAATATTATTATAAACATTTAGGTGTAGGATTAAATTATGAGAAACTTTTGATTTATGGTTGTTGTTGTTTTAAATCACATCTTTTATCCTTCCATTTATTGTTGTTTTTTATTATTGATTCAAGTTTTTGTAGTATACAATGCTACTTTCAAACAAATAATTTTAAAAATTCTTTTTTTAAATGTCTGTTTAGTAGTCTGCAGAATCTCATTTCTCAGTAAAAAGCAATTTATTTAACATTGACTTTTTGATTTTTTTTTTGCTCATTATCTTCACCATCAAACATCTTAATATTTAAAAGTAAATGCCATTTTTTATTTTCTATTGAACTATTATTTGTAAATTTTTTCTTTTTCAATATAAATTTGATCACTTTATTTTTAACTACGTTAATTTTTAATAAATGTATTAAACAACCTTCATATCTTCACACATTGTTTTCAAATCGTATGAATAGAGATAAAGTAAAAGACCAGACCCTCAAGATGCATTTCTTGCTGAACCAGCACTCGTCATTTAGCCTGGGTTACAATTTCTCATATATATCTTTATTATATGTATATTATTTATCAATAGCAAATCGTTATATTTTGATTTATAAATGTCAAACTCACCCCTCCCACAACTTTCACACCATCCACTCTAGATAATTGCAGTAATGATTATCACTAATCATTCATGAGTGCTGTTTTAGCACAAAATACATTATTGCAAATCGTTTATCTTTTCCACATGTATGTGGTTATGTGTATCAGTTGTATAAGACGGAATGGATGACCTAAGGAAGTTTGAAAATCTGGGTTCAATTCCCCTCTAATTAAACTGAAGATTGTTTTTAGCCCAGATATAAACTTTAAACCCCAATACATACATTCATGGAGTTATTCACATTTCTCTTTTTTAATGTGTAATATCTTTTATAAATGTATCAACCTTCACATATTCTTTTCAAATCATATGAATTGTTTTTAACTTTCCTCTCTTTTCTTTATATTAGAAAATGGTGATGCAATGAACTGCTCTCCTGTTGCTAATTTCAGTCTTTATTAATACATCACTCATTTATCACTTGTCTGAATAGATATCAAAAGAAATCAGATATTCATTTTTATCAACGCCTCTTTTTATAATTTTTTTTTCTCTTTGGAAGTAAATAATTTACTAATCTATTTTATATAAAAAAATATATATTTTTTTGCCAATTTATACCTCTGTTTTTAAAATAAATTCATTTTCTTCAGCTAATGACTTTTTAAGATAAATGAAACAAATATTAAATTTTCTCTTACTTATAAATATTTCTGGTAATAGTTATAATTCTAAAGCTTTCTTTTACTTCTATACTTTTAAAGAGCCAAACTGCTTCTGAGATAGTTTATTTATTTATTTATTTTTTATATGTCAAAGCGTTGATCGGGCCAGCTGCTTGGAAGGCAGCTATGCTAACCGCTAGGCCACCAACTCTTGACATCTTTATTTTCACTGATCTTGAATTACAAATTGAAAAAAAAAAAAAAGAATTGACCTGATAATTTTATTTTCAATAATTTTATTTTGTTTTTTTAACAAATATTATTAGTAAAACTTAACTGACTTTGCTTTTATATTACATTAACATAGAATTCACTTACCTAAATAGAATTATCATGTTTGTGTGATTTAGGAAATTCATCTTCTAGCAATGATCAGGTTTTTCAAAAATTTATGCATTGGCAAAAGTCACCATTCTTGCATCATGCTAAAATATTTCAGTAACAAGGATTAAAATATTTACATTGTTTTAATCATACTAGAACTTCTTTACCACAAGATAATAAAAATGTCAACTATACCATAAGTTTCTTTTATGATTATTACATATGGAAGATAAGCCAATAAACATCACATGACCTCCACCTCTTATGCTTGTGTATAACTGTTGTTAAAACAGGCAAAACTCACTATATATATTGCCACACACAACAAGCTAGAGTAATGATGCCAGAACATAAAATCCCCATCTAGTGCCTACTCATCCAATATCCCCAGACTAGTTTCTGGCTTATGGCCTTCGTCAGTGAGGAGCCTTGGATTTAAGATCTAGGTGCAGTGTTCTCAGATCCAAGGCTCCTCACTGACGAAGGCCATAAGCCAGAAACTAGTCTGGGGATATTGGATGAGTAGGCACTAGATGGGGATTTTATGTACAAGCCTTCTGGCATCCATTGATTACTCTAGTTTGTTGTGTGTGGCAATATATTTAGTGAGTTTTGCCTGTTTTAATATGGAGGATAGTAAGAAATAGCTGTTTTTAATACCATAATATCGAAATTAAAATAACATTGAAAATTTTGGTATGCAATATCTCAAGGAAATGTAATATGAAAAATACCTATACGCAAAGACATTAATATTCACAATTTTTGCCTGGTGCACTTTCGACTAAATAAAGTGTACTAGGCAAAATTGCAAACTTTTTTCAGATTTTAAGCTATCTCATATATGTTTTTGCGTATAGTTATTTTCCATATGAAATTAAAATACAAATAATATAAATGCTCCATTTCTACTAGAAATTAGAGGATCATATTCTATTTGGATAAAGGGATTTTATTTGAAGTAGAATTCTGATTTATTGGGACTGATCTGTTACCAGTGGAATATATTGATTAATACAAGAATTTGTGTACCAGGGGATGTACTTAATCTGATTTTTTATGTTATCAAAATTTAGAAATACAATTTTTGTGTGATTTTAATCCTATTGAAATAAAATCTTTTCCCAGAATTCCACAGTACAAACAGATGGTTAGAGCTCTTTCCATTGATAAAAATGTTTTGAATTTATAATACCTAACTCACTTCAGTGTGAAAGATAGTTACTCTAATAATATATTGAGCAAATAATTGCATAAAATAATCAAATGGTTTATTTCTAAAGAGTTCTTGAAATGTTTGAATCACTCAAAGTGACAAAGATGCGATTCAGGTTTCTTTAGCTCCAGAATCCGTTACTTTTACTACTGCATTAAACTCTTATCTATTTTAAAAGAAAATATTTAGAGATTTATTTCACAATTGTATTCTCTCTCACACACAAATCGTAATATTTAATATAAATTGTAGAATCAGTTATGAATGACTGTGCCTCGTAATTATACGACTGTTCTATTACATATTATATTTCTCTATTATATATATTTATAAAATTCTGATTTAGTTTAAGAAAAGAATAAATACTACCAATAGAAGAAAACAACATATGTATATTGTGTATTTTTTTTTACAACAATGTCATGCCCTATCTTGGTGTGAAGATCTCACACTTTTTATAATCATAAATAAGTATATAATATTCACATTAATATTCTGGACATAATCAATAAAGCAAATCATGTATCACATGACTTTCCTTTTTAAGCTTGTATTACAGAAATGTAATATAGGTGATCGGTCTGAGGACGGGAATAATTCTAGATAGAGATTTTTTTAGGCTTTCTCTTTGGCACTTATCAATAAAAGCTTGTTAGAGCTATATGTATGCTCCCTATATTACATTTATGTTCTGGACATTTAATTTAGCTTTTATTCACGCTTAGCATACATTCGGTATATAACATATCACAATCATAGCATTTGAATAAATGTGTAAAATATGAAATGTAGTATCTTTATAAATTAATTATACTCTCTTCAGATCTTTTATAGATGTGTTACTTCCAATTCATATTAATATTTTATTTACTGTTAACTTTTTTTTTAAAGGTATTTTTTAATTAGCATCAAAGAAGTGTAATATAAATATGTTAATACAGCTTGTATATTTAAAAACTTGTAATTGAAACTGTATTGAAATAATTAGTAGAAAAATATTTCAAGAAATTGCTGTTAATATTTTTTTTTCCTTGCAATAGTTATTTTAATACATTGTACAGGCTTAAACCTGCATTTATATATGTAATATATGGTGGGTTGTGTGAAAGTCTGAGTTCGAACCCCGCATATATTACATATATAAATGCAGGTTTAAGCCTGTACAATGTATTAACTTACATAAATAGTGTGTAAAAGGTCTGCCCAACTCTCGCATATGTATGTATAAATGGATTATTCTCCTGTACATGAGGGGTCAGAATGACTAATATGTCAACATGGGTAGAATGACAACCTTGGCACTAACAAGGGCTTTGAACATTCCATCATCAGATTTTCAATGAAATAGAAGGCTAAAGAGTTGTGAGTTGGAATAGTTTGAAGCCTGTCCATTAAAGTATATAGATTGGCTATCTTAATATAAAGCTGAATACTGATTATATATATGTGTGAGGATAGTAATCTAGACCAACTGATGATTGCTGGTTTAGCATGAAATACATATATTGGTGATTATTTATCTTTTCAACATGTGTGTGATCAGGTAGGTGATCAGCAATATGAGATGGCACTGAGAGTGGTGGGTCGTGTGAAAGTCTGAGTTCGAACCCCAAATAGTTATTTTAATATCTGGAGAAAAAAAAATCAGTTATTTACTTTCCTACTTATTTGATTGGAGAATATGTTGAATTTTCTGTTTTGCTTTTAAGATAATCGTTTTGGATAATGAATTCGCATTACTGCAAAATAATATAGTTATATAGATAATAAGATTAAATATTATTAATATGATCATATATTTTTAAATGGGGGGGGGGTTGCTTTTTATTTTGTATGGACATGTCTGGATTTATTGGGGTTTTGGATATTTTTATCAAAAGTGTTTATCAATTTTTTATATGAAACATTTGGCATAGTTTTTTGGCCTTATGTCACTCATTTTCTAAGAAAAAAAAAATTACAACTGATAATTATAGCCTTGTAACAGTTCTTATGTATACTTATGAAGTGAAGATATAAGAGTGATGTTAGTTATTGAAACAAATAATAAATAGAAAGAAAAAAAAGGTAAATAAAAAAATTAATGAGAAAACCCAGCCTAAATTTAAAAAAATGAACACAGTCAAAAATCTTATTAATACTTGATATTTTTAATTTTATGTAATGCAATTTTTTTTTATGGATTTAAATAAGTTTTTGAGTAATTATAATTTTGAACTGTGCTATTGCTTGAATTGAATAAGTTAATAATGTGTGTATTTGAGGAGGGGGAATTGAATATCTATTGTTAGTCAAAAGATTATGGTTTGATCATTATTAAATGTAATTTACATCTTGATGTTTAGTTTTATTAACTAAATACCTTTGTTAATATTGTGAAAGGTTATGGTTTGCATCAAAATCTACTTGCATATTGAATAGAATTTAAAGGAATTTTAAATCATTTCTCACTGGAAAATGTTTCAAATTCTCTAAAAGGTCAGTAGAAAATATCAACTTTATTTCTGATTGTCAAAAACGATCCACAGAGGCTCAACTATTTAAAATCAAGTGCCATTTCCATGTTTGTCAAACTAATTCTTAACTATATGAGTTGTCAAGTAAAGCATTGGAAGATGGTAATGTTGTTTAGAAACACTATTTCCTGAATAGAATGAACATATCTTCTTCCCCCTTACAGTAAAATCATTTATAGTTGTAATGCATTCATGTAGGGCCAAAAGAATATTGTAATATGATTGCTCAAATTGTGACTCTGTTCACTACCATGCTTCATTCAGAGTTCGAAGAAAGTTGTCCGGTTGATAGGTTTCTTTTATTAATTGCCAGACATAAGTTTTTTTTGTGATACAACATGCTTCTACTTATTCATTGAATTATGCTTATATTATTGTTGCTTCCACATAGTAGCACTCATATCAGTAAATGATATCTTTGAACTATCGGTTTAGCTCTACATGTTTCGATTTGTGTAGTCCACAGTGAATTTTTTTTTTTAGATGTTTGAATAATTATATGTAAAGTCTGTAGTGATTTTTCTTGCTATGTTGCTATTATTTTTTTTATGCTTACTGTTTTCATGGCATCCATTAGAACTTCCTAGTAAATATTGATTTCTAATCTCATATGATTCTATTCTTTTATCTTAGTTAATGATGTACCATCTTTTGATCTGTTAAATTTGTAACATTAAATAATTTAGCAGTTTGGACATCATGCTCCAGCTAATATGGCTCCAACATTATGACCATCTTTAAACTCATTTTGATCATTCTTCTCTGATGTTTATAAAAGAGATATTATTCTATTGAATATTTCATTTTTTTTTTTTTTTTAGTGTTATGTGGTGCAAAAGTATAGTACTAACGTGACAAAAATTTCTATCATTTAGTTTGTTCTCTGTATATGAATGTATGTATATGCAGTGAATATAAAATGTGATATATTTTCCGAGGAAGATAAATATATATGACTGTGTTAGTATTAGAATTGAATATTGATGACAGTCCCTAATTTACCTCTTCATATATAGATATTTTTTGTTCTCTATTGTATTAGTCACCATTTGCAGACACTTGGGAATGTATATAGATATTTATAACAAATATTTTCGTGTAATAAATTACTTGCTTGTTATCAGTGGAATTTATATTTTTATCATGTTAAAAAAATCGACTTTCTTCCTTTCAATAAATTGTTTGAATGTATTCAACAACAATTTATTTGTAAGTAAAATATTCACTGTTCACACTTGATTTTTGTAACGTATAAATTTTTAATTGCCGAACATTCTTTTTCAGAGATGTAATTAAAAAAATTACACCTTTTAATACTAATTAAATATTTAATCTTATATTTAATATGCTTCCAAGTCTATTATATCTGATGATATTGCTTTGATCTTACAAATAAGATTTTCTACACAAACAAACAGAAGCCTTATTTCTAATTCCATAAAGACATTGTTCAATCAATCTTCATTCCCTTCCCACAAATCAATTTTTAGTCAACCGTAGGAGTTGCACCAAGATCTCTCCCATATGTCAGCTTTGTAAAACTGACAACGAAACCCTCCAGCACTTATCACTTAAATGTCCTTTTTTGCTTGGTATGAGAAATGTCATCAACTCCTGCCTCTCCTCGCACAGGAACACCATCTTCAATCTCCAAAAATCCATAGAAATAGGGGTCTTCACAGCTATTACACTATCAGTTTTTCTCATCTATGCTCTCTGGTTGCTCCGATGTGCCATTATCTTTGACCAGAGAGTAGATTCAGTCAATCAAAAGCTCTTGGACCTAGTTTGCAAATTAGCTCCACCTCCACTCCTCACAGCCACTTGGGCAATCCTCCAACTCCCATACTCAGTCCCTGCCATAGGACTCAATCACAAAGACATGCATCTCTGACCGGCCTGGACTACACACCATTTCCCCTCTTCACTTTCCATTCCCTTTTTACATGTATCCTTCCCCTCTTACCATGTTGCTCCTGAAATTTCATTTATTTTACTGTATCTGTTGTTTTTTTTTTTGATGAATAAACATTTCATCACTGAGAAAAAAGAAGAAAAAAAAAACAATAGAGAAACATCTTATAAACTAAATATAACTCTCTACAATACTGAAGTCCATTTAGTATTTAAAAGTGATAATACACTTAGCCTAATTTACTTTCCTCATCTGTCATCAAAAATAATTTGTAGAAAAACCTGGAAAAGCTGATTGGTGCTTCTTACTGTCACTTATGCTTGTTGCTACTTTTTGTGATACAAACATTGCTGAATACTCTTGGATACACAATTAAATATTACTCTAAAACATATTACTAGAACACTCAAGTCAATTTTTTCCTATAGTTCCCTTTTTTTTTCTTTTTTTTTTCCATCAGATATTAGTTGCTTCATAGAAAATGTTTATGCAGATCAGATTTTAGACTAAGTCAAGTTTATTTCCAGTATTTAAGACATGTCTCAAATCAAGATTTTTTCTAAATATTCAACAATAAGATTCTTCAACTGAAGAATTATTAGCAAAAAAAATGGACTTGCAAATCTTGAAACAAATTTTTTTAGTGCTAGTTACAATTATATATTACAGGTTGGTGGAAAGTAATTTATTGTTTAAGGCTTGAACAGGATCTTTAGCAACAAGAGAACATACATGTAAATGGAAGAATATGGGTGATTTAGTCTGTAAATTGTGTAAGGAAGGAATAAAAAATATTAGGCATCTGTTAATTGAATATAAATGCTTGAAAACAGAAAGGGTACATATAATAAATTTATGGAAGAATAAATATGAAAAAAGTGATTATACAGAAAGTGGATTATTGGTTTTTATGCTGGGTTTGGGAAAAGATAAGGGGGATTTAGATATAAAGGCTATAGAATTGACAAAGATTATGTTGTGGAAATGGGATGGAGAAGAATATGGGAAAACAGTGGGGAATGGGAAATAAAGTGGCTAACAGGTTTCTCTGGATATAATTGCTGAGAGATTCCTGACTCCATTCAAGGAGAAGCCACAGTACATCACATCACAAGAATAAATAATAAGCTATATTTTTTCATAAAAAATTAAAAGTAAAATATAGAAAAAAACATGAAAATAATATATGTTTGCAAACATGATACTAATCTAATTTATTTAAGAAACAAATCTGAAAGTAGTATCTTTAATGAACAAGTATTGATCGCAAAACAAATATTTTCAATAGATGTGATCCCTGCAAACATTTGTTGAGAAATTTTAGTAGCTTTCAGAACAATGCAACTGTTGTGAAAGCAAAGTAAAAACATATGAAAATATTAATTTGGAAACTTAAAATTGATCTATTCTGTGAACAAACATTACGTTTGGTGTCATTGCTAATTTAATTTTTTATGCAATGCTTCATTCATCATATTCATTAACAATATTTGATTTTGATTATTATTTGATCACTAAAAATATTATTTTCATGTTTGTATGCTTTGTTTTCATTTAAGCTGTTTGCCATAATCAGTAATAAAAATTGTCATTGAATGTTTGCATTGATCCCTTATTAATAATATTTATTTTTTAATTATTATTTGTTCACTAAAGATGTTATTTTTAAATTTGTTTTCTAAGTAAATTATATTCATGTGTTTGATTTTTTAGGAAATATGTAAAACTTATTGATTTGCTTTTCTTATCTATTTTGGTATATGGATAGTGGCTCCACCAACAAGTACTATGTATATGCAACTGGTCCTTTTTTAAATCTAGATTCAACAATAAAGCCAGTGAAATTTAACTTTTTTAGATGTAATATTAGGTCATATCAAAATATTCAGGAATTAACCCTATGTGCTACATGCAGCTGAAGTGGAATTTATCATCCTCTAACGTGTGATTGTGGATAAACACAGTCTATGAATTACATAGTTAATTTCAGCCCAATCTGTACTTTTATTGGCAAGGACTTAATAAATTCATTAGAGACTCTATCTCATGATTGGAATCTCTACAGGTTGCTTTATAATAAATTATGAATAGTTATCAGTCTTTAAAAAATTCCACACTCTAATAACTAAAATCAGAAGTAATTAGGAGATGGGAAGGAATATGTGAAACATTGAAGTAAGAAAAATATATCATTGAGTTATTCATTGTTCAAAATATTTGAGAGTTCCATGGCTAATAAGATAAAACGGTGAAGTGTTTACTAGGGATGGGTTTGCAGTTATTATTAGTTTTAAATTGAAAATGTAGAAATAGTAACTTATTTATGAAGGCAAGTGTTTTTATGCAGAGAAGACGAAAAAAAAAACTATGAGATAGTTTAAGGAATTGATTATATTATAAATTTGAAGAAAGTGAATGGACAAAAGTGGACTTGTTATTAATGTTGAATGGCTGAATAAATGTGAATGAGATTTGTGATATAAATTTATAGACTTCAGTAAAAAATATAATTTGTGAACAAATAAAATTGACACTGCTTTTCTATAAAAATAATTTGCATTGGCGGACATCAGATATACTGATTTTTGATACTAGTACACTTTGAAAGTAAATCTTTGGTCAAGCATTGGTGGTCGAGAGGTCAGCGACGGCTGCTTTACAAGCAGTTGTCGCGGGTTAGCGGGTTCGCTTCCCCACTGATGCTACGACACATGAGAAAAAAAAGTAAATCTTTGGAGATATGCCTTTATTTCATACTTTTTCAAAATAATTTTCAATTTTAATCATACAAATTTATCAATTTTATTATTTTTCCTTTAATATCATTCCTAAATGAGTCTTTGTAATAACAGTAGTGTTAATTCAGTTATAATGATTTTATTTTTTAATATTTTAGTGAAGTTATTGTAATCATTTTTTATCCACAATCTTATTATTCTGAAATGCTGAACTGTGGCCCTTTCTTACTAGTATTATGATTATGATTTTTATTGAATTACAATATTAATAGATCAAATATTATGATTGATGTTGATGAACTTACTCTCTGTCACAGTTGAAATAATTATACATAATGGTAAATATTAAATTTTTAAACGATTACTACTATTTAATACAATTCATAAGTCATAATAAATAAATAAATTCCTAATCAGTTATTCTATTGTGCCTATGGCAGCTGTTCAAGTTTGGAGTAACATTACAAATCTGAAATAAAGTATTCAATTTATTTAAATCATTAAATAAATAATTGTTAAAATAGCCAACTACTACCAGTAAGAATCTAGTGATATGATTTTATCACAGGTTTCTAATAATAGACTGCTTAATTTTCCAGAGAGATAATTAATATTTTTAATAGTAATTTAAGCAATTTATAAAATAGCAAACAATATTGAATAATGGTTTTTATCAAATGAAGTAAACAAATTAAAAAGCATCAGCAAGCATTTGTTTGCCAATTACCCATAAATCTTCATTTTTTACTATCCTAGAAGTGATATGGCCTGGAGTATAACCATACATATCAATTTTAAATCACCATCTGTACTGCTAGAGATGCATCATTCACAAAAAATATTTGCACCATAAATTAGGTATTAGCACAGATAGTACATATAAAAGCATATATTAGCAACATCGAGAAGATAAATCAATAGAAGCTACAGTTTGAGAAAATGAGAACTTAGGAGCCAAAACAATCAATTCAGAGAAATGACAGATCTAATTTCAAATCTTTTGAAGAATTGATTTTAATTTTAAAAGGGATTTCTTGCAGAATTAAACTTCAGTTTAGTTTTGAAACTAATCTGTCATTCATTTGAATTAATTGCTTTGGCTATTGAGGCCTCACTGTCTCAAAATATTTATATATATTGTATTTACAGTGAATGAAGTAGCTCATTTTAAAAAAATACTAAGTAAATGTGGAAATATCATCATTAAATTAAAAGGTTTTAGTCTTTATCTGCTCAGGCAGTTCAGAGCACCAGTGCCAGAATCAGGGATCTCCTGGTCCCAAGTTGGATGCTCTACCGATTATACCAAACCACACAGGGCTTTATATATATACAATCAAGCTTAAAAAAAAACAACTGAATACTTTTGTAAATATTTAGCTTATTAAAACAGGCAAAACTCCATACAGTAGTGCCAACCAGAGTAATCAATGGATGCCAGAAGGCTTGTGCATAAGATCCCCATCTAGTGCCTACTCATCCAATATTTCCAGACTAGTTTTGGGCTTGTGGTCTTTGTCAGTGAGTAGCCTTGGATCTGAGAGCACTGCACCTAGATCTTAGGATCTAATGCAACCCTCCAGCAGCCACCTTTTATCTCTACTTAACTACAAAACTATGAGAATGAAATTGAAAACACAATAATATTTTCAATCTAAGCTTAATAGCTTATTTAGTCATATGGGTCTGAACTCAGTTCAGTACCCATACATTTTTGGTGTCTTTGGCTCTTTAACAACCATAGCTGGCACTACTGTATGGAAAGTTTTGCCTGGTTTAATAACACTTATGTGCTAGCATAAGAAATGGTGATCATGGGATATTTAGCTTAAATATTTTAGTTTAATGATTAGTTGTCTTCAGAAACTGGGAATTGAAAAAAGCCAATAATATATTGAAATATAATAATTAAATATAGAGTTTCTTATAAAAATCATTTATTGTCCTTAAGGTGGATTAAATCCATGTTTAATTTACTCTGTGGTAACAATAGAATACTATTAGTAAATCAATGCAATATCACTTTTTTTTTTTTACATTTTTTCTTTTTTAAATATTTTGTTTTAGAATCTCATGTATATATATGTCTGTCTTTTAATTATCAGTATAGGCAGTTTCTGATAAATAGTATGTTTTAATTACTGTAAACATTTTGAGAAAGTTAATTATTAATTTTCATTAAATAAATTCAAATTTTTTTATATCCAGATTTGTAACATCTGTTATATTTGTTTTTAAGAAAATATTTTAAAGTAGATTAAATTTGAGTCCCATTTCCCTCACGATTTTTTATGGCTATCTGGCATTAAGTGGAGCATGAGTCTGTGACATTGTATATTTTTAATCATGTTCGGAGGCCATCCATGAGGAAGAGGGAAAAGCATATGTATGGTATTTAGGATAATATTAAATATGTTATTTTAAGAAAATATTTCTTTAAAACATTTTAAGTCTACTATAATTAGGAATACAATTTAGAATTACTTTTGACTGATATATATATATTAATGATTTACTTTGAATTTTTGTTGAAAGAGTAATATTAATTTATAAATTATTCACAACGTAAATAATGATTTTATAAAATCAATTGTGCCTTTTATTAAAATATATATATGTTATATCTTTTTTGTATACATATATGTATTCATCATCATTAGTCATTTATAAATGAATATGATGACCATTTTAACTTCAAGAGAATAAAAATAAAAAGGCCATATATATAACAATAGAGATGAGCTTTGTAATGACTAACAAACTAATCTGTGGAACACAAACATTTCTGTAGTGGATTGATAATGTTTGAAAAAGGATGATGTTAAAACATACTGGTCTATTATGTTTTAATTGATATTTTGTAAGACTGTCTCTTAACTTCTGCAAAGAACTTCTTTTTGAAATACTTCATATCATGTCGATGGTAGCTCTCAAATCTGCTCTATTCCTAATTGTATCTTCTCAATACAAACAATGTACAGTGTATTTTTTTTTGGAAAAGTCTTTGAGATAATTTTGATAATATAAACAGTGTCCACCTCTCCCATGAAAACCTTGTGCAAGTTCATCATAAAATACTCTTTTAAGAAGTCTTGTATTCATTCATTTCACGTGTCCATTCCAGTAATGGACTCTGCGCTATCAAATCAACAAATTGAAGACCATGTTGAATGATGTATCTTGCTATAGTATTTTAAAAATTTTATGGAGCATTCTTGAATGGAATTTTTTAATATCTTTATATTGATAGGGTGTTCACGTTTCACTTCCATAGTACAAATTAGATAAATTAATATCTGTGTATATAGTTAATTTAGTTGTAGTAGTTATTTTACTATAAGTAAATACCCTATCTTTTAACAAAGCAGCAGCAGCACACTGGAGTTTATGCTGCGCATCAACATCTAAGGACATTTAATTATAAAGGCACCAAGATATTTACATTAATTTACATTCTTCTTGAGTTGATAAGTTGATTTTTTTCCACATCACTGGATTAATAATAAACTTGAATTGACACAATCATCAGCATATTATAAATTCAGAAACCAAAAAGTTTTTGTTCTTGTCTTTTAATAAATTTATATTAATCTGTGTAACATCTTGATCCCTAATTTATTAAGCCATCTATAAACAGTTCCAAGTTGAAACAGTATTGGAAAACATATACTGTATATCCTTATTTGTAGTAATAAAAGTTTCTCTTATTCCATCATGTAAAAGCTATAATATGAATAAACTTTAGTGGATAACTTAATTAATTAACTGAGTCATATGCCTTGACTAAATCAATAAAAGTCATAATAAAATGCTCTTTTGTTTCTGACACTTTTCTTGCATTTATTAAGTAATAAAAAATATGTCTATTCTGTTTTTTGATTACCTAAAACCACATAGAGTTTCTGGTAACTACTTCTATGACAGGAAGCAATCTATTCAACAAAATTCTTGAAACTATCTTTAATTTTTTTTTAAATTAGAACAATAAGAAGCACCAGATGGCACAACTTCATGAGTTTATATATGGCTATAAAATTCAACATTTGTGAAGTTAACATATTACAGCCCTATTTTAAAAATTCTTGAGGTATTTTATGATTGAGCTACAGCTACAACCATTTCATTTTTAAAATTACAAAGAACTGTTTTGACTTCATTAAACTGGATATCTTTATCCAAATCTAAATAAGTAGGTAAATGGATAAATCATTAAAAGTTATCATTTCAATTCTTGTATCATTATTCAAAAGATGATCAAAATATTTCTTTCTTTTATGCAAAATATCTTAATTGTGATATTTTTCTGACACAAGTGTCAATTTCAGTGCATCAAAAAAAAAAAAAAAATCTAATGTGACAACAATTGGTGAATGTCTATCTTTTTTTTTTTGTAATTTTAATCCATTAATAATATTTGTCTTTTTATTGTTGAACTTCTGTCTTTAAATCCCGGTTATGAAGTTCTATATTTAATTAATTATTCTGCCAAACAAAAAGTGCTGTATGTTTCTTTTAATCAAGTCATTAATAACAATGTCATTGTCAGAAAACAAATCGTGATTCTTCTTTTTAATGAACCTCAGAATAGATTCCCTTTGTATACATAACACATGCCATATGAGAATTTCATGTCTCAGTAACATGACAATCTTGAAAGTCAAATTAGCACTTTTAGTGCTTTATAAGTGTTGAAATTTAGCATGAATAGAAGATAGTCCTAAATAACAAACATCAATTTTTTTGCTAATATGATTAGATTAAGATTTATTTTGATACAACTAGTATTTTAACCTTGGATCATTCTAATTTATGATCTGTTCAACAATCTGAGCTTGTAATTACTCTTGTATTATGTATTTATTTTGTATTCTGATTTCTAACTATATTGTAAACATTTATATATTATTATGAACAAAAAGCAGATAAGGGGGGGGGACAATAAAGATACTTTTCTACTTCTATTTTAATTTAATACTTCCTTTCAATTATAATTAAGATATTTTTTATTATTTTGCACCTTTCATGCTTTGATAATTTTATTTTGTTCACACATGTCTGTTTGCTGATAATTCATCATTTGTTATGATTATTAGCACAGTTATTTAAAAGAATGTAATCAAAAACTACTATGATTTAGTTAAAAAGATAGATCTGATGTTTTTTTTTTTAATGTGAACATAATTTTTGTTTTCTGCTTCACTATTGATGATACTATGTAGATTAGTGGAAAATAGATATTGCAGATTTTTTTATTTATTTTACTGAATCATTTCACTAACTTCTTAAGATTTAATTCAAACTTGAACATCTTAATGATAGTTTGTTGCATATTATTCTAACTCGCAATGTCTTGTCGGTAATTAAAATTTTCATGATATTAACAAGTAGTCAGTGAATCACATATTTTGTCACTGTATAAAAAAAAATTATTTAATACCTTAACACAATTTTTAACATATGTCAATAATAAAATAAGACTATAAAATATAAATGCTTAATTTGTTTCACAATAATAATTTAAAACTTACATCAGTTAAAAAATAGGTAGCTTTTTACTTGACAAATTGATTTTTGATTAGTAGTTATTTTGGTCCAAAGAATGTTCAAACACAAAATTTGTGTAACATGCATTTATTTTTATCTTTGTTTCATTTCACATTTTGGTTTCTAAATCCGACTTTTATCTTGAAGTCTAGCTTACTCTAATTTTAATCTGTTTACCTGTCTTCTTTTTTATCAGTCTTTTTTTTTTTTCATTCAAAGTAGTCGAAAAATGTAACATAAGTTTTCAAGTTTTATCAACTAAATTTATTTTTAAGCTAAAAGCATTGCTGTTATGTATATGTTTAAGTCTATTTCTTATACTTTTACTCGCACAGTAATATTTAAAATTATATCACATTAAACTTGTATATTATTTTATAATTTTAAACTGTATTATAAGATATACATAAAAAAAGTTCTAATGGTTTTATTGCTCGGGAGTTCATAGGAAGTTCAAGGACTAGAATCGATCCTGGGATCCCAGGATCTCCTGATCCCAAGTCGAATCCTTTACCAACTGTGCCAAACCACACAGGGTAAATATACATATACATTACTTTTTAATACTTAAATTACATATTGTTTTTATTTTTCTAATTTACTTTAATCTCATTAAGAACTAACCTCTCATTATTCTCCTTACTTTTTTTAACTTTCACTTAAATTCTGATACTTAAATTTTTAAAATAAATTTAAACATAATATTTTTTTCATTAATTTCTTAAACATTCTAAAATTATAAACCGGTCTTTTTTATATTTATCTTTTACAAAACGATCTTCATTATATTAAAATGAAATTATTATATTGTGCTTAAAAATAAATTAATTTCCTCACATTAGTATTCAAATCATGAATGAGTTTTAATAACATCAAGTAAAATTCTTAAATTCATTTTGTTTTTATAAATCAGTCTAAATTATATATTTCAGTTGCTGTTTAGTAATCATACAATTGTATAAATTATGCATGGGAATATTTTATCAGTATATTTTTTTTGCATTCTTGTTTGGATTTATTTTTTCAAGATTCTCTTTAGAACTTATAATTTATGATCTTCTAGATACTTTACTTATTTTAACCTTTTATTAAAAATACCATCTCTATATTTTGCTTTATCTATAAGTTATTATTCCAAAGGGCAAATATATTCTTTGTCTTATTATCTTTTGGGCTACTAGTTCAAAGTCAAACTGTTATGACATAAGCTGCCATGTAAAAAAAAATTAAGATGGACTGATTAAACTTGTGGATAAAACAAATTACTGATGTAGTTAACATTTTATTGTTAATTTATTACTTCTATTACTATCATTAAAACTTCTGTGAAAATGAATTCTTTTTAAATGCTTTTATATTAACTTGTATTGTCTGTACTTCTGTCAGGATGTTCAAATTTTTTAATTTTTAACAATGAAAAAAAAAGCATATCCCATTTAGAATTGAACCCACATTTTTATACTTCCCCCCTAAAAACTCTTTAACAATTAAGCCAACAGTATTATGTTTATAGAATACAATTTTGTTAATATTGAATTAATTAATTAAACATAAATATTTCCTACTATAATATGAATTATTCTTCTGAAATAATTAATATTTGATAAATATGTTGTGAAAAAAATAAATGTATAAAAAATGGTTAGAGAATTATGTTTTTTTTTTTCATTTCCAAAATCAAAACTAATACAATTGTCAAAATTGCTCTCTTGTGGGGGGGGGGGGAGAAACATAATAATAAACAAACTCTAGTGAAGATAATTATTTTATTTAAATTGAAGTTATGTTTTATTTATAATTAAAAGCTAAAAAATAAAATAATATTAAAAAAAAAGATTTTTTTTAAAATAATGTTTTTATGAAAATAGCCCACTAAAAAGTAGAAAAATAAAGTAATAATCCATATCATAAAAACATTTGAGACTTTATTGATTTTTATGATTTAGTTGAATCTCAAATGCTTTTATATGAATTATTACTTTGTTATTATTCTGTTTTTTAGTGGGCTATATACATAAAAGCATTATTTAATTTTTTTAAAAATATTACTTTATAATATCTGAAGTATTAATAGAACCTTCTTTTGCATTTATGCAGATAGGATTAACTATTTTATAAAGGTTTTTTTTACCTATATTAAATATTAATAATTAAAATTAATCTAGAATGACATAATTTTTTTGCTTTTTTTAATGATTAATATTTTTTCCTGATTAACTTCTAATTCTGCAGAATTTATTAAAATTATAAATATGTGCCAGATAAAAGAATAGCATGTTATACATGTTGTTTAGGCCAAAAAAGTATCGATCCAGCAAGTGACAGATTATTAATAGTTAAACCAAAAGTATATTACATGGAGATAGGGTTCTAATGTATACTCAAATTATTTCAAATATATATGCAGATTAAGAATGTTGATGTTTGTATTTATATCAGGAAAGCTGGTATTCAGATGTGCATGCATCTGAGCTAGTGCACAGATGTATATGAAAATAATGAGAACTGGTGTTCAGATGTATAAGAAAATTAGCTAGTAACATGGTGAATTGAGAAACATTTATGAAGAAATTGAAAAGAATATAAAAATAGATCCTTAATGTTAATAAAGAATTGAAATATCATGTTATCACAGAGAAGGGATGATAATATTACAGATGATTTCAAATTAGGATAAGAAATGATGAAAGTAAAAAGTAGAAAAAATGCATTGATTAAAAATCACAATTAAGACTCCACAGATGGAGACATCAAGGAGATATGAATATATTTTAATTAGATTATATTTTGATTTAAAGTAGGTTTGAAAATAGTAAAAAGAGTGTAAGTGTAGATTTTGATAATGATGTAAATTCAAATCATAACTTAGTTTTGGTAGAATTGAAATTCTTTTTAGCTAAATAAAGTATGTTGAATTTTAAATTTATCAATTATCCAAGAATTATTTGTTGATGTAGACACAGTATTTTAAAGAAACAAAAAGAATATGGAAATTACATAGCTCAGTAGATCAATACCGATTTATTTTTTTGCAATTACAATATTCTAAAACCAACTATTTTTAAATAAATTCTATATCTAATCACATTATATCTCTAAATAAATATTACACCAATATTTTGTGTAAAAAATAATAAATATGTAAAGAAAATATGTAAAATACATAAGTTCTACTTTTTTTTTTTTTACTTTCTAAATCAAAACAAAGAAAGGAATGTTTGAAACAAAGGAAGCAAATGTTCAAGATAATAGTTACAAATTGCAGCTTCACTGCCATAGATTTCTTTTTATTTAGTCTTCTAAAACTAATTATTTTTAAAGAAATTTTATTTCTAATCACATTATACTTCTGAATAAATAAATATTACAACAATATTTTGTAAAAATAATAATAAATGTGTAAAGAAGTCAGTTAATATATATGTTAGTTTTCAAAGTCAAAACAAAAGAAAGGAATGTTTAAAAGAAAGATCAAAACAGGAAGCAAATGTTATAACCAATCAGAAGTGCACTGCTGCAGTCAAAACAACAAAGACATCTATTTCTGTCATGAAAAGTGATAAAAGGTTGTGCTTAAAATTAAAATACTGCAATCTCTTGATTGATTTTGTTATTAAAACCTGAATAATATTTTTTGGTTCATATTTTTGTCATTCTAGTAATATCAAAATTGGGACTGTAACTTTAAAAATAAAGGCTCTTAAGAGATCATTTTAAAGCTGAAGCAATTAACTGTGTATGTAGTGCTCAGGTAATGCAAAAATATTCAGGATAAGCGTATGAAGGGTTAAGCAAAATAGATTATAGAATTAACTATACTCAATGTGCATTATAGAAAACATTTTGTTTTAGATAAAAAAGCATTTTTTGTTATATCAAAAATTTCCTATTATTGTCAACATCAGAAATAAGTCAAGTACAATATTTTTATTAAATAATGATGATGACGTTTTCATACAAGTAATATTATTACTTAATCAAAATTTCAGTTATTCCAGACTTTTTTTTAAAAAATAATTATACTGTATACTTAATTTTTTATATTTTTATAATTTAATATATAGAATAAAACAGTTTGTGAGATTGAATGCATAGTTGAATATTTTGATAAAGAAAGTGGATATAGTAAAAAAAAAAATGATTACATAAAATGATCTGTGTGAAATAAATAAGCTTCATTTAAACTATCTGAAAAAGATAGCAACATATGGATAGATTTTATTATGCAATAATGGTGGAAGTTATAAAAGCTTAAGATAAAATTTAAAGGTGGCAATCATGGTTTGAAAGATTTAATTGATATTGTTATTCTTAATTGAATCTAAAAATGTTATTAAAAGATTAACCAAATATATCTTGAAGGGATTTATTAGGAAATTTTCATACATTGATGAAATTGTCTTCTTATAGAAAATATTGGCAGGGTTGTTGTCTGTTTCTTGTTTAATATGTACATTGACAAGTAAATATTGTTTTTTATCATTATCATCATCAACCATTATCTCCAAGTTCAATCCATCTTCTCAGATCTTTAGCTTCTCTTCTCCACATTCACACTTTCTTATTTCATCCATCCATCCATCTCATATGTGGTCTCTTTCTGGGTCTTTTACAATTTCTTGGAATCCGATTTAAGATTTCAATTGTCCATCTATTATCGTTATCATCTCTTCTAGCAATATGTCCAGCCCAACTCCAGTCTTTCAATTTTTTTCAATGAGATCATATTGCATTTTTGATCTCTTCTTGTTATTCCCAATGTGCATCTCTCTATACTTCTTTGAGTGGTCTGAAGTCTCTGTATTGCTCTCCTATTAAGTGTCTAAGTTTCAGATCCATAAGTAAGAACTGGTAAAACACATTTATTAAAAACCTTCCTTTTCAAACACATAGACATGTCATCTTTTAATATCAAGTTATTTCTACCAAAAATACTCCAACCAAGTTTAATTCTATGATAATTTCATCCATTATGTTTCCATCTGTATTAATAATCTGATCAAGGTATTTGTAGCTGTTAACTTCTAACTCATCATAATCAAATCCATTAAACATTACTTTAGTCTTTTTTAACATTTATCTTTAGTTCTACTTTCATTTGATAACTTCTGCAACATTTTTTTTATAAGATTGGAATTATTATTTAGAAATAAGAGGATTTATTATATTATTTTTGATAATAATAATAAAGTTGTTCTTCTGGATAGTGAGAAGACAGTATTTGAGATCAATAAGAATAAGATATTTATGAGCAATTTGAGATGGAAGTGAATGCAAATCAAACTAAAATAAGGAATATAAATGATAAGATGTTATAAGTGATGATGATTCTAGGAAAGGAGAGTAAGAATTGTAATAGCTTGACAAATATTTTATTTGGAAGGGGATCTGAAGGAGATAATAATAAGAACTTATAAGGAAAAATGAGACAAAAATTTGAGTCTCTAGAAATATAGATTTTGAGAAGAAAGTTGGAATAAGATTAGTGAGTGGAAATAGTGTTAAAAAAAGTGCACAGAAAAAGATTATTTATTGAAAGAACTGTAAAGAGGAATTTGAATGAGAAAATATCTCAGACAGAGGAATTATGAAAGATAGATCATGGAATGAATTATAGATGGTTTGAGTGAAAAAGAAATTAATAGATGATTTTTAATGAAAGAAACATTGTGAATATTTAGAAGTAAAACAAGCGATGGAAAGGATAGAGTTGGTGGACTAGTTGAATGTATAGGGCTTACCTACAAAACCTTATGTTAAACCTCGTTATTTTAAATTCTGTTGCTATAAATTAATTTTTTATCCATTTTTAAGCCAAATTATGAGGTGTAGGAGTAGCTATTAATTTATATAGCATATGCAATAAAAGAGTCAACTGCAATAAATAAAAATATTTAGGCAGCATTTTGGGATATGGGTAGGGATTTAATAAATACTTATAACTTGTAAGTATGCAAGTTATCTGTCTTGTCATAAAATATTAGCTGTTTCAATAAGCTGCATTAAGAATGATAAGAGTTATTGGCGTCAATAATCTTTATCACATCAAGTGAATCTAATTATATATGAGATCTATACACAAACACCCAGTTTTCTGGATTAAATGTATATGAATAATTCTAAATATATTTGTTATAACATTATTAAGATGAATATATATTTTTAGATGTTTTAAGTTAAGAGTATGTTTTCCTACTTTTAATACAACTGGCTGTCATTTACCAATGTCTTAACTAATTCAAAACTGTCATTCTATTTAAAAGCATTTCAATCATAACCATGACTGATTCAAATAACAGAAAATCCTAAGCTGCTTTTTAATTAATAGGAAATCTTCTTCTGGAAAGACATGTTCTGATAATCAAATTCCATTAATAAAATCCTTTATTGAAAAACAAAATTTCATTTGAAAAAAATAATCAATAAAAATAAGTAAACTTTTCATGATTTCTGATTATATTTACAGCTTATAATATTTTTTCATATCCAAAGTTTTGAATGACTTCTTTGTATGTTAAAATAAAACATGGCAATATGTTTTTAATTTCTGTGATTATAATAAATTAAGTTCTTTGCCTGAAAATAGATGGGGTAACTAGGCAATGTAATACTAAACGATACTTCCATCATCATTACAGTGATAGAAACATAGTCATTTGTTGTCTATAGATTTGATTATAAATTTTAGTCTATGCAAAGTTCTTAATTTGATTTAAATTATAAAGGAAACAGCTCATGAATATTGGTCTAAGAGTATTTTCTGCAAATTGATATTTTGTACTACTGATGCAAATATGGAACCACATTTTGTTAACCATTCTTAGAACATTGTATTCCTTGTTATCCAATATAAAGTGGCATTTTGTGATCTAAATGCTATCCAAGTCGTGTTTGAGAGAAACTGCATTATGTATTTTATTTATTTGCTCTGTTTCACCTAAGATTATTATTGTATTCTGAATACCAAAAAATTAATACTTCAAACTCTTAAAGATTCTCTTGAACAAATATACGGACTTTTATTTCCTGCTATGCAATTGACATTGAAATTGAACTTAAAATCAGAATCAAAATAGTTTTTGAAGCAATTAAGGGTAAGTTTGAGAAATTATAGTTGAATCTCAAGATCTTACAGAAGTTTAATTCTGATCAGGATATGATTGTTTTGGAATTTTTGTTTTTTGATATAGGTAAATGTAGCATTGAATGGACAATTGACAACTAGATCTATCAAGGTAGCAAAGAGCATAGAGTACTTGAATTCAAATCACAATAATGGCAAGTGAGTATGAAGTATTTATATAAAGGAAGAAATCCATGAAATTTTTTTTTTAACTATTTGATCTTTGATATTGAGATTGTAAATTCAAAAAACATAATAGCATTGATGATCTTGTTGACCTGTTATAATAAAGTCAAAACCTTTTCATATTTAATCTATATCAGCTCAACAAGATTATCAATGCTATTATGTTTTTTGAATTTACAACCTCAATATTAAAGATCAAATAGTTAACAAAATATCCACATATTGATACACGAAATATGAGATTTTAAACCTGGGGTATAAATCCCAGGTAGTTCATTTTCTGTAGTTTTAATTAATGGGTTTATATAAAAGACAAATAAAAGTGCATTTAGGGTGAGCCTTGAGGTATTGTACAGTGGAGTAAGGGGATTGGATGTTTTCCATTAAGAGTTATATCTGATTTTCTACTTAATAAAAGATTAAAATGTAGAGAAAAGCTTTGGAGACTGCCATGTCAATTAATGTGTTAATGAGCATATCTACAGAGACTGTATCAAATGCTTAAATCAAGCTGAATTACCATTGGACTATATTTTTTTATCGCATCTATAACAGTTTTAAATAAGAGGGCTGCTTGATCGATATATGAATCTTTTTTTTTTTTTTGCAAATTGATATTATGGGTAATAAGTAAGTTTTAATTTATCTTTAATTATAGGCTCATCCATTTATGATAAAGATTCTGTAAGTATATCTTTGTCTGCTTCTTCATAAAGGAACCAGAGAAATTGGATAGAATCATTAGCTTTTTTAAATCTCCTTTGAAAGAAAATTGGTTAAATTAGACAGGTGCTATGTCATGAATTGAATACATCACAGGATGCAAGTTAATTGGTCTGAATATCATGCCATTTTCTCTGAGGAAGATTAAATTTCTCACATCTTTGAGGTTTATCTCTAAAGGGTAAATAGATTGGCTCTACCCTTGACTTCCTACCTATGGTCTCTGCCCAATATTAAGAGCAATTGGCATGTGAATTTGATAAGGTTGCCCCAAGGTTCAACCAATATAGTGTCTAGACCAAGTATGAGTTCATTTAAGAAAAACATGACTTTTTTTGTAGCCATGTATTCTTTTAGGTATCAGTTACTAATTTATAATGTTGCCTTTAAGGTAAATTTTCCACAGCAAATGTTAATATTATACTATTATATAAATTATTCGTGAAACTCATTACTCCAAGGGTGAGGGAGATGCCTTGGTAATATGTTGATTATGTAGGGTACAATGTTTAAATTGCAATCCAATTTTCATTGGATTCACCTCTATTTGTATTAGTTTAAATAAATAAATATAAACCTCAGAAAAAGTAGTAGCTCTGGTGTTTGGGTTGGAAGTAGTACACAGAGGATTCTACTTGTGTTAATCATTGTGGTAGTATCAAAGTTAAGATCAAGAGGTATCAGCAGTGCTGCATGGATTGAGAATGGTGAGTTATTTAATAAGTTAATCAGATGAGCTATGGAGTAGTATATGAGATTAATTAGGGATGAGTGCCTACCATTGTTAAAAGAGATGGTATCTTGTAACAGAAGCTCTTCTCCATTTATCAATGAAAATGGTAAAATATAAAGCCACTTTCTGACAAATTTATTATACAGTATGTTGAAATCCATATCAGCAGAACTGAATGAGTGACCGCAAACTTGATGTTTGGGGTTAAAATTTAGTCTGTTAATAATAACAGCATCAGGCAGAATGTAGATCTATATTTAAGACTTTGCTTTGTGGTACAAGGTTATAAAATTAGGATGTGCATATCAATGATTAGAATTTGGAAAAAGTTGAATGGGTTTATCTTATTAATAATCACACCTCTTTCTGTGGACCTAGTGGATATTCTTGAACAACTTCATACCACTTGATCTGTTGAAAATTCTTGTCAATAGATATTAATCCTCTCAAATTAAAGGTATCTATTCTATATATATCATTTTATTATTAACTTAAATATGGCTAAAACTTGAAACCAAAATATTATAAAAATATAGTACATAAAAACAAATAAAATATTGGGGATTATTAATTAGGAAATTGTTTGTGCAATGGTAGGAAATTTCATCAAAGGATTAGGGTTAAGCATTAATGGGAATAATCGATGCATATATGATTGCCTCTTGATATTAGCGGGGCTATGTAAATATGACATACCTCAATGGATTTAAGGTCATCTTCATCAAGAGATGCAGAGCCCAATTCTCTAGTTTCATTTAAAGTTTTAAACCATATCCATCGACTTATATTGGTTTTTTATCATCATTGTCTCCTAGTTTTACTTTTCAGGTCTTCACTCCATGCTATTTTGGAAGAGGGGAGTCTGCTAGGTTTACATTTGCCTAAGGAAGCACAGTTGTTCACTATCAGAAGATTACCAATGAGCATACCTCTGAGAGTTGAGTAAATTGTTCAATTCATCTATTTTATTTATCAGGTAGATTCAAATGTTGCAATGCAGATGTATGCAAGTTAACTAGGTTGTTAATAACCAGATTGTTTGTCTGGTCAAGAAAATATTAAGTCCATTAAAGCATGATTAATCAGATTTTTTATTTTTTGGACACGAGTACATAGAGATAACTCCTATTACAGCTGACACAAAATAGTTTAGGGCAAGTGCTTATTATATGATCATATTCTTTGTAACACTAAGACTTTATTCCTTTTGTTTTTAGAATTAATGTTCCTTCCTGGTCAGTGATTTAAGAAGGGGGTGCCATTCAGATTAATGTTCTAATGTAATCAAACCTTATATTGATATCTATTTCCATAAACTGATATTGATGTATTTGTGAGAAATATTGGTTGAAGATCGAGTATCATCCCAAATGGTTTCATCAATCTAATGAAGTTTTTACTTCTATAGTTAAGATCACTTTTCAGAATATCCTTTTGATTAAATTAATTCTGATTGAGTTTATCGAAACAAGAGTGAGCTTGTTTTTACGGTATAATATCCCTTTTAAAATTTCTCTTTTTTCTTTGCTTTTGAATTTTAATATATCCCAGATTTGAATGGCCTGCACTCCTGTTCTCTATTTTTCCATATATCATTAACAAAATTAAATAACAAATCTTTGAGGAATTTGTAAAGCGAATAGTACTTTTCCATAATCATAAGCACTGTGGAGCCACCAGTAAAGGAATGCTCAAAAGAGTTATCTGATATTTTATTAGATTTTCCTCCATCCAGTCTTCTTGAATAGTTGGAAGTGTTATTGCCCAATGTGGTCAAAAAGAGATCCAAGTTGATTGGGTCGCTCACTATGGATCATTGAAATCTGGGATTGACTTGTTTCTATTTATAACTTCTTTCACCTTTAAGTTCTTCTGAATAGTTTTTATATATTTTTTATTTATAAGGGTCATAGCATCGGCCGGGACGCGAACCCGCAACCCGGGCAACTGCCTGCAAGTGCAAGGCAGTCGCACTGATCTCTCGACCACCAATGCAAGACAATAGTTTTTATATTTTTTAATGAGATTTTCTACCTTTCAATGTGTTTACCATAGCAACAGACATGTTATATGGCATCAAACATTATTGGAAAACCCTTTATTTCAAATCAAATACAGTGTTATTTTGCTTTCACCAAATACAGGAGTTGTTTTTTATATAGAAAAATTAAAGATTAGATATGGAAGTGTCACTTTGAAATATTAAACATAATACATAAAAAAAAAATATCACAATGGATCTGGATTTGTATATCAGTCACATTCTAGTGGTTATAATAATAATAATAGTAATCATCATCATTTGAAATTAATGCACAATATACAAATATACTCCGTATGTTTCAGGTATGAATTAATTTTTAAATGTCTATTATTTTTGACCAACCCAGGGTTTGACATCTAGGATGATTTTGTATTTTATTAACATTGTTTATTGAACAAATTAAAGATATACTTTGGAAGAAAATCTTTTTTTCTTCTAAAATTTTGTAAATGTGATGGTTTTACATTTAATTTTGTTGGAATGCTTCAAATGGAAGCACAGTCATTAAGATTAGAAAAGACACCTGGAATAGCGATTATATAAAGATGTGAGGAATGAAAGTGTTAAAAGTTTTTTTTTTTGTTAGATCTTCATAATAAAAATGGGAGACATTAGGAAAATATGCTACAATTAATGAAGTAGTTATTTAAATGGGATAAATGTGTCACTATTGACATAACTATTTGATTCTTGTATGTTGGGAAGAGTTAAGCAGTAGTAAGAAGTGCATATGTTTATTAGTATAAAAAGATTTGTGAGGGAGATAATTTTACAAAATATTTAAACATATGGCCATAAATTAATTTACAAGATAGTTTTTTTTAAATCTTTACCCAAGATAATAGTAATTAGTGGCTTGTTAATGAATGAATATTTTAAAGCTATTTATAAGGAGCTGAAAGTAAAAATAAACTGGTTGAATGCTTTATAAAAATTCATTTTTAACTTTGTTTGTATTTAGTATCTTGCTGTCATATACTTTGAAAGCACCTGAGGTCATAAAGTGACTTTTTAACAAATATGTCGTTTATTTTTGTTTAGAAGAAGAGTTTAAAAAAGCATATTTTTTCATAATTTTATGCAGAATTTTATTTTTATTATTATTATTTTTTTTTTTTACAAAGTATGTTTTTAGCCTTATTTAATTTAATATAAGTAATGCTAATTTTTAGCATTATTATTGAAGGTTAAACAAATACATTAAAAATCTTAGTTTAATGTTGGTAATGAATTAAGAAATATATATATACTTCATAAGAGGGAGCTTTATATCAAAATTTTTCCATAGCAATCGTTATCAATTTATATCCATCATTTCAATTAACAATCAGCTAGCTATTTAATATAATGAACTTTTAAAAAAATGAAATCTTTTTTTTTTTAAATGTCCACCAATTTTTAAAATGGTGGTCATTTTGTAAGGCTAGTAATGTTATAGGATTTTTTCCCCCTCTCGTGTGTCATAGTATCAGCCGGGAAGCGAACCCACCAACCCGGGACAAACGCTTGTAAAGCAGCTGTTGCTGACTTCTCGACCACCAATGCTTGACATATTATAGGATATTGACTTCATGAAAACAATATTATCCATATAAGACAAAATGACAATATTCACTGCAAGAAAAAAAAATCATTACATTATAGAATTTATTCATTATGTTATAATAATTAAAAATGTATTTTGGTTATATAATGCAGTATTATACATTATACAATATTATTAATTATTGTATAAAGTTTTATCTAATATCTCTGTAAGACAGTCTGTTTTGTAATTTGTGCTGCATTAAATGTGGATAATAGTTTCATTGTAAATAACGAAAAAATATAAACTTCATTTAATATAATGCATAGTCAAAAACAAAATTTGATCATATATAAGAACAAAATGCATTAAAAATAATTTCTAAAATCTGTACATTAAATTGCTTTTCTTGTTAAAAAGTTGCGCTTAATAAATTCAAATAATAAAAAAAATGAATTTAATTCCACACAAATTAACTTTTTCATTCCTTTTTGCACTAAAGCGCCATCTAATGAATAGACCATGAAATTTAATAGATCATATTGTATTTTAATAGTACTGTTATAACTGTGGATCATGAATATATGGATACCGAAGTACAACATAATCAATATAGAATAAACATTCCATTTATATGCTTTTCATTTCAACGCCTTCATATATTATCATTTTGTGCTATATTTCTTTTCATAAGTCACTGCAGTTTCCAAATTCTTATCTCTGATATTATATGACCAAATTATTTAAATGATGAGCACTAACCATGAGACTTGCACAATTACATATACACCTGGGTCTCTTTTTACGCGGACTTATTTAACACGATTTTGAAGTTGCGCGATTCGTGTTTCACCGGAAGTCGATCTCCGATATTGCACTATTACTTTAAATAATAAATTTCACAGACTTACGTTATATTGAAAGTAATAGCACATTATTGGAATTCGACTTTCAACTTAGTAATTTCAATATTTTCAGTGCTTTATAATAGTAAGATTTTATAATAATGAAATTAAAATGATTTCCACATTTTATGTATACACACATTAAATTTTACAAGATTATAATGTAAATTTGTTCAAACATTATGCGTGTTAATTTTGCATTTTAAATCACATTCTGTTTTTGCTTTTTAAAAAAGAACATAATCAATTATTAATCATTTAGTGTCCACAAGTTTATTTTTAAAAGGTCAGTAATAGCAGTGGGCACAATTAATTTGACAATTAAAAATTAAAATCTGATTTTTAATTGTAATTAACAATTTAAAAATTATTTATGCGACTTGAAATAATGCCATGTGAAATTGGATTTTTAAACGGAATTGAAAATTAAAGACAAAAATAAGAATTTAATTTTTAGTTGTTAGTTTCATAAACAATTAATAAAATCATCGTCTCAAAGATTAATTACTAATTACGTTGTCACCAGAAAACCATTGACACAACCTGAGTGTGAAGTTGGCGCTATTTGTTTGCAAACGAACGTATTTTTCGCAAATAGCTATAATAATTAAAACGTGTATAAAAAAATGTAAATTACTGTACTGTAAATTATGCATAAAAATATATTATTTTGAATAAAATTAAATATTATAGTTAAAAAAAGTTTGTCTTGTATCAATTTTTTTCAAATTTGAAATTTTTTATTAGTTATATTTTATTTCCTTATTTTTTTTTTTTGCACGAATTTTAAAGTAATTTTACATTGGTGCTTTGCTTTTACACGAATTTTGAAAAATCACAGACCGCATCCCCCCTTTTTCAATGTAAGTTACGTCTATTTTTGCGCGATTTCGTTTGCGCGTGTTTTCTGAGGAACCTATCTATTGCGTAAAACGAGACCCAGGTGTACTTTATTTACACAAAATCAGCTCAGTAATGATAGAATAAATTAAATATAACTATTTCTTTTGGTGAAATTACAATATCTTAAAAACCTTATACCAGCCATTAAATGTGGATTTTACCCACATACAATTGGTAATTCCATAATGTAATTTTTTAATTGTAATTAATTTGCATGTTACCTTACTATATTTATTTTAAGTTTTATAAGTAACATTTTTATGTTTAAAATAATTTCACAAGTCAACAAACCAAATACTTTGCATATATAGATTTACCCATACAGGGAATCCAATTGATTCTCCAAAATATCTTGGTAAATCAAAGTCTCATATAACAAGTAAGCAATTATAATAATTCTTATGGCAGAAAAATTTAATTTGTTATCCTAGATTCAAAATATATAATAAATGTTAAAAATCTGATTGAAAAAAAAAACAAAACAAAGCTTAACGTTAACAAAATGAAGTGATAATTAATGAATAAATATTTTACTAAGCCTATTATTAATTTTAAAAAAGTATTAAATTGTGTTTAAATATAGTATAGCAAGCAAAATCGATATTCTATTGAAAAATATCATGTGTTAAGGCAAAGCAATAAAACACTTATGCATTTATTTTCAGAGCTTTTTATGTTCTGTTTTCAATATCTTTTGCTTTTATAATTATCTAAATAATAAAACTCCATTTATTTATTTTTTTGCAATAGTATTAATTTCTTTTTTTAATTAACTGACCATTCATCTATGCTTTCACATAAATGCAGTCTTAAATAAAAATCAGACATCAAAAAAAGTAATATATAGTAGATTGTTTTGTCAATATTGTTTGTGCTTAAGATGACACATTTTTGTCTGGGAAAAATTAAAATTTCTATAGCTATGAAAATATTAATTAGAAATTAATTAATAAAAATTGATTTTTAAGCTTTGGTACCATTTAAAAATTTATTATTATTGTATTTTATTATTGTATATGATAAAAATGAAATTTGTATTTTTTTTAACCTGGCATTTTTTTACATTTGTAAGGTAAACCTTCGTTATCTTGAATGTGTCAGAAATCCTGCTATAGATGAATTATGTGGATATTGAATAAAAAGAAAACAAGTAAAATTTCAACTTATGTTTAATACCCTTTGATCATATAAAATTGATTATTAATTGCATAATGCATGAAATAATTTTCTTCTCTTGTTTTTTCTTTTAATCAAAATACTTTAGATTAATGGATGACAACACTTTTTTCTTGGACAGAATTCACATTTATGAGAACATTAAACAAAAATTGAATGAATACATTTCAGTTAAAAAATCATTAAGGAACTAAATGAATGTATGTATTTACCCAAAATGAAAACAGTGCATAATAAGTTAAATAATGGGGGTAAGTGGTTAAAATGTAGTTTCAAAAAATCATATATTAAATTATGAAATAGCTATTTAAATTTTTTAAAAATGTAGGTATTCTATTATTAATTCAGTCTTTTTTAAAAAAAAAAAAAAAAAAAAAAACCCAACAACTTTGATGCCAATTGCAAAATGAGCTGTTCCCGAGCCCTCATCCCAGTAATGAAATGAGTAAAATTAATCATACTTTTAAAAAAAGATTATTTCTTTGTTTTGAAATTATTAATAAAGTGTTAATTTTATTATTACAGTACAATAAATCACCTTTGCCATATTTATTATCATCATTCAAGTTGGTATGGATTACTTTCTTTTGTTATTTTACAATTTTTTTGACCAGTAAATATCTGTATAACTTTTGAGGGAATTTATTTCTCATTGCTTTTTTTCTAAAGTGCTTTTTTAATACTCACAGTTTTCAAAAATATTAATTCTTTCACATTTAAGCCTCCCCCCCCCCCCAATATTTAGTGAAAATTTAAATCAAAAGTTCAACATTTTAAATGTTAAAATCTTTATTTAATATTAGGAATCAATAAATTGAGCTTGATTTGTGACAATTTTAAGTTTACGAAAGAAAATAATTCTAAAAAAAATTATATTTGAATGTTTCAAATATAAGAAAAATATAAAAATATGAAATACACGACAAAAACATCAACTTTACATTTACTGGTTCTTTGTCATAATGCTGTTGTAAAAAGATTAACAAAATATTTGTCAAATCAATTCTAATTTTTAAATCTGAATGAATTATTATAAAGACATAACAAATATATGAGATAATTGTCTGAAATTGATAATTGTATTTGTATTATTAAATTATCGCAAAAATTCAGAATTACCACTGTTTGACATAGTATCAAATCTGTAATTTTCGCTGCTTCCAATATAACATTTTCAAGTTTCTTAACTTGTGTTTTTAAAAACCAAATAAATATATTTGAAAAAAAAAAGATCTAAGTTGAAATAGTTATACATAGAACTCACAAATAAGCTCTTAACAAGCTTTGCAGAACTTCCTCAACCCAGACCGGTTTCTGCTACTGGCATCATCAGTGAGGTGCTAGGATATTCAAGCATTAGATTAAAAATACCAGGACACTTTTTTATTAAGTAGAAAATCTGAAATTTTCAGACATCCATATGTCTTCCAATCCAGCTAAATTAGGTCATGTGACATCTGACTTGATTTTTTTTTTGTAAGTTGAAATAGAAATATATTTTATTTTTAATAATTTTAATGAAAATATTTTGTGAAAATAAGTACAAATAATTAAATACACCTACATAATTATGCAGTTTTTCTTCTTATTTTAAAAAATGAGCTGGATGATAAAATCAACCAATCTGTGATCTGTAATTTTGTTGGTTCTTTTCTTCTTATACTCTGTAGGCTGTTCTAAGTGTGTAATATTGATTTGTTAGTTTAATTAAAAAAATTTGAAGATGTCACTAATTCACAAAGCAGTTTAATTTAACTTTTTAGCACAAAATGATCATAAGTAGCCTTAAAAGAAATTGAAAGCACAACATTATCATCACAGTACTCCATGTGAAACCAATTACTAAACAAAAGATTAAATTTAAAAAAATTAGAAATTCATAAAATTTTTGCATATGCCTAAC
The DNA here is from genome assembly GCA_028023455.1 of Epiperipatus broadwayi. Classification (NCBI taxonomy): domain Eukaryota; kingdom Metazoa; phylum Onychophora; class Udeonychophora; order Euonychophora; family Peripatidae; genus Epiperipatus; species Epiperipatus broadwayi. The sequence goes on from JAQFVV010000033.1 coordinate 3,088,378, forward strand.
TATGTGGATGCTAGTGTGAATTATTGCTCAGATGATTATCTTTTAATTGTGCACACCCAGCATCTTCTGTTAGTCGATAATTGATCTGTCTTTCATTTAAGTTTTACATGGTAGATATGTTATTGAAAAATCCACCTAAATAAACCATATTAAAGAAAATATAATCCCTTTGGTAAAATAGAATATTGGTTCCAGATTTTAAAAGCCATTAAAAGTAATGTGATAAACCAATTAATATACTAGAATATGTTCAAATAAACCGTATGAAATTCTATCTCAAAATCTTCATTTTTTATATATACTTACATTATGTATTTTTTATTTCATAAATTTATAAAGACATGCATATTTAAAAAAAAATAATACTAATTTATGAATATAAAAACTGGACAAAAAACTATGGCTTATGTATTTAAACAAAAGCTCAATTTTATCCATTAGCACATAAGTAACAACAAAATTTAATTTGTGCAAATTTTATTCTAATTGTACTTGAAGTAAAGAGATTTTAAAACCAAATAATATTCAATAACTTAATGTGGAAAATTGGACGAAAAAATACAATTGTTACATATACATTCAAATAAAAAAAAACAGCTTCATTTATCAGAATACAACACTTTTTATTCAATTGATCATACTTTACATTAGAAATATCATTTAATCCTTTATTATCTATTTTTATTTATTGTATTGTATCATGGGCAGATGTATATATATGTTATACACATATAATAGGTTTTACAATTATTTATAGTTTTCAGGTTGTTTGTGAATATTTTTTAATATTCTAATTTTTCAATTTTTGATTCAAATCTTTTTATACTCTTAAATTTTACCTTAATTCTTTCACAAGTAAACTGAATGTACACCAGCTTTACAATGTGTTCCCGCTGCTGAAATTTGCTGTATTCCCCTTATTTACCACAATAATCTATTTAATTCAGCACTTTCAGTTATTTAATTCATTTTCAAGAAATTAAAGGTCTTGATTTGAAGCTCAATCTAATATTTCTGGTGCTGAATGTCACATGACCTCGAATAACACACCATTTGATTATTTTATTTATTATACCATTATTTGGGTATTCACTGTGATTTTCCCTATTTCTTTATGTTTACCTCTTCACCATCAACTGCTAATATTCTGTTTATTTACCTGGTTATCTTGATCATTTTATTTGATATCCATACACATATATAAGTACTTCTTATAAAAAATGGAGTAATCCAAATGTCTGTTTATTGTAAAATATAAGATATTTGGTTTTTAAATATTTGTGAAATAATATAAAAAAATACTATATAAAAAAAAGGAGTATTTTTTTATTTCACAATCAAAGGAATATTTGATGCATTCTATCAGAAACAGTTTTTTATTCATTAAAAAAAAACACACACATTATTAATAGGTTAAAAGATATGCTAATGTTGATAGGGAGGTATAATTCAACTTTGAAACTAAATTAGTTAATTGTTTGCTGGATGTGTTCCACCTTAAATATTTTATCTTTTGAGGGAACTGGATTGTTTCAATGATGCATTCTGATGGCAGGAAGGTAACAATTAATAGAAACCTGTTCTTTGTAAAAGTCTAACTTTTTTTTCTTAAAGCAAAAAATATAGAATATTTATCATAGTTATTAAGTTCACCAGAATTATATTTTGCCTCCTATTTTTCAAGTAATAATTTTGGGTATAATATTTCTGAAATTTGAAGTGAAATTAGCCAAAGAATGTTTAAATTATTATTATTTTTTAAAATATAATTTGCATTTAAAAATATGTGTATTTATTAAATGTATGATAAAAGCTTATTAATAATTTTTATTAGACATTCATTAGAGGGATGTAATTATAAACATATGACTAAAGACATGAAAAAGGTGTACGATTCTCCAAGATGCACATTTCATGCTAAAACATCACTCATCAGTTGGCCCAGACCACAATCTCTTATACATATCTCAACCCAATCCTACCTTGTATGAGAATGGTGTAGTGAAAATTATATTACAGAAATATTCCATTATGATAAAAGCATGTCTTATTAAATATTCTGAAAAATTTGAATGGAATATTATTAGAAGCAAGTATCTAAAGCTAATGGTTCATTCTTATGGAAAAAAAAAGCGCTGCTGATATAGTACACGCTCGGTGGCCATTTTGAATTTGGAAACACCCAAAAACACTGCTGGCAGATTAGAGCAATAGTTTTACTCAAATCATCAATTGTGTGTGTGTGTGTGGGGGGGTTAAATTATTCTGATAAGAATTGATCCAGAAATCTTTAGTTCATAAATCCACAACTGTAATATTCTGCTAATTGCAAGGAGTGTAATGTAAACTTTAATGTAACGAATCTGTAATGTAATTTTCACTACATTGCACTCACACAAGGCACTGGTTTTTATCTGATTTTGACTATTTGTGGAGGGGTGTAATTCTAAATATATGACCAGAGACATGCAAAAAAGATGTATGTGATTGTTAGGGTGCACATTTCATGCTGAACCAGCACTCATTTGACCCCCGATTATAATCTCTTACATATATCTTTATCATTGTTCATTATATATAGATAGCCAATTGCTATAGTTCGATTGATGTGTCAAACTTACTACTTTTACAACTTGATAAACCAAATTTTTTATTAGATATTCATTAGACTAGAAATTATCTATTTAATGGATAATATTTCTATAGTGTAATTTTCACACCAAGCTGATTTCTTTGGAATCGTACATTTTTTTTCACTTGTCTTTAGTCATATTCATAATTATACCTCTTCACAAGATGTTAAATGTGGATAGAAATCAGTTCCTACCTTGTGTGACTATAGTGTGGTGAAAATTACACTAAAGAAATAGTATCCATTAATTGGATAATCTCTAGTCTAATGAATGATGAATAAAAATTATTAATATATTTTAACGTAATAAATATTTTATGGCTTATATGTGTGTATATAATCAATAAGTTTTTTTTTTTCTCATGTGTCATAGCATCAGCCGGGAAGTGAACCCACCAACCTGGGACAACCGCCTGTAAAGCAGCTGTCACTGACTTCTCGACCACCAATGCTTGACATATAATCAATAAGTTAATGTTAATGATTATACAATCAGATTTTGCTGCAAAGCTCGAGACAGTTTGCTTTTGTAGTGTATCCAAATATATTTTGCTTTCTGTCTAGCAAATTTTTTTAAAAGTTAATTTTCATTATTTATAAATACTATTTATATTATTTTATTGGGGGCAGGGGAGGAAGCATTGCTGAATATTGGCATTAATTACTTATATAGATTTATTAGATTGATTTTTTTTTAATTACTGTGTTTACACTAAAGGGGATACAATATGAATAAGAAGAATAACAAGAAGAATAAAAAAATAGAAGGTATTTATAATATTTCTCTAAAATACTTCTCAAAAGTTATTTTTAGTGATTACAAAAATGGCCATAATTTAGCTAGTAGCTGCAAAATTATTTTATTTAGCAAAATTTATATGACCTGTATTGGAAGAAGGAGAGTGAGATTTTATTTTGAAATTAAATAAGGAATTTATATGTTTTTGGGTTTTGAAGAATAATGTACAAGGTTGAAATTATTATAAATTGTCCAATGTGTGTGCAGAAATGTCATCTTGACTGATTTTCTATGAAAAATTCATAAATAAAAAATTATTAAAAAAAAAACAACCTTTTGCAAATATGAATAATAAGGGCAATTTGCATAGAGTTATGTTGTTTTTTAATCAAACTAACTACTTTATTTAATATGTGCTTTTTTTTAAAAATAAAAATAACTATAGTGTAATTTTCACTATACCATTCTCACATATCTTTGGTCATACATACATATATATAATTACATCTCTCCATAAGATGTTAAAAGCAAATAGAAACCAGTCCCTCCCCTGTGTGAGAGTGATATAATGATAATTATACTACAGAAATATTATTCATTTATTGGATAATTTCTAGTCTAATGGATGATTAATAAAAATTAGTAGTATATTTCCATTAAATGGATTGTGTCAAACTTGTAAAGGATAGAAAATTTGATACCTATCAATTAAACTATAGTAATTTTCTATCTATATATATACTGAACAATGATAAAGATATGTGTAAGATTATGGCCTGGGCTAACTGATGAGGGCTGGCTTGGGGATCACACATCTTTTAATGTCTTTGGTCATATGTTTATAATTATATTCCTCCACAAGTTGTTAAAAGTTGATGGAAACCAGTTTTTACCTTGTGTGAGAGTATTGTAGTGAAAATTACACTAAAGAAGAAATATTCATTATTGGATAATCTCTACTCTAATGAATGAGTAATGAAATTAATAATAGAAATAACTGTCATTTGTATTAAAAACACATTTCAACCTTTTCAGCATATACTCTTTTATTCAATAAATTAATCTGCTTGTATATATGTTTGTGGGAAAATAAAAATATTTACCACAATTTTTCGGAAATAATAAAAAAATAATTTTAAAAATAGAAAATTTTAAGAATGATATAGATAATTGAAAAGAGGTATGTATAAAATATTTAAATTTAAACATTCACATTATTTATTTATTAAAAAAATAAATCTATATATTTTTAGCTTTATTTGCATATAATAAACAGTATTGGTGTTTATTAACCAAACTATTATCATCTATATGATGTCTGTTATCAAGCATCTATTGATCAAAATTGTAACCTGAATTATAATATATAGGGGGTTTGAATCCAGATGTTCACATGACTCTCAGCCATCCATGCTATCTCATATCCTGATACACTTGTCACATACATGTTGAAAAGATAAATAATCACCAATACACGTATTTTGTGCTAAACCAGCACTCGTCAGTTGGTCCAGATTATCATCTCCACACATATTTAATCAAAGCTCTCAGCTTATATTAAGATAGCTAGTCTTCATATTTTAATGGACAGGCTTCAAAACACTCCATCCCACAACTCTTCAGCCGTCTATTTTATTGAAAATCCGATGATGGAACGCTCAAAACCCACCTTAGCATGGATAATTGAGAATCGTGAAAGTCTGAGTTCAAACCCCGTATATATTGCATATAGAAGGGCAGATATGAAAAAGCCTGTACTGTAGAAAAAAATCATATAATTTGAATTATAGTAAGTTTTATATGAGTACATTTGTGAGATTTAATTAAGTGTAGTGATTACAGGGCATCCTGAATTGTCTCAGGATATACAGTCAGTGCATTTTAGCAGCACCATGAGATAGATACCTTGTGAGGGTCATAGAAAATATTAATTGCTAAAAAGTTAACATAATATTACAGGAAATAAGTAAAGAGAGAAAAAGTTAGTAAATAAATTGACTCCTTTTATAATAAAGCAAATAAAGAGGAGAATAAATTTATCTGTAAATGTTTTTTTTCTTCTTTTTTTATGACTATGCGCTATAGATTTTAAATTGTTTAGTAAGATATTATTATTTATAGTAGTAATATTATTTAAAATTCAATTTTTTTAAATTGAGAGGGGGACTTGATTTATTATTTCCCAAAATAAAAGCAGTAACCCAGGTTCACTGGTTGTGTGCACTTGTTTTCAAAAGTACAGTACTTATTTGTTGAACTCCACTTCTGCCTTCAGGCAAACAACTTGCATTATATATTTATAAACCCACATATAAACACATGTATTCGCCAATTTTTATTGGAACATTTTTGCAGGTAACATACTCTTCCTTAAAAATAAAACAGTTAATGAATATAGGGCAGTAATTTAAAATTAAAATCTGAAGTTTTGCTACCGATAGAATTTTTTAATATTCTTTAAATTAATGTTAAATAAATATTTGATTTATCCCCCCCCCCCCCGCGGTATATCATATGTATTCACACATAATCTATAGAAAAAACAGTAGTCATTTAAAAAATTCGCGTGAATTATTCACATTTTTTGTCCCCCCCCCCCCTTACTAAGTGCTGATTCATTATTCTGAAAAAATTTTTGGACAACATTTTACTTACTGAAATCTGTGTTATTTGGATTGTATTCAGTTATTTGATGGTGGGAAGAATTTGCTAAATAGATATTTTAATGTAAAACTTATGTTTGCATTGCAAAGTTGTTGTATATCACTAGTTTGATATTTAAGTGGGAAGGTAGCGCTTGTTTATGTCCCCCCTATAGTGATATTTTGGCAGTTAAATGAATTTTTCTTTTTTTTTAATGATAATTTTAAAAAAGCTTTATGAAAAATTTAAATAATAAATTAAAATCTATATATTAATGAACTTGGACTATTTACGTGAATGCTTGCTAAATAAAAAATGTAGATGCGTATTATTAGGATTTTTTTTTTAAAAAAAAAAAAGAACAGTATTTATAAATGAATAAGCACACACTCATATGTATGTCTGTTAAGTTTGCCCCAAATATTGGAATGAATTTTAAAGCAAAATCAAGTAAAAAAAAATTAAAAACAGATAATCACTTCTAGTTTTATTTTGCCATATTCTATACTGACTATTCAAATAAAATCAAAATTGATATTTATTTCATATTAAAGTAGCAACAATTCAGGATGACATTAAAATATTCAAGATGAAAATAAATAAGTACTGATATTTAATAATTTCTTGGCTATGATAGACTTAAAGACAATTCTTGCTTTCCTCTGATAGTTTTTACATATTTGTTAATGTTTTCCACCCCATGATTTCATTATTAGCAGAAGGCATGCATCCCTGACTAACACCTGCATGTGTCTTAAATTGTGTTGATCATGTTTTTCTATTTTAGTTTTCATAGAATTAGTCATAGAGATTTTTGTTGGGTTATACCAGATGCAAAAGTGCAGAATATTTGTTCATAGCACCTCCATTTTATTTTTCAAAAATTGTTTTACAGTCCATGAAAACGTATTTATCATTATATTTTCTAGTTTTTTAATTATCTGATGAAGCCTTTGATAACTGTTCTCTTCTGCTTTCACCAGATATTTGTGGAAAAATGAATGCCTTTAGGATTATTTTATTTATATGTAAAATTAAAACTTTTTGTTGTTGTTATAACCATTTGGAATGAATTTTATTTCCCTTGGAATCCATATCTTTTATGATTTCAGAAGTTATTCCATCTACAATGGAAGTTTTTTTTATTTATTGTGGTATAGCTTTAGCAGTGCTGTAAGAATATCTGGTTTTAGATCATATTCTTCAGTTATTTTCTATGTAAAGATTACATTATTTCTTTTATATTTCAGCTATTTCAGTTGTGTTTATATGCATATTTTATAACAATCTTGTGATAAAGTTATGTCCATTTGTTAAACCCATAATACAGAATTTTCAATCCTTGTGGTACATAGGGATCTTTTCAAGTTCAACAAAGCAAGACTTAATTTCATTCATGTAACTAGTTCTTAGCCAATCATTATTCTCACAATTATTTGTCATTAATTAAATAAGTATCTAGCGATTCTTAACTGGATGGAGAATAATATAAGGAAGAAAAAGTTTTCATTTAGTATTTGGCTAGTCTGATGAATTATGTCTTATTTTTATTTCTCTGTAGAGGATTATTAAAGATTCCTTTATCATATAGTAGCTATTTAAAGACTGTTTTTACTTATATATGAGCCTGTGACTGCATCTTAATCAGCTATTGAATGATATAAGAAATTTAAATTAACTCAAAGCACATATTTAGAGCAACTTTTAAACTACTGCTTGATATTTTCCTATAGTTCTTAGTAGTCTGATATGAAGATAGCATGGTTAATCTGTTTACAGTACATTCTTTCACTGATATTATTCTAAAAAAAAAAAAAAAAAAAATCAATATTAGCAAAAATCGATAATGTTGGTAATGTTCAGGTAACAAATGATAATGACCAATCGGTGTGGTTGTAATTCGTGATAATTATCTTTGCCAAATGAATAATTGACTTGAAAAAATTAGTCTTTCAATTGCAGGTTGGCAAAATAAGGGTTATGATAATATAAAGCAGCAACAATGACAAAGGTAAGTTTGAATGAAGTTAAAAAGATTTATAGCAGTCTTATATTAAAGATTTAAAAATGTAATTGACATATTTTGGTGTCATACTAAAAAGAATAATTATAATATGTTTACTCAGATTAAAACAAAATTTGTAATATATTTCCAAAATAATTTTAATTCAGTCCAACAGTTAAATTTTTCATCAGAACTATTTATTTTACTAAAACTGCTTTTTCACTCAACTCAGCAGTCCTAGCAATGTCTATAAACAGTAGAGTTATTTTAGTTTTTACAATAAATTCATTGATATTTGTCTGACTAATCTCAATCGTTTAGGAACCATTATTACTTAATTAAGAACAGCTCTTTTTTTTTTTTTTAACTGATCTATATTTGATGGCTCACTGGCTTAGCTAGAGATTTGGAAGCTAGGTCAGCTTTGGTTCAGTTACTTGAAAAAATTCTCAAGATCAACCCAAATTTTAATTTTATTTTATTACAAGCTTGCTTGCTTGGTTTAATGCAATGATAAAGTAGTAAACAATGGAATTCAAAATCACAGATCGTAAGTAATCCAGGTTGTCACAATGTTCAAACTCCCAAACAGTAAACCAATTGATTAAATATGACAATTGAAATTTAAAAACTGGACTATTATGAAAAGTGGAACTATGGAATTTTTTTGTTAAACTCTCTGTCTCTTTCTATAGGAAGCCATATAACAGGTTTCTTTTATTGTCTTTATTCTTCTCTAAATGTATGTTTTATATGTTTGTTGAGATAATTAAACAAAAAGGGACTATGACTGAGTGGTAACACCATTGATCTATTATTGCTTATCATCTGTAAATAAAAATAATGCTCTTGTGGCTGATGAAATTATTCTAAATTTCTTTGCAAGTTGATCACTATTATATAAATTATCTCATCCCTCATTAAAAATGCTATATTTTGTAAAAATATTTATATTAGTATAAGTTTGTGTACTCCAGAAAAAGTAGAAAATATTAGAGAAATATATTTAGATCGCGAACTGATATGGTAAATTTAATTAAATAGTTTACATTAATTGTGATCGATAAATTCCGAGAAATATTTGCTGATTACAAATATTTCATATAAGGTAATTACCTTATATGGAAATGAATTCCTAAAACACCAATTAATTAGTTATAGATCTAAAAACATTACTGTTTATGGAAGAAAGTAATTAATTATATGAGTAATTAAAAACTATAAATATAGTAAGCAACAAAGTGCTTCGTTTATTTTGCAGTTCATGTGGGTGAGAGATGTGACTAGTTTGGTAAGTGTGCAGCTCTCGAAATGTGTTCATGGGCAGCAGCTGAACAAGCCCAAAGAGTTTGGGAAACTGATGCTGGAGAGAACCACCTGGATAGCAGCTAGATGTGAAGTTAGATTTTCAGTGAGTTTACTAAGCATATTGTTGCCGAGAAAGGAAGTGATTGCAGCTAAAAGAAGCTCATAGTGATGATCGCAGTGTTCTACAATGAAGCCAGATGTGTTTGCCAGCAGCTGAGCTGGACTAGAGCCAAAATGTTTAGGAAACCGAGGCCAATGGAAGCCATCTTGAAAGCAGCGATCGATCGATAAATTCCAAGAAATATTTGGTGGTTACAAATATTTCTTGATAAGAGACTAATTAATGGAATAGACTATGAATTACCTAATATGAAAATGAATTTCTAAGACAACATTTAATTAGTTATAGACCTAAAAACATTACTGCTTATGGAAGAAAGTAATTAATTGTGTAAGTAATTCAAAATTATGAGTAGAGTAAGCAACAAAGTGCATCATTCCATTTCCAGTTCATGTGGGTGAGAGATGTGACAGTAGATTCAGTAAATGTGCAGCATTCAGTGAAATGTGTTCATGGGCAGCTGCTGAACAGGTTCCAAGAATTTGGGAAACCGATGCCAGAGGAAACTGTCTGGATAGCAGCTTGATTTTCCAATGGATTTCTGAGAGACAGAAGTGATTGCAGCTAAAAGAAGCTCATAATGATGGTCACAGTATTCTATGATGAAAGTGTGCAGCTGAACTGGACCAGGCTAAAGTGTTTGGAAAATCGAGGCCAATGGAAACCATCTTGAAAGCAGCCAGTCTTAAGGTTCATGGGGGGAAATGAACCAAAGAGAACTATATATATATAGATTGTGATATGTGTGTAGGAATACCTCATCAGGGGAAGTTAAGCAAAGTGAACTATACATGTGTATAGTATGTTATGTGTGTAGCAATACCTCGTCAGGGGAAGTTAACCATAGAAATTTTATATATATTTGTGTTGCTGGTGTAGCAAACTGTTTTATTCATATTAAAGCAAAAAAAAAAAAAAGATAGAGATTTGAAAGTTTTGTTAAATATACATTTTTATCTAATGAATAATTTAAAACTTGAACTATTAAAACAGTGTATTTTTATATGTCAATAATTTATATTAATTCTAAAATAATTAAAGTTGTGACTTATCTTTTTTTTAATATATATATATATATCCACATTTATTTATCTATTTAAGGAAGTTTATAGATATGCAAATCTATATTCATACATGAATAAGTAAAAAATGTAAGTTCACATAAAACTGAAAAAAATAGACATATCTTCAATTTGCTCAGAATAAGATCATTGTAATTCAAAAATAGTCTAACAGTTAACTGTTCGGAAAGCCACATGATGTTTGAGCATGAAAAGTAGATAGGTTGAGCTTCAATCTGTGGATTTTTCACTTTCTTCATTATTTTGTCATTATTCTAAATTGCAAAAGTTGTTATTCAAGATTTTTGGAAAATTATAAATAAAATTTTTGTAATGTTCGCTCACTAAAATGTGTTTAACTGTGGTTTGATGTTTTTACATTGTACTTAAAGTAGATGTTATTATTTTATTGCTAATAAATTATTCTAGAGCAGAGATCAGCAAACTGCTTCTTGCAACCCATGAGACTTTTTGATGCCAATGTAGTGGCTCTTTTTATGATAAACATAAGGACATTTTTTATTTCCTTTTGTAATTTGTAAATAAATATTTTGATCACTCTAGGAGAAAAAAAAAGCACTTTACAATGTTGTTTCTTGAATTCAGTCCTATTATAGAATAATAATTATTAAATATAGTGAGTGTTTAAATGTTAGAAATTTGTGAATAAATCAAACTGTTAAAGTAATTTTTTGTTTTATGTTTATTTATTTTTAAAGGAATTTTCGTTAGGATGTGTACAGATTATATTATATTCTGTTATTAAAATAAATGTTCAAATATATCTACAGCCATTCTGAAATTCATATTTTTTATGAACCTGTTTTTTATTATTTTCCTTGTGGCTCTTTTATTGGGGAGGGGATAAATGGCTCTTCATATTAAAAAGTTTGCCCCCTGTTCCGAGTTTTTATGTGAAACTTCATTAGAAGTAATTACTTAAGCTTTCAGTTTCTATCTGAGATCTATTGGGCCAAAAAAAATATTGCTTTTGTGCAATAATTGAAAATAATAAACTTATCAGTTTTATCAGCAAAACTGCAGTATGCATTAAGTATTTTTTCTTCTTCACCTATTAAAACTTTTAATAGTAAAATGGAAATAATGTACTGTAGTTTTAAAATCAACTAGCATTTTGTAAAAGATTATAAAGAAGACAAAATCCATCCAATCTTTTATTTTTTTAATTCTTATTATATTTATTTGGTGGATGGAAATTTAGGAAGCTTATTTTTAAATATTGTTATAATGACCCCTTAAAATAAATAAATAATATATATATGTGTGTTCTATCCTCCAGTCTGACTGTGCAAATGTTATTCCCACGATGTTTTCTTGCAACTAATGCTCTGCTCTGCAACTAATGCTCTACTCTGCAACGAATGCTCTGCTCTGCAACTAATGCCCTACTGTGCAACGAATGCTCTGCTCTGCAACTAATGCTATTCTCTGCTGTGGTCTCCCCATTTCTGTGGGCTCTTCCAGAGACACTCATGGACTACATTTCCACTGGGCGCTGGTCATTAACTGCAAGCACTAACGCGAGATATCTCTACTCTAATACTGTCCGCTACTCACTACTGCGTGACTGCTTTCTATTACTCTCTATATTACACTGCGTAGTTGTTACCCAGTCTTGTTATCGCTTTCTGATAACTGCAACAATCGATCAATACACCATCCAATAAGGTATCGTCTCTTATCCAGAAATATTTGCAATCAGCAAATATCTCTTGGAATAGTCGATCGCCATTACGTCAATGCCTTAATTAAATTCCACAGTTATCAGCGCGCGATCTAAAACAACCTCTCGAATACATTCTAGTTTTTTCTGGAGTGCACAAACATGTCTGCCATTTTTACAAAACACTACAATATGTTATACAATTCGATGAAAATTAAATATAGTAAGGATGTACAAACTTTTATAAAAATTCACTGTAATTAAAAAAAAAACTAAACAAAATTTGATTATCTAATTATACTTTTCATTACTTTTCATCTACACTTTATTAACTATTATAGAATCTAGAGTTCAAGACTAAGGTTTTAAATAGTCCAAATAAGCGTCATAGATCACATGACCCTGTTCTCTTAAGTTTGTAAGTTATAAACAACGAGGATTGCCAATTCCTCAACAAGCTTTGTGGTAAATGCTTAGCCAGAGCCAGCATTTAAAATATCTGTCAGGAACCCCCCCCTACCCCTGACCATGGTTTCGTACTTTGGCACTCCTCAGAGAGGTACCAGGGTAGCTAATCATATGACTGAAAACAGAAATATCTTAATAAGGTTCCAATAAGGAAAGAGAGCCTGGTTGATATATTAAATAATTTTTATTTAGACTGAGTTGTCTATCCATTTTGTTTTATAAATTGATTATTTTAACATTTTATATATAGAAGGCAACATTATGAATGAATTTTAAAATTGAAATTTGATCATTTAATGTAACTACAATTACTGTATGTCTGTTTTATAATTAAACTATTTCTGATTCTTTAAAAGCAGTATTTATTTTACTTTTTGTTTCTTTAAATAATATTGATTACCTAATATACTGATAAATAAATATTAGCTACATAAAAATTAAAAAAAGATAGCCTTCAAACTCCAGTGAAGTATTTTCTTTTTCTTTACCTTGTATTTTTTTATATGATTGTTGTATTGTTATTTTGTTTTTGCTTTTTTCTATTGATTCATATGTTATAAATGATTCAGATAATTATTTTCAATATATAAAAGCTCTGGAAATAAATTCAAATATAGTATAGTTTGATGTACAAATATGAATATCAAATATCTGAATTAGAGTAGATTTGCAAGCCCAAGACTGTAGACTATATCCTCCTGTCTCTACAAAGTTTGTATGAAAATCTTGAGAGTGAATTCGAAGTTAAGATAAGATTCTAATTAACACATTCAATAAAAGTGACAAGCAACATATCTAATTTTATTTTTAATGTATATAAATATAACAAATACCAAAATTTAAGTAATAATTTAAACAATTCATGAATATTCTTTCTTTACAATGAAGGGAATAGACTTGGTATCAGAAATCTACACTATAAAAAAGCATATATTTTAACATAATAGAGAGAAAAAAACAATTATGATTTAATTATTTTTAAACTCTTATGAGCTATGTTAATCCTAAATAACCTAAACAAACATATATAGAATTGTTACATTTGACATAGTTTTTATCAAATACATCAAGTTTTAAAATATCTTCTTTCTATAGTAATGGATTAGGCAAAATCATATTTGTACAATAGAGAAAGTTCACAATGAACACATTACATTATTTACAAAACAACAACATAATGTTCTCATTATTTCAACAAGCAAATACAATATGCAGTAGTCTTTATTAGTTTTACTCAAAACATAGTTGAATAAAGATCAATAGTAAACAATGTTTAAGCAATTTATTCACCATTTTATTTGTTCTCACTGTCCACATAAATTATAAAACAACCCTTCCACACTGAAAAACTTAAAGAATCTGTCTGTAGATATGTATGCAAACTCTCATAAACTTAATAAAAATAAATGTTATTTTGTAGCCTCCATTAACAATCCAACCAGGTATTAGTTTGTTTAAAAGAAATTCCGTATGTATATTGTTTACCTTTATTTCAATATGTTTTTCCTAGTATGTAAAACTTTTTTACCTAAATAATCTCATATTATACTAATTATAGTTTAAACATAGCAACATGCAAAAAGTTCAGTTATCCACTAATTTAACTTTCTGTCATGATTTCTCCAAAGTTAATTTATCTTGTAAAAGCTATTGATGTTTTTCTCAATTTTTCCTATATTCAATTGTTCTTTTAGTTTTCCATTTTTGAAATTTTTTTTTTTTAAAGTTAAGAAGTTTGAATAAAGTCATCATCATCATTTAGAATGCCTAAGATAAAAAATGTTTTCAAAAAAATTATTTTTTCTCTCTCTATTTTTTTTATATATACATATAAAAAAGAATAATTAAAGCTAATTATTACTTTTAATGGGAGATTAATATCTTCTAATTAACATGCTTATACAATTTGTTTTTCCTAGCCAAATTAAAACTATTTACAGCTTTAAATAGAAATAAATAATACTTCTGTATATAATATAAAAAAAATAACAATTCGTGTCAATTGTTAATACAGAGTTTAATATAAATAAATAAAAACAAATAATATTTCCAAGCGCTTTCAACTCTTACAAGTCCTTATCAAGGCAGTGTAAACAATTCTATTTTCTCCTAGGTGATGAATCTAACATTTCATTGTATTGGCCAGGAACAACTAATCGGAAAGCTGGTTAATTTTGAATTCATAGCACAAGATGAATTTTGTATAATATATGATTCTTTAATCTTGTGTTTTTTATCATGTGTTTCATTCATTAATATTGTAAAATCCTTTGGACTACATATATGGCCTGTATTATTTTGGTGAACATAAAAAGCTGAATAAACTGTATCATCTTCTCTTGCTCTATTATAAGTATATTTATGTTGTTGAAGGCGATATTTAATATTTGTTTTGGTTTCTCCAACATATATTGCACTACAATTTATTTGTGGGCATCTAATAGAGTATACAACACTGCTTTTATCCTCCTTATTTATTATTTCCTTAGAATTATTTATTAACCTATTAAGGTTAGGTGGAGTTCTCCATGCTAATCGAAAATCTTGACTTAAAACTTTTATTATATTTTTATTAATATTGGGAATAAAAGCTAATGACATCCATGGTTTATTATTCATATTTATATGGTCACTATTATGACGTTGTTTATAATGCTTCAATACAGTAGATAATAGCATTTGTTTATTATAACCCACTTGTATTAAATCTTGCATATAACATTTTATATTATCTTTCATAAACATTTCATTTGAACACAGTCGTTGATTACGTGTTAAAAAAGCTCTAAAACCAGCTAATTTGTGTACTAAAGGAACATTAGATGTTGGATGAATGTAACCTCTATTATCTATATGTTTTACAACCATTTTATATACTAATTTATCATCTACCCTTGATATTTGCAAATCTAGGTATTTAATACTAGAATTGTCTTCTCTTTCTATTGTCCAAACTAAACCATCTTGGTTCTGCAAACTATCAAAAATTTGCTTTATAATGTCTGGTAGCCCATATATCAAAACATCATCCACATATCTACAATATAATGTGTTCTCATTTCTTACTAATATGGGATGCACAATTCGCTGTTCTATATTATATTATTATAATATAAAGGCTATGAAAGATAAGTTTGTTTCAAAGATTTTAAGAGCACATGGTAAAATGTTTCTTACTAATAAAGAATATAGGGAAGTTTATCCATCAGCAACTTTTATTCCTCAAATGTTTGCGAATGTAAAAACACATAAGCTTAATGCTCCTTTAAGATTAATGATGGATTTTACAAGGGCATATTATCAAAAGCTAGCAAAAATTTTAGTTAAGTGGATTTTAGATTTTGTTGGGTTTGGAAAATATACATTAAAATCGTCATTTGATTGTGTTACTATACTTAATAAAACAGCTATAATTAAGGGGTATGAGTTTGTTTCATTGGATGTGGTGGAATTATATGGATCAGTGGATCGATCTGCATCTATTACAATTTTGAGAGATAAATTGTGTGCTAAAGAAATGCCACAGGATAAAATATCTTTCATTATAGATGTTTTAATTTGGATAAGCAATGATATTGTTGCAGCACATGGTAGTAACTTATATAGAATGGAAAAAGGATGGCCAATGGGTTTGGCTGTAAGTGGATTATTAAGTAATTTGTTTGTAGATAATATAGAACAGTGAATTGTGCATCCCATATTAGTAAGAAATGAGAACACATTATATTGTAGATATGTGGATGATGTTTTGATATATGGGCTACCAGACATTATAAAGCAAATTTTTGATAGTTTGCAGAACCAAGATGGTTTAGTTTGGACAATAGAAAGAGAAGACAATTCTAGTATTAAATACCTAGATTTGCAAATATCAAGGGTAGATGATAAATTAGTATATAAAATGGTTGTAAAACATATAGATAATAGAGGTTACATTCATCCAACATCTAATGTTCCTTTAGTACACAAATTAGCTGGTTTTAGAGCTTTTTTAACACGTAATCAATGACTGTGTTCAAATGAAATGTTTATGAAAGATAATATAAAATGTTATATGCAAGATTTAATACAAGTGGGTTATAATAAACAAATGCTATTATCTACTGTATTGAAGCATTATAAACAATGTCATAATAGTGACCATATAAATATGAATAATAAACCATGGATGTCATTAGCTTTTATTCCCAATATTAATAAAAATATAATAAAAGTTTTAAGTCAAGATTTTCGATTAGCATGGAGAACTCCACCTAACCTTAATAGGTTAATAAATAATTCTAAGGAAATAATAAATAAGGAGGATAAAAGCAGTGTTGTATACTCTATTAGATGCCCACAAATAAATTGTAGTGCAATATATGTTGGAGAAACCAAAACAAATATTAAATATCGCCTTCAACAACATAAATATACTTATAATAGAGCAAGAGAAGATGATACAGTTTATTCAGCTTTTTATGTTCACCAAAATAATACAGGCCATATATGTAGTCCAAAGGATTTTACAATATTAATGAATGAAACACATGATAAAAAACGCAAGATTAAAGAATCATATATTATACAAAATTCATCTTGTGCTATGAATTCAAAATTAACCAGCTTTCCGATTAGTTGTTCCTGGCCAATACAATGAAATGTTAGATTCATCACCTAGGAGAAAATAGAATTGTTTACACTGCCTTGATAAGGACTTGTAAGAGTTGAAAGCGCTTGGAAATATTATTTGTTTTTATTTATTTATATTAAACTCTGTATTAACAATTGACACGAATTGTTATTTTTTTATATTATTTTTTTATAGCTTTAAATAGAGAATGTCTTAAATGTAAATTGTTTCTCTAACTTTAATATATTACAGTGCCTGGCTATTTTATTTCTACTTTTACACAAAAATGCTTTATGCCACCGACCAAGTAGATATCTGATCTTTTATCTGGATTATATTTTTATATCTGCAAGTCTTTTACAAGCTCATCTTTCATATCCTATCATTGAAAAAAACTATTCTTAAATTTTCACACAAACCATAGGAAATTCTTGGATTCTTCGCACAATTTGCTTCCTGATTTCATCACTCTTTTTTTCTTGAAGAAACTATTTGTTTTTGTTTTTTTTGTATGACTGCAGTTTGAATAAGTTTGACCCATTTTATCACTCCTAAAACATTTTGCCATATATATATATATTTTTTCCTATGCTGTATTTTTTATATTCATCTTAACTCTTCTTTAACTTACTATATTTTTTATTTAAGACTCTTTCATTTGAATCCTTATTGTTTCTAGCTCATTTTTAAATATGTATGAGATTATTAATTTTGTTGCTACATACTGAATTACCTTTTGAACTAGCTCTGCTGAATTTGAGCTTCTTTGGTCACTGTATTTTTTCCAAAACTGTTTTGCATAGTTGCATTACTTTTTATATCTCAGGATTAAATTCTGATAAAAATCTGATAACCAATCTCCATATTATCCACATCTTTTCTAATTTCACATATCAATTGATCACATTTATTCATTCTGTAGTCCAGCACAGATTTATATTCATAATGAAATTCTTACATGCAGTAGTTCAAGCAGCAGCTTTAAAAAACCCTGAAAAATATTAGGATATTAAGATATTGTTCCTGCTTTTTTTTTTTTCAGTCGTTTCTCTATAAAGACTCCCCTACATTTTGCAGTATCTTCACAACAAATGAAAGATGAATCTTAAATGAAATCAGCATCAAAAATGCTAAAGAATGTTTTATTGCTTTTAATAAAAAAAAAAACTAGCATCTTATTACGGACCAGTATATTTTTCTTTCAAAAGTATGGTTTTAAATGAAAATCTACTATTATAAATACAATAACTTGTTTACCCAACTATTTATATAGCATAAGAGTTGCTATTTTTTTTTTTTTTAAATCCAGCAATGATGTTAACAAATTATCCTGTTAATATTATACAAACTATGCCCTGTGTGTGTTATTTTTTTATTATTTATCACCTCACTATTTTGTTTCTAAATTTTGATATACCTATTAATTAACATATATATTGGTTAAATATCTTTATTCTGAAATGCCTGGTCTATATCTCTTTTCATATAATGAAAGTTGTGCTCTTTTTGCAGACTACTCAAATTGTGATTTTTGGCATTAATGTTAACATAAGATGGACTCGATATTAAACTACGCATCATCTTTGCTTATATTTTGTACATATCTGAGAATCAGTTTTAATGATTCACTTTTTTCATCAAAGAATATGCTATGGAAATTGTCTTTGAACAAATATTTTTACTGCAGTCAGATATTAAAGATTTTTGTCAAATTTTGCTTTTCTAATTTGTTTTCAAAATAAATGTTTAGCATAGAAGTGCAAATTTCTTTTTATATTTTATATATAATTCGCAGTTGAGAATTAACATGTATTACAGACATTTGTGTAGCATAGGGGTAAACTCATTTTGATTTGATTTTTTAACATTCAAAATTTTTTGATAATGTGTTATGGAAATTGTAATTTTTATGTATATATTTGTGATATCATGATAGTTGATCTCAACTATTCAAAAATGGAAGTTTTCAATAATGGGTATGATCACCACTTGTTCCAAACATGATTAGCTATGCATCAAATATATTTTGCTTTACAAGTAGAGATTCCCCAGGTCCTTTAAATTAACACCAAAAACTTAATGCACAGATATTTCAATATTTATATACAGTATTTTAAACAAAATTATGAATAATATTCAAGGGGTGAATGAACAGCGGTCTTTGTAGAATCATTCCTGCAAATAGCATACATTAGTATATGAAGAACATACTTCATTCTTGATGAATTTCTGGTTAAAGTCAGCAAATTATGAAGATACAAAACAAAGCATTCACATGAACACCAGTGATATTATGGAAGATACAGATGTAATGCATACGTGGATACAAGATGCATAGAATGTGAATTTGTTGGGTGATGTCTTAAGGACAACTCAGAAGTAATCTTGAAAAGGAATGTCAGCCAACATTTCCTACCCAATAAGATAGGGCTGGGGGTTAAAATGCTTCTGTTTATACTTGTGATCTTGGAAGAAGCATACTTCATACATCTCAACTTCCATCATAATCTTCTTATTGCATACCGGAGGGGGTTGTTATGCATGTACAAGGCAAAATCCAACTACAATATAACAAATAATATGACTGCAATGCTTACTAAATAATAAAATGCATGACTAAAGTTATATAATTGTATTGAAGCATGAAAACATCTTTCAGCATTACATCTTATGGTTATAGATACTTAAAAAACAGGATCACACCACAACTAGATGTAAAATGAAGAAATTGACATTTTCAGACTCGGGACATAGATTTTCAATAAAATAATCAAATCTCTATTTTACCACAAAATCATGTTGGCTAGTGTTATTTATGATAAAATGATATCTGGTCTTTATCAATAGTAGTTTATCACTGCATATCATCTGTCTAACGCAATTTATTCTGTCATCTTAAAATTTTTGCTATATCAATAAGAAAATCAACATTATTAAAAAGATCATATTAAAAGAGATTAAATAATCCTCTGTGAAAGAAATATAATATTAACGACTATTTTTTTAAATACATGTTCTTACATCTAATATTAAATAATGTTTTTTCCACATAAATTAGGCTTATTTAGTATATGTTTTTATGATTAGACCTAATTAATTTTTTTTAGTTCTCCTGATTTATAATGTAAATTTACATTTGTAACATATAAAGAAAACAAATATATATATATATATTATTAATAATATTCATGAAATATAAATCACTTGTTCTTTACATAGCTAAATATGAAAACTAAGTTACATAATCCCCAGTTATGAAGAAATAATCGATGAACCACAAAGATATGAATCTTATTTAGGCAAAGTAGATATCAATTATTTTATGTAAAAATGTAAAAGATGTTATACAAATAATATATTGCTTTTTATCATGAATAAATTTGCATACAAATTTATTTTGGATAGGTAGAAATTCTGTTAAATTCCAATTTTTATGAACCCTTACCAAATGTAAATACTGTATATAAAGTAGGTGTTAATTTGTACCTTTGTGGATCTCCAATCATTTGAATATGCAAATATCTAATAAATTTTAATTTTTATATTTAACTAAATAAAGAGCATCTCAGTGCTCTGTTTTTTGAATGTGTGAAATATATAAATAGTTGATTATGAGTTATTTTTTAAATATTAATTAGTAATATGTGTGTATATTAAATCCTCACATGATCACTATTTCTTATGCTTGCTCATAACTGTTATTAAAACAGGCAAAACTCTATACAGTAATCTGAAGATATTGGATGAGTAGGCACTAGATAGGGATTTTATGCACAAGCCTTCTGGCATCCATTGATTACTCTGGCTTGCACTGAGTGGCACTACTATATGGAGAGTTTTGCCTGTTTATATTAAATCCTCTGACTGAAGACTTTGATACATTTGTTCATTATCAATAGAAGTTTACAATTATTTGCACCATTAAAGCAAAGCTGAAATTTAATCAAATTCATTTTTTATACTAATTCTAAGTGTAATTTAATTAATTATTACAATAAATATTTATTAAACTTATAAACAATCTAAAGCATTGATGTGTCCTTCATTTAACTAAATAAACATTATAAACAATAATGTAGCTTAAACTACCCCACAGCACATGTGCTTTACAGATGGAACACTATTGTAAAGTAATAGTTTTTGTTATAATAATTGTAATTGATTATATTGATGATTACATAATAAAATGAATACATTTTATATTTATTAAGTAAAAACAAAATAATTTAGAAAAACAATTTTTCCAATGTGCCTTTAAAAGAAAGAAAACATTTTGCTAATTTTCACTGTAGATTGAGGAAGAAAATCAAAATTATTTAGATATCATTGTTTCTAACAGGGGACTAAGCCACTTACAATAAAGAAAATTCAAAACTGATAAATTGGAGTGCTGTATGGATTGTATGGGATGAGAAATAGCTTCTTGCTATCTAAAATTATTTGCAAAAAAGATGTTAACTACACAAATTATTCTGCATATATATGTATGTGTATTTTTAATATTACTAAAAAAGATGATAATAGATGGGCAGTTGAAATCTTAAATTGGATTTCAAGACATTTAAAAGATCTAGAAAGAGACTGCATGTGAGATGGATGGGTAAAATAAAGAAATGTGCTGGAATAATGTGGAGAAGAGAAGCTAGAGATCGGAGAATATGGATTGAACATGAGAGACATTCATCCTGCAGTGGATTGATAGTGATTGAAAATGATGATGATTTTTAATTTTATGTCTTATTTCTCATCCATTCCTCAAAAATTGATTTTTTAATGGTCCTACTTCATTTAGATAATAGTGACATTAATAGTAGTTACTACTCACTCAGCATTTTATTGTCTGTGTGTATATATATGCATATATTTATTCTAAATACCTTGTGCTCTTTATTATAATGGTAGAGTGACAGATTCAAGGGCGAAAATCTGTGGTCCAATACTTGCAATGTTAAATGACCATTTAATTTTTTTCAATACTTGAAACATTCTTTAATTTGTTTAAAAAAAGAAAATAGAAATAATGTATTTAATAATACAAAGTGTTCACAAATTGCACATAACATATATATAGATAAATGTAGACATCTATTACAAATATTTTTTAAGATGTAAGATTTCCTGACAAATAATAATACAGTATAAGAATAGAATTAGCTTGCCTGCTATATACAGCTGGTAAAACTCGGGAAAAAAATTTATCAGACCATTTCTTGACAGGGATGAAACAACTTAGCAGATACATATTATATAAAAAATGTGAAAAATTGAAATAATATTAGTACTACTTATTACTTATAATATCTAGACATTTGTGCATAAACTCTGATTGAAATATTTCGTAGCATTTTTGTTAATTATAAGAGTATGATAATTTATTTCAGTAAACTGTAGTTTCAATTAAAATACTAAGGGAATATTAAGCATTTCTAGATAAGACTGAGACAATCTGGTTTTGGTCTGCAAGCTATCGAATAACTTGGAAAAGGTCTAAAAGACCTGGCTTGTGTCAGGCTGTCCAAATCTTACTCAGATGTGGGTCAATAGATACCTAAAGAAGAGTCGGTTTAGAAAAAAATCCTATCGTTATTTGAAGTGATTTAATTTAAATACGGTATATGGCCATATATAAATAATCGTTTTAATTTTAAATGTGAATATAGAAAGTTTAATAGTGGTATTTTAAATTAAATGTTGAGACTAAGTTAATTTCTATGTATGTATGTATATACATACACACAAGAGATTTACATATTTATATATTTAAAAAATGCTCTATTTATATCTCTTACAATATAACAATATTAAATTGTATAAACAAAGAAACACAAACAAATGATAATATTTAAACTAACTATGATTAATAAAAGTAAAATTATTTAAAATATTAAAAAAAAAAAAAAAGCAAGGATAAAGATAGTCTAAACATATACTTCATCATAAAAAATAAAATCTATTATTGTTTTCTGCTCCATGTAGAAATGAATTTTTACTTATATATAATTGTTAATTGATTCTTAGAGTGCTCAAGTATCATATAATCTCTGGAGCAATTAATAAATTTTACTTATTTATACTTAAAAATTCATTTCTATATGGAGGAAAAAACAACAGATTATCTTCATAATAAAATACTGTATGTAATTGGATTTGTATAATTTGTGTCTGTGTGTGCATATGTGTATTTATTTGATTACTGTTGCATGTATCTTAAATTCTCTGCCTAAAAGTAGGTAACTAGGTATTGTGTACTTTTGCCTCAATGATAAAACTTGATATTTATTGATAATAGTTTGCCACTTCTTGTTACCCTCAATCAAAATGTTAAACAAACTGTATTAATCAAGTATTATTATTCTAAAAGCTTTTCAAAATCTTCAGCCCTTTTTTATTGCTGTTGTTAAATTATCATTTTTATCCATAATTGAACTCAATTGAAGTTCACATAAAGCATTTGAAATCTATCACTTACCTTCAGTGGTTGATCAAATATGGAATTGTTTCATACAAATAGCTTGTTTGAAAATATTTTGCTTTTTCTATTATGTCTTGTTGATCAAAGATTTATATTACTATTTATATTGAATTTTCCTTCCAATGCTAATTATGTAAATTTTATGTTAATTCTGTTTCTATAATTTTATTATTTTGTATTTATATCTTATTCAAATGGTTTCCAAAGTATGATCGTATCTCTATGTAAAATCACAATAATTCCCTTCTTTAAAAAGTGTATAATTTTTTATTTTATCTTGACTGTAAAAATTGATTTAAAAAAAAAAAAACAGTTTCCAAATAAACAAAACTATATTGTAAATGATCATTAATACATGTGGTTTTCTTTTCAAATATTAAGCAGGCTGTGATGTCATGATATTTGGAATGATTGCAAAAAATATTCAAATACTAAAAATTAAAAAAAATATATATGTATAAAATATTTTATAAATGCTTTTATTTATTATGGATTTGAAAGTCTAAAAATAATTACTTCTTCAAACACAATTGAGGTTTTTATATTTAACATGAAATAAAAGTTTAGGGTGTTCAGAAATTAATTAATTCATTCCCTACTTTTTACAAGGGATTGAATTGATTAATTTCTGGACACTCCATGCATTTACTTCATGTTAAATACAAAAACCCTTATTGTGGTAGAAGAAAGAATTATTTTTGGACTTTTTAATCCACAGTAAATAAAAGCAGTTATAAAATATTTTTTGTGTATATTATTATAATTTTATTTTTGTTTTAAAATAAATTTATTAAACATAATAACATAGTAATATACGGTTAAACTTTATAAAAAATTACATAGCATTCAGAATGAAACTTGAAAAGGTCAATGCAGAGAAAAAGATATCTTAATAAGACTAAGAGGAAAATGAAACTTTCACCCAAGTATCATCATGTAGACTCACAGGCGAAAGCAGAGAGTCTCGCTGCTTGACTTGGTCAAGGAGCTTGATAATGACAGATTTTACAATTAAATATATATATTATTTGCAAAATTTATATTTTCTTTTTACATTAATCAATTTTTTTATTATTTTTAAATAATGCAACCCTGTCACCTGTGTCTATAACATAATAAACCCATATTTATTATATATAAAAAGAAATGGTCCTTTTTGATTGTATCTATATTCAACATAGCTTCATGTGTGATCAAAATGAATAATACTAGAAAGTCATGCCAAAACTTTTCACAGTTTTACAAACTGTAAACTTCATGGACTGGAAACTCATAAAACAAAATCTTTTTTCAATGGTTGAGTGATTTAAAAATATGACTGTTTTTAAACTTATATATTTCTATATGTCTGTTAATATATTTTGTATAGTAATAGTGCATCATTAATACCTTCAGTATAGAAGACAATATCTACATGTAGCTTACATATGAAACTACAATTCTTAAATGTAAGTGCAATGTAAATAATTGCCTACCATTTGAAAATACAGTACAGTATCTGAAGCCACAATTAGAAGTGCAAGGTGATATGTATGTTAAGTTCTCTGTCTGTTGACAAGTTCATCATCCAAATCAATATGATCCTGTGTCCAATATTATTTATAATAGTTTTTTTTTATTGCTTTTCATTTATTCATTCAATGTATTTCCATACTACAATTCACATTCAAAAGCATCATACTTTTTTGTCTCAATAATAGTGGAGGAAGGGGGTATAGGAAGGATGAAATTCAACATATTTATGTATGGTATTGTCCTGGGTATATTAGTGCAGTGGTAAAGTTTACAGATTCAGAGCAGAAGATTTCAGAATACATTCTCAGCTGAATATGTTAACTAAAAAAAAAAAAAATTTCAGTTCAAACATCACATGAACTCAATTTACGATACAATTAGATTAAGTATGGAGAAGAAAAAAAAATAAGAATTTAAACTTATTTTAAAAATTGTACTAATTAATAAAATAAAAAACTTTCAATAGAAAAAGTATAGGTTTTGTACATGAAAAATAGAGATCACTTTAAAAGTATATCAGCAAAAATTTTGGGGTGTGCAATGTCTATTGATGAAAGATTGATTTTTTTTTACTGAAATAGGAGTTTATATATATATAGTAGAAAGTTGTAAAGACAAGTTAGTAAAAACATTTGACTTCTAGAGGTATAAAACATAGATTGTCTAGACATTTTAAGGATTATCCATAAAAAAGACTAATTGGAGTCTGTCTTTAAACTGAAAGTAGGTTATGATAATTAAACTATTCAAATACATGTTTTAATTTGTTCTATCTAAATATACTTATTCAAAATTCTTGTGCACATTTTAAATTTTTTTTTAACATTTGCTATATCTTGAACTAGTAGCTTCTTTTATGAGCTGTTTTACATATAGATATTTATATGGTATTACTAATAATTATGCAAGGATGCATCAGGATAATTAATTCATCATTAATATTTACAAATATTTTATACAAAGTATTATTTTGAAAAAAGGCACCCACAAAAATGTTGGAACTAATTTTGAGAGTGTAGTTTTTATTTAAAAAATAGATTTTTTGGTCATCACAAGTTTTGCTTTATAAATATTTTGTGAAAAAATACTGATAAAATATATGAGGGAGTAATTTTGTTATAAAAAATTGTGTATTTATTTTTAAGTATTGCAAATTAAATCCCCTTCAAAGGTACTCTCCATTTGATGCTATGCTCCAGTCTAAACAGGCTTACCACTTTTTGAAGCAGTCCTGAAATTCTTGCAAAGAGATGCTTTCCAATGCTTCCGTCATTTTTTTTTTTACCACTTCCAAATCCACAAAACTTTTTCTTTTGACACACTTTTTTATTCAGGGGAATAAAAAGAAGTCACACAAACTAAAATTGAGCGAGTATGGCTGATCATGCTGTTTTTGATTAAAAATTATTGTCAAGGGGAAGCTTGCTCTCTCCAAATCGGGATGTTTTCATGTTACCACATCACATAAATATTTCAGAATTTATAGGTGAAATGCTTGACTGTTACAAATGAATCCTGAGTGAATGATGCCATTTGCATAAAAAAAAATCAGTATTGCCTTAATATTGTATATCAATTGCCATACTCTTTTGCGATGACGTGAATTTGAACTATTCCATTAAATCACTTCTAAACTTGCTATTTTCTCTAACAGAAAACTGAATTTTACATTGTTCCAACTTTTCAGCCATCATAAAAATCAGCAAATAAGTGAGAGACAAACTTAAAATTTATTACGCAATACCATGACTTCACTCAATGATGCTACTCAGCAAACTGATGCAGGGGGATCCCAGCAAGAATCATCTAGTGGTGGAAAAATGTACCCATCATAGAACAATTTTGATTTTCGCGGTCCTCATATAGTTTTAGATAAAAAATACATTTAAGTAAATTATCAAAAAACAAACAAAAAAAAATACATTTAAGTTCTATGTTTAAGATTTGTAAATAATATATACATATGACTTTATTTAACAATCTATATAATATTATGTTTAATTAAAGCAGAGAAGATAGAGCTCTGATGAAGACTGCTGGACAGTCGAAACTGTAAGGAAAATAAAGAAGTTTTTAAGAAAATTTGTTGCATTAAAGTGTATATGAAAGAAGTGTTATAAGCAGTATATATGATTATAATATTATTCCCAAGTTATATAGCTCAACGCTATATTGTCTTCATAAGTTCTAAAATTCAGGACAATCGGCATGGAAAATATTATCTTCAAATTAAATTGCAGAAGATAGGACATTTAAGGAAATCATGTGTTATTACAGAATAAAGAACAAAAAAAAAAAAATGAAACAAATACATTTTTGGAAATTTGTAAATACTGTATGCATTTATTAAGAAATGTATATCTATTTCAAAGATATTTATTAGATTAAGTGATTTTCTTACATGAAAGAACTTAAACTATTGTTTAATTTGATAATTTAGAAAGAGCATAGAAGGTGGAAGTTCACTATATCAGATTTTCTAATGATATGGGAGTATTGTGATTAGTGAGGGTAATGAGGTAGTGAGGTAAAAATATTAAAAGTTATTTAGCAGGTTGATGCTTTTAAATATTTGGAAATTGGATAACCAATGGTGAAAGTTAGGATTAAGAAATTAGATGAAAATTGTAATGAGTAAACAGGATTTTAATAAGAATAGATTATTTTGTGTTTTATTAAAATTAGTTTTTAAAAAGAGTCTTATAAATTGTTTTGTAAGAGTTATCAGACCAAAGACATTATAAAAGAAGAGAATATAATGACTTCTAGAAAGAAGAATGAGAGATAAAATAGAAAAATGAAATTAGTCGTGCAGAAGTGCAGAAAAGTGTAGAATCTAAAAAGATTATGTATTGAGGGCAGTGCGAAAAGAGAAAGAATTGAATAGGGTATAGACTTGTCAAGGCAAAGGAATTATGAAATATATGATGAAAAGTTTGTGTTGATTTAAAAAAGAAAATAAAATTATGAATATTAAAGAAGTAGAGCGTGGAAAAGGCTTTTGGCATATAATGATATATATATATTGATATTTTTTTTATTTTTGACGTCTTTTCATATATTAATTACATTTTTATAGTTAAAAAATAATGTTTGCTTAAAACGACATATACTCATTACATTTCAAAAGTTTTCATTAATCTAGATTAGATTAATATTTGAAGCTAATAATATTTAATTTGATGGGAGTTTTTTTTTTTTTTTTAAAAAAAAAGAGGAAAAAGAATGGGGAGGGGATCTTTCTTAGTCCATTTCTTAATCAAATGTTTATGTAGAGACAGATGTTGTGAATTAAAACACTTCAAAAATCCTTGATAAAATTTTTAAGTAAAGGATAAGAGGGCGGATCAAAAGATGGTTCCTATTTGAGAATAGTGGAATTGTTATTATGTCTGTGCATTATTAAAGCTGATCTGGTTTTAATTATAACTGTCGCTGGTGTTCCTGCTGTGATTAGTCCTCCGATAATTATTCCATCTGCTTTTGAAAATTTCTTCTTTTCACTTAATATGTTATCTTAATTTCTTAGTTTGGTATAATTTTACTTCTACTAATTTATTTTAAACTATTACTATAGTTTTCTCCCCTCAAGATTTGGAATATTTTAATGCAAGATTAAATTTGCAATAATTTTCTGATATGACATAATAAATTTTTATTCAGCATTCCTTTAAGTGCAAGTTTATGTATATAATTTTAACTTTTGTTTTGAATATATCCTATGTCGTCATCATTTTTAGTCGATTGATTAAAAAATAATCTTTCCAATTTCAGTCTACGTTCTCTGATCCATATGCTCTATTTTAATTAAAAAAGTAGTCTTTCCAAATTTAATCCATGTTCTCTGATCTATAGCCTCCTCCACTTACTCAGTAAACTATCTTGTTTCATTCATGTATATCACATATCCTCTCTTTCCAGTTACTATAATCTATATAAAATTGCAACTGTTTATCTCTTCTAACAATATGTGAGTTCGATTGTAATCTTTTGATTCTTTTAATGAAATTAATGATAACAGTTTGGTCTCTCCTGTAGTTCATTTTTGATTTCTTTTTATTACTCCTAACATACATTTCTCCATATTTTATTGAATAAGGTACTCTTCTATTAAATGTTTTAAGTTTCGTATCCATATGTAAGAATTGGTAAATTACATGTATTAAAAATCTTTTTTCCAAACTCATAGACATATTTTTTTTAATATTAATTTATTTCTACCATAAACAGTCCACTCATGATTAGTTCTAGGATTTTGTTTCCATCTGCATTATTAATCTGACCAAGGTATTTGTAATTGTTAATTTCTTCTAATTTATGATTATCAATCTTTATTTATCTTTTTGTAAAAATCTATTGAACATTATTTTTAAGTTTTTTAGCATTTATCTTTAGTCTTTTACTCATATTTGATAACTCTGCATTTGAAGCATTATTTGAAAAATAACTACACCATTTGCAAAGTCTATATGACTTAAATAAGATCCATGTATTTTTATTCCCTTAGTTTCTCATATCAATCCACAAAATACTTCTTTAAAATTTCTGTAAGAAGTTTTGAAGACGTGGAATCATCCTATTGTATTTTGATAACTATTCTTCAGAATATGACCAATATCTTGGATCTTTATCTTGATGTTTCAAAACTTGAATCACTGTGGAAATGCTTATAGAATCCAATGTTTTTTTCATAATTTATAAATCAAAACTTAATGGGATTGCATACTTGTCGTTCGTCTCTACAACTTCTCTCAGTATTTCGATGTAATTCATTCCATTAAAATCACTTTTAAAATCAGCTTGCTTTTTTTTTTTTTTGGTTTGTTTGAATCCAAAGTGTGTTGTAGATGAGTTGTAATTATTTTAGTAAAGATTTTGTATAAAACTGATAGAAGTCTGATAGGTCTGTAATTTCTAATATAGTCTTTATCACTTTTATTAAACATCAGTATTACCACTATATTCTTCAAACATTTAGGATATCTTTATTATTTAGACATTTGCTACGTAAACTTTGCTAATAATATTTCTATTTCTTCACCTATATCTTCTAAAATATCAACAATAATTTGATTACTTTTTTGGATTTTTTTTTCTTTATAAATTTAATCGCATGTCTAACTTCTTCATTCAAAGTTCTTGGCAATTCAAAGATGTATAATTGTAGGAGTTGTTTTTTATTATCATGCATTTAGTAATGTCTTCTGTTTTTTTTTTTAGAAATAATTCTATTTTGTCTTTTTATTACTGAAACAACAAGATATTGTTTTATACTTTTGATACTTATTCTCTTCTATAACTTTCTTTGCTAATTTACAGTTATTTTTTTGTAGTTGTATTAAATCTTTTTTCATATCATTTCACTGAATTCTAGAGAAATATTCATACCATCATTAATTATTTTTGTATTACTTCTTTTCCTCATACATTATTTTGTTTCAGTTAAAAATTTAGTGATGAATTGCTGTTTTTTTGTATTATCTTTGTTGCAACTTTTAATATTGATTATGTAAATAGAGGAATTTGAACTTAGGATTATCAGTCTATATTCAACTTCCATTCCGTCTCAAACAACTTATACACATGACCACACAATAAAAAAGATAGGTGATCCTTACTATATATATTTCATGCAGAACTCCCTCTCATAAGTTGGGCCAGATTGTAATCTCCCAAACATATACATAACCAGTGCTTGGCTTATATTACGATAGCAAGTCCTTAAACTTTAATGGACATGTTTCAATATTTTCCCCTTCTAACAATTCAACCATCCATTTCATTGAAAAATCGATGGAACACTCCAAGTCCTTGGTGGATTTGATATCTAATCCCTCATATTAATGCCAATATAAATGGATATATAATAGTCTGATAATTGTTAGATTGATGCAAATTTTTACATGGGTGTGACTACAATATCAAATCCACCAGAAGCTTTGAGCATTCCATCCTTGTTTTTTCAATGAATAGGACAATTGAATTGTTGGAAAGGTGAAAAGATTGAATGCTGTCCATTAAAGGTTAAGGAATTTTTATTTTAATATAAGTTGAACACTGATTGTATATATGTGTAAGAGATTATGATCTGGTCCAACTAATGAGTTCTGGTTCTGCATGAAATATGTATACTGTGGATCATCTATTTTTTCACATGGGTGTAATCATATGTATCGGTTGTTTGAGATAGAGTGGAAGTCGAATATGGACTGAAAATCCTGGTTTAAATCCCCCTATTTACTAACATTTAGTATACTGAATGAATATGTTAATTGATTATGTCATAAATATTTTGTTTTTGTTGCTGATTTAAAAATTTTAACTAAGTTTATTGCAACAATATTAAAATTTAGAATGAATTAAAATATGTAAATGGATTTGCAAAAATAAGTCTGGTTAGATTTATTATCATCACTAGCAGACACTATTGACCATTCTAACTTAGTAAGATTAAAGGAAATGGTAATGACCATAGAAAGATAAACAATTATAGATCGATAGCGGTAACATCAATATTATATAAGTTTTTGCATATATGGTGGTGGGAAAGGTGGCAAAATGGATGGAAGAAAATAATATAGTGGGAGAAATGCAAGGAGACTTTAGAATAGGTAGGCATATAGGAGATTTGTAGTCTCACAATTTAAAGATATGAGTAGGAATACAAGTAGACAGTTATATATGGTCTTTATGGATATAGAGAAGGAATATGATAGAGTAAATAGAAATAGGTTATGAGTAAGTTTAGTAAATTTGAGAATGAATGTAGTTTTAGTGAATCTGATTAAGAAATTGTGTGAAAATAAAATTACTCCACGTATCATTTAGGGAATATAGAATCAAAGTTAAAAATGGGATGGAACTAAGGCATGGATGCCCCATGTTACCTATTTTGTTTTTGTTATATTTGAGAAAAATAGTGATAACAATAGAAAGACTAGGAAGAGGGATATATACCATTAGTAGATGGCAAGGGGTTTATATATTATCGGGACTTTTATTTGCTGATATCTTGTGTGCAGAAAGTAGGGAAGGTACGGAAATTATGCTGAAGACATGTGCAGGGGCAGATGAAGAGGTGGTGATTAAATTTAGGGAAGAAAAATCAAAAATAGTGATGATAAATTCCGAGGAAAGAGAAGAGAAAGAATTTTTATTGGGGACATAAAGTTAAATGTGGTGACTAGGTATAAGTATTTGGGAATCAACTTACGTAATCAGAAAAATTGCTTGGATGAATGAGAAAAAAAATTGATAAAAGGGACTAATAAAGAAATTAACAGTGTTTTCATATAATAAATATGATGTAGCAAAAATTGTTCGAGACTGGCAGTAGCAGGATTAATTTATGATAATGCATTGTGTACTAATAAAGGGATGTTTGATTATTTAGAAAAAGTATAAAGAGAAGTAGAAAGACATGCATTAGATGCAGTTGTGTGAACAGCATAGGAAGCAATTCAAGGAGAAATGGAATGGTTCAGTTTTTATATGAGAGATGCAAAAAGCAAAATGAAAATGTTCAGTAGATTGCAATTTATGGATAGTAAGAGAATAGCCAAAATAGTATTTAATTGGGTTATATGTAAAGGACAGACAACAAGATGGGTAAGAAAGATAGTATGGTATGCAGATTTGGATAAAGATTTTATGTCAGTATAGTACCAAAGGTGGGATGATTGTGTTAGGAGAATTGTTAGTGTTATAGTGGCAAAGAATAGGATAGAAGAATAGATGCATTAATAAAAAATAGGAAGTTGGAGAAATGGACAACTAGTATGGAGAGTAAAAAGAGTTTACTTGAAGTAAACATAATATTGGTGTGAGTTAATTTATGATAATAGCAAGGCAAGTAGTTTACTGTTTAAAGCTCGAGCAGGAGTATTAGCAACAAGGGAATATATACACAAATGGAGAAATGTGGGTAATATTAGGCATGGATAATATTAAGCATCTGCTAATTGAATGTAAATGCTTACAAGCAGAAAGGATACAAATAATGAAGTTGTCAGAGAATAAATATAAACAAGGTGATTATATAGAAAGATGGGCTCTTGGTTTTTATGCTGGGTTTGGAAAAAGATAAGGGGGATCTAGATATAAAAGCCATAGAGAAAACAAAGATGATGTTGTGGAAATGGATGGAAAAGGATAGAGAAGAATATGGGGAATCTCAGGGTGGGGAATGGAAAGGGAAGGTAAGGTAAGGTGGCTGCCAGGTTTCTCTGGGTATAGTGACTGAGAGATTCATGACCCCCAATAAATGAGAGGACATAGTGCATACCATTGCAAGTGGGGGAGAGGAATTAGAAAGTTAAAAAATAATATATGTGATAATGATATAAACAGATCCTCCTTTTTTAATTTTGAAGTGGACTTTTTTTTTAAGGTCTTCAATTTCTTGCCTTTTTTTTTTTTCATAGTCATAGTATGCCTAGATTGAGATTGACTATATAATATAAATGGAGTGTCTTTCCTATAAAAATTATGGCTTGTGTTTATTATAAAATATCCTCTTTTTTTTTGTTTTATGATTTTGCCACTGTATTTTTAGAAAGTTATAGAATGTTTTTAAATGATTTTTTTTTTTTTTTTTGAGTGCTTTTGTGTTAGACTATAATAGGAATGCCATGTTTTATTTCCTTGCAATAAATTGGAGAAAATGGAAGCATTTATAGTACTGTTTAGATTCATATATTCTGTTATTTTAAATTGTTAACTGTTTCACTTTCTTTTAATTGAGGGAAATTCATTATTATTAGAACTTAAACATAATAAAATATCTTTTATTCTACTTTTATGATTTTTTTTATTATTAAAAAAAATAATCCAATTATTTATGAAGATAATCTGGTATACTCAAAATATTTTGCTTATTAAGTATAATTTTTTATTGTGTGAAAATGGTGTTTTCAACATATGTTTTAAAATGATTAAAATACAAATAATATTAGATATGACGTTTTTAAAAAAATTGTTATCAAATAAAGAACATGATTATAACAAAGCGGCTTTACTGTTCTGTAATGTTTTTTTGTTGTTGTTATGTCAACTTCACTTTCCTGTTCAAAATTAAATATTTATGGTTGAAAAAGTAAAATGGAAATAACTTTAAAGTTTATGCATATATAAATATTTGTATCTTTTTATTATTATAAGCATGTTAATGATAATAAAAAACACAAAATATGGTTGTAGGTATGTGTATAAACTGTATTTATTTTCATTTTATTTTCTCACCTTAATCTTGAAAAATGAAAATTAAATTAAAACTCCAAAAACAACAACATTATATATAAGTAACATTTCCTGTTTGAGCAATAATAATATTTTTACAACTATACTTGTTATATTTAATGTTAAATATCTAAAAAAAAATTATTGAATAACACTATATATAATATTCTTGAACTTTTAAGTATTTTGAAGGATTGGTGATCTAAAAATTAATATTTTATAGGAATGGAGTTGATCTTCATTTCTTAATTCTCAAAAATGCCAATATCTAGAGATCCGATGGCTTTGAAAAGAGAAATTTTTACCATTTGAATTAAATGAATTAAATTGGTTATTAAGCCTTACAAAATATATCCATTGTATGATGTGGTGGTCATTATTTAAACCTTAATTCAGTGATAAAAAGGGTATTTTCTACAAATCATGTACTATATGGTATCATGCTGTATCATTAAGAATATTAAACCACTAAACATTACATGTTCACCATTTCTTATGCTTTACAAGCTGTTATAACAGAGACAAAACTCTCTCTACAGTAGTGCCCAATGTAAGCCAGAGTTAACTAAAAAGGTAAACAGTGGCTGCTGGATGGTAGATTCTAAAATCATAGTGCAGTGTTTTCAGATCCAAGGCTCCTCGCTGATGACAGTTACAAGCTAGAAACTATACCTGGGGATATTGAATGAGTAGGCCCTAGATAGGGATTTTATGCACAAACCTTTTTGCATCCATTGATTACTCTGGGTTACATTATTGTACGGAGAATTTTGTCTCTGCTACCACTAAGAATATACAGTAATCTACTAGGTGAATATTTTCCAGATAGTATCATAATACTTTAAGAAATTACATTTGTTTTTATTCACATTTATGCGTTATTTTTCAATTTAATATTTGTATGTATATAGATATACATGTTTCTCTGAAGATTTGATGTTGGCATTTTACTTGTAGTTTTATGTTGGACTATTTTCAGCATCTAGTCAAGTTGATGTTTTTTGAAAAATTCAAACTTTGTTTATAATTTTACAAATACATTTAACTAAAAATAATATTTTTCAGGTTAGTGTAGAACACAATATTTTGAGTGTTATGTTATTCTCCTCTCATTTTTGGATGTTGCTGTCCTATTTAGCGACAATCTATCATGAAAATTGTATGAATAATCTTTCAACTTTGTGAATATTGAATTTAAAATGGTGCTGTAATCAACATGACTATTTAAGGCATGGGGTGCCAATGTGGTCTCTACCACCCACTAGTGGG
Organism: Epiperipatus broadwayi; assembly: GCA_028023455.1. Classification (NCBI taxonomy): domain Eukaryota; kingdom Metazoa; phylum Onychophora; class Udeonychophora; order Euonychophora; family Peripatidae; genus Epiperipatus; species Epiperipatus broadwayi. The sequence goes on from JAQFVV010000033.1 coordinate 3,124,144, forward strand.
CATTGCTATTACCCACTAGTGGGCATTTAAAGCTTTCAAGTGGGTGATGAGTATTTGCCAGAAGTTAAAAGAAAAACCATAGATTAGTACAATTGTGCAACAGACTTCACTTTTTTTTTTGTAGAGTTGGTTGCACCTTTAATAAATTAATTAATATTTTAAATTTCAAAATAAATTAAATACATTTTATTCTTTCAAATTGATTCAAATTTGTTAGTCACTTAGTATTGTTATGTATCTACTAATATACTACTATAAATCATTTTTTGTGTAATTATTTTAATAAGCAATAAGTTAAGTTATTCGGGCTTTGGTGGGTAGTAGGGAAATTATACTGTTAATGAGAGTACAAGTATGGGTGGAAGGTAAAAAAAGATTCAACCCCTGATTTAAGGTTACTGTTTTTTGTATTCTTAAACAGGCAAAACTCTCCATACAGTAGTGCCACCCTGTGCCAACCAGAGTAACCCAATGGATGCCTGGTTGGCACAGGGTGACACTACTGTATGGAGAGTTATAACAGTTATGTGCTAGCATAAGAGATGGTGATCATGTGATGTTTAGTGTTTTTTGCATTCTTATGGGGGGTTCTTCTGATTTCTTCATTTCCCCCCTTTAAAGATAAAAATTGATTAATGATTTCAAAACATTATGGAATATCAGATACTACTTACTATCTTGTGAGCAGATTCATTAAATTTTTTCTTTCTGTCCAATATTTTTGTTTCCAAATTAAACTTATGTTTATTTGTACAAGCATGATCTACTATTTTAGACAAATCACTTTTCCCCCTAGAATCATTGTTTGTGTTTTTCAAATCATTTTTTAATGGGGCAGCTAATCATACTAATGCATATCCTTTCATATTCACATAATATTTCATAGATGCAATTTTTGTTTTTCAATATTTGCAGTGCGCTATCACTTTGGAAAGCTGTTTTGATATTATTTTGATTTTCAGATATTTTTTTTAAAGCTTATCTGTCATGTCTGTTAAGTATGGCTACATTACAGTATCTATTGTTTGATAATTTGTGTGTTATTACTATCAATTGAAAGTATTTAGAAAACTATAAATAAAAATTGAAATTTTTCTAAAAGTAAATTTAACAATTAATTTTAGCTGATGGAACTAATCCAACATATAATTATACGATTACATATGTCTTGCTACACCCAAGTCTGCTGTGCCATATTATAACAAACTTGCCAGAAATTGATCAATCATGGCTTGCTTAACCTTAAGATCAGATCAGCTTGGATAATTGCTATTTGTTGTCGAATGAAAAACTATGAATAGAACAAGCAACAAAATAATCACTAGGATTCTACTGATTAAAAAGAATTTATTTTAGACTTTACTAAAGTCACACTGACAGCATTACATTAAAATGAATACATTTTAGTTAGATTTTTCATCAAGGAATGGAGCCACTTAAAAACAAAAATTTACTTTGCATATCTTCAATTTTTTTTATGTTTAGTTTGTACAGTACTAATTTTTTTTTTTTTTTGGTTAGAAATCTTCAATTCACTTTGTTTTTAGGCAATTTAATAAAACAATAAAACAATCATAAGTAAATTAAATAAAAGCATGTAATAGCTCTAACAGGCTTTAACAATAAATAATGTAAGAGAAAGCATTTTAAAATCTCTATCTAGAACTATCCCTATTCTCAGACCAGTTTCAAGCTATGGATCTCCTCAATCATAAATAAACATTTTTTAAATTTTAAGTATAGTTAGCATTTATTAATAATCGATTAAGTTTGTAAGTATAGCCATTCATTATATGACTGATTAAAAAAAAAGAGCAAATACTCAAATCTTTTACTTTTTATGAGAATGCTTCAATATATATATATACTTTCTATTTAATTTTGAAAGATATAATTATAAAAATAGAATAAATAAATGCATTTTCTTTAACTATTATTTTAAAAAAATTGAATATTTATTTTCACAAGCACTTTTTTTTTTTTTTTCCAAAAGAGGATTGTTTGACCAAATTATCTGGATAATAGATTAAATGAATGAGTCAAGTAATGTTTAAATATTTGGCATAGAAGTTAATTTTAGTTTAATAACAGAATTATGAAGCAATCGGGAATACAGTTAATAATATGATATCTTCACATGTATAATGGTTACTATTGTTAATATTTGGATTTATCACATACATTAAATAACATACATTTAGAGTTACACCTGAAAACTTAGAGAAAATAATAATAAGGTTCAGATGTCCTATAAAGTTTTACCTATATCTGCTTTTTCTTTTAACCTACCGAAGAGATACCTCTGGGATGTAAGGGATGTTTTGTTGCCGGAGCAAGCCATGTGTACGATAAATTTTGGATTTATTTCCAATCTTTTTGTTGTCTGAAGGACAAGAAAGATTTGTCCTAAGTTTATTTCTACAACCAGGAAATTATTTCTGAGAAATGCTTACATTTTTTTTGACCATATATAGTTTGATTCTAGGCTCATTTGGGGACAATTAACATTTACAAAATGTAAATGCACACATATATAATTAGTCTTTCATTTTAGCATAATAGGAAATTAAAAAAAATAAACTACTTACAGATTATTTCATAACCCAAGGTTGTCAGCCATGTTTTTTTTAAGTATACATTTTTAGGGGCCTATAAGTAGGCAATCTTTTTTTGTTCTTATTATTGGAAAAATAAAAGAAATTATGTAAAAGTATGACAATAAATTGTAATTAAAATAAATTTAATAATTTAAACTGCAATAAATGTAATTTTTATAAGCCTTTTTAAAAATAAAAAGTGACAAATATGGGTTATTCAGTCAGAATAAATTGTATATATATATTTTCATATGTCATAGCATCGGCCTAGAGGCGAACCCGCACCAACTGTCCACAATTAACTGCTTTCTTGCAAAGCGGCTGCGCTGACCTCTTGGCTAACAACGCTTACATTGTTCTCCCTAGAACACTTATAATAAAGCACTCAAAAATTTATTTATTAATATTTTTAATATTATCAAGTAACATATTAAAATAATATTGAAAAAAAAAAGAATACTTGTATGCCCTTGAAAATGTATAATAAAAAAAAACATGTCTGCCAATTTTGGATTACAGGATAGTCTGTAAGTACCAAAAATAATAATTGAATGGTTTAGTTCAGGGGTGAGAAAATAGCGGCCCGCCAAGATAATCAGAAAAATCTACCTTGAACTGAGATTTCCTTTCCATGCATGACCAAAGATTCGTCTCAATATTTTCCACTAGGATGGACACGTCAATACACATGCGCATGCTTAGATACGATGTGCAGTGCTTTTCCAGTTGATCTGGTTAATTCAATTTTGTCTTTGCATTTCCAACTTTAGTGAAACCATGAACCCTTCGAAAAAATGTAAAATCAGTGATGAATGTCATGTGTTTAATGAAGAATGGACAAACAAATATTTCTTTGATAATACAGGGAATAAAGCAGTGTGTTTATTGTGTCATGAAAAAAAGGTGCAGCCCTCTGCTAACCTTCCCCTTCACAAAGTGGCCCCCGATGTGGCTCCCAAGCCAAAACAATTGTGGTTTAGTTCATTTATAAATTTGAGCCTTGAAGTGATAGAATTGGGCCATGGACCTCAAGCTCTCAAGTACATACTTTACTAATACATCAAACTATATAGAATAATAGGCAATTTAAATAAACCATTAACATATATATAATTTGTGTGTTTGTTTTATAATAAAACCTGTAATATTCACCCATATACACTTTTCTGTGTTCTCTTAATAGTATTGTATATAACGTTTTCTTTCATATGATATTCATAAATATTAGACCCAAAATATATACACACTGAATAACTGCAAATACAATAAGTAAGTGTATGCATATATAAAGTATATGAAAAGAAAAAAAAACTTATTATAATGAGACTTTTTGACTTGTATTAAAACATTATTGGTATTATTCTGTGTCTGTTTTAATGGAGTCAAACATTTTCATATGCTTGTCGTGCTATCATAAACCAAGATCTGGAAAAGACCAAGATATGGTCTGAGTGTCAGATCCCAGCAATGCTATCAGTTCTCCCATCAGCATTTCTGAAAATAACTTTAGCTAGAAAGAGGAGTGGGGTCTCTGCTAATGACTGTTTGAAACTCTGCCATGTTCTTTATTTTAAAGGAGGCAAAATGTTTGTTAAAATTGACTTACATTTCGTTTCAGTTTGTTTTAGCTGAGATGATTACTTATTTTAAGTGGTTAAAATTATACATAGTATATAAACAAGTTTGTTCAAATAATTTGAAAATTAAATAAATATTATATTGTGAGGGGAAAGGGGTTGTATTATATATAACAATTTAATGTATAAACTCTGGAAATTAAAATGAAAGTATCCAGACCTAATACTACCACAATCGTACTAATCCCTACTTTATATGTGTGTGTAGATATGATTGGAAGCATGTTTTTAAAGATAAATAAATTTAATTTTTATTTATTTAACCAAACAAGTTTTTTAAGAATAGGTGAACATGATGATAATTTGCACCATTTCTAATCCAGACAAAATTATAAAGGAGAGACTTCAATTTTCCACAACTATCTCAGTGGCAATTTAAATATATTCAATAAACTTTTTTTTTTAAATCTTGAATGTTAAAAAAAAATTAATAAATTAATGCATCCTAATATTTTTAACATCAGCGGTTTATCATTTTGAATCACGAGATAAATTTTCCTTTTTCACTTTTATTTTAATTTTTGATTAAATGACAATTAGGGGTGGGGTGGGGGTGGCTAACTAAAACTATATTCATTGCTAACTTTTAAAAATACACATTTCATAACTATTTTCATAAATTATATTTAAAACTTAATACCTAAAGCAAAAAAAAAAATGAAAAAAAAATTGATTATTTAAATGTTAAAAAGCAGGTACTGTTAAAAATTTCAGTGCAAAATGTATATAAAAAAATTGATTGTACAGGTTAGCTTGCTTTATGTTTTACAATATAAATTAGTATACGTTGTTTGTATATTTACATTTGTATATGTGTTTATTAAATAAGGCTAATACTGAAAAATCTTCTTTGGTAAAATGGGTTTTAAGAAAAATAGTTGATTCTTCCAACGTGTAACATAAATCATTTTAACATTTAATGTTTAAGATCCTGTATAAACAGACCACTGGCATCACAATACTTTTCTACAGATTTTTAAAGCGAATTGATTCTTTCTTTTAAACATCTTTTTAAAGTTATTTATTTTCTTCTCCTGTAATTTATTGACTTCATCTTTTTTTTATTCTTATAACAGATAAGTTGGTCTTCTAGCCATATTTCTTTTTTCATAATTCTTAACAGCCCCCCCCCCCCTTATATTTATTTTATATTATTTATTCGCATTATCAACTTTTAGATTCAGATATAATTTTTTTTTTATATTGGCCTATCAAATGAATTTCTATTCACATAAAATCAAAACATTTTCATATAATCCTTACTTACACAATGTTTTACAAGAGCAAACTATATTTTTATATATATACACTCCATTACTACTATATATTGTCTATTGATTATTCAGATTTACAAAAAAATGGTAGCAGTAAAGTAGAATAAACATATTTATATGCAGTATGAAATTATAATCTGATTCAATAAATTCTGCATGTTATAGTAATTATTTGTAATTTTTCAAATGATTTTGAGTGCAGCCTTAATTTATAGATAAACCGATAGCAATCAATCAAGGGACATCTCTGGGCATAACTTTATAGATTGTTTACTTGACTTATGATATTCTTCTAGAATCACTATTGAAATATCTCATGAATTAATTCATTACCAAAATATTTTATTCATTTTTGGAGCACTGTAGTGATAAGGAATATTGACATTTTGTGATATGATGTCATTTACATGTTTAAGGAATAAAAAGAAAAATGGAGAGAGAAAAAAATCATCCTATAGGTCAGTGGTTTCCAACTTATTTGAATCAGGGAATCCTTTTTACTTTGTTGAAAAAATTTGGGACTATGACAACTTTTACTAGTTATAAATAAAATGATAAATCAAAAAAATGATTCATTGAAAAAAAAAAAAAAAAAGAAAGAAAAACATAATATTAATTCAAACTGATAGTAAATGTGGACAATAAACTTCTTTTCCATCACTATTCTTTCATAAATTGGTTTATTTGTGGATGTCTGAATTATAATACAACATATTTTTGTTTTTTATTGATGTGTAGAACAAATCATAATTTGCACAAATATCTGATAATGAATAACAGCAAACAACAAATTGCCTTTTCAATAAATTTGGATATTTTTTTAAAAATCACATCAAACTTGCTTAATAAAATTTCATTAAATCTAAACGACTGATATCAGGGCAATGAGATCTTTATGTTTGAAGTAGAAAATTCTTTTGATATTTATTGTCATTTTTTAAATAAAAGAAAGCATTAATTTAATTAGATATTTATTGCTTTTAGATGAGAAATAATTTATTTACGAATATTCTCATCAGTTTCACCATTTGATTCCTATAAGAACTAATTTAAAGTTGAATATAGTTCTATATTATCTTTTTTCAGGAATGATCATAAGTTATCCTTTATGTTGAAAATATTTATATTTTTTTTCCACAATGAGAGAGAAACATTATTTAATTTTGTTAATATGTTGGCCATATAACTAATTTGATTCAACATAAAATGTTTCTTAGCTGATCTACTGACAGAAATTATCTTTGTACAAAAGGAATATGAAAAGCTCTTTTGTAATTCACACAATTTGATAAGGGGTCTGCCATGTTGATAGTCATCCAATTTCAGTTTGCACCGAGAAAAATGTATGTCAGTTGCCTATATCCTTACTAAAATTTTAAATAATTTATTTTTAATAATTGTATTTTTATAAAGTTAATAAATTTCAATGTTTGATCTAACATATTTTTTAAGGTGAAACCCGGTTCATATCCATGAAGAACGTATTGATTGCTCATATATGTTTTAATATCATTTAAAATTCAGTTTACTATCCCTTATGCAGATCCTATTATTGACTTTACAATATCATTACCTATATTGATACAATTTCTTCTAACTTATTTCATTAATCTTCATAAAACTATCAAATCATTTAAGTACCATTTCTTCTGCTGTCTTGGCTTGTAAATTCTTACAATCTAATGTGTCTTGTTCAATAGAATCATTGCAGTAAAAATGAACAAAAAATAATAAAATTGGTAGATTTGCACCATACTTGTCGCAAACAACTTGTCACATGACTAAAGTCATAGAATAAGTATCAAATACTTTCAACTACATCACGAATTGTGCATGAAATATTTGAGAATTTTTTATCATTTTATTGTTATGATTGTTCATCAAATATATGTTGAACATCTTTGAAGCATGTTTTATGAGAGGTTTAGAATTATATGCATTTTATCTATGGATGTGGCTTACTTTATAGGAAGCCATTGTTATCTTTTTATTATCTGACAAAATATTCAGTCTTTATATTCTGAATGGTTCCTTTCAAAATTATTAGCTGATACTATTTAGTAAAGTATTATGGCATCAGAGATCTCTGGGAGATTTCCTGTGGTCATGAATCTTAATAATAAATAACTCATCATTTCTGTTTTGATTTATTATTTTTCTTCTGCTATATAAGAAATGCTAATATCTTAATTTGTATTTTTGACAATATCTACTTTACCAGTCTTCTTTTTACTAAAAACATGAACTACTTTCTACACTTTTTTAAACTCATTTTAAAACCAACAGTCTGTAATATTTTAATCTCAGTAAACCCAGTTATAATATTATAATATTTATATAGTGCCTACTTCATTTTTGAATGAAAAATACAATGAGTTTTCATTTATAATGCCTGCTTACTTCATGTTTTAGCATGATTTATTTTGGACATTTGTAGAATGTGAGAAATTCTTGAACTGCTTCACATATTTTAGAAACTTCAACGTCTGGAAGGTTACAAAATAAACCACTTCACAAAGTAGAAGTGTAAAAAAGTTTGTGTGCTTACAAAAAAAAAGTGCATAAACAATTATAAAATGTTATTTGCTGTATGGTAATATTTCATTATAAAATAAAAATTAGTTTTTAAAAGTAAAATGTGCAAGAGTGAATTTTGAAAAGAAAAGGCTGAATATACAATTTTATTGATTAATAAAGATTGTATAAACCTCTAATATTATGTAATCATTTGCTACTGAATGTGAGTGACAATGGATTTATTTTGTAGGTTATACATTTAACAATAACTCGTACTGTTTTCTTACACTGTACTATATTATGTTAAACTAGCAGGTTTTTCTGCTATATTATATCTTCACTTAAAAGTGCTTTAGTTGTAGTTAAATTTTAAAACTGACAGTTATCAAAAATATATGACAAATGAAGAAACTCATCATTTAGAAATATCCATGGTCATTATCGCAAATTACCTAAAGTACAGTGAGAAGTAGGAAGCTAGAACTACAAGCTCTATATCTCAACTGCTAGACTAATATTGATCTAAATAGAACAGTGGTTATCTGTCTCTGGATTGAAGATTTTTATTGGTTGCATGGGCCTGGATCAATTTATCTCTTATTCAGGTGAAAGCATTGGCTTAGATATAATGAAAAAAAAGTTTTTTCTGTATTCTCTATTATTTTTATCATTTTCAAAGCTATTAGGAATTTAAAAATATAAAAATTCAAGGAAAAAATGGGAATGCTGTCATTAATGCATAAAATGCCATGTAATTTTGCAAAAAACTATAAACTTCTTAAAAACATAATGTTCTATGATTGCTATATCCTCTCTCATATACTGGATTGTTGTCCATATCTCACTATACAGTATATGATTTTCTTGAAGGATGTGGCTGGAGAATCAAGTGCATGTATTTTCTTCATTCATCTATAATTAGATGTAACAAATTTTATTTTCCATAGATGCAAGCCACCCTCTCTATGGATTATTAATAATGTTTGGAACTTTGTTTTACTGCATCTTGTGCATATTTTAAATTCAAAAGCTAGTTTTATTGTAATTTTAGGATTCCTTGGAATACACACGCTGGTGCAGATTATATTGAAATTCAATTATTTTTAAATGAATTTTTGCAATCCTATTATATTTGCTCCAAGTATTGCTGGCTACCATTTATTTTTATAAATGGATGACAGCAATAAACAGATTTTTACAAATATGATTTTTTTGGTTAATTTATTATTATTTTTATTAGATGCTGCTATCAAGTCTATTACAGCTTTGCTGATCTTATAAATAGCATTTCTTCAAAATGCTATATCATCTGTATAGTTTTTAACCTGTTCAAAGATTCATTATTTATTGTTATAGTGAAGTTTCTCTACCTTGTTGTTGATCATCCTCTTTTTTTTACTATCATCAACTTTACAAAAATATACTTTTCTAATAAATTATACCATATTATATGACCGAAATAGTATAGTGATACTTAAAGCACGAACTTGGCTCTAATCTGATTAAGCATGTTTGGTTTTTGTTTTACTCACTATATATATATATATACGAGCTGGAAATTGCTACAACTGCAGGAGAATGAGAACCAAATGGATCTGCTGACTCATATAGTAAAAATGAATAGACATAACCATTTGGCTTTTTACTAGTATATAAAAACTATTTCATTCAAACATGAAAGAAATATAGGGGATTTGAACTCAGACTTTCAAGCACCCACCAACTATCCACACTATCTCATATACACATGACCACACACATGTAGAAAAGATAAATAATCACCAATATACATATTTCATGCTAAACCAGCACTCATCAGTTGGTCCAGATTATCATCTCCCATATATATATATAATCAGTGCTCAGCTTATATTAAGATAGCAAATCCTCACACTTTAATGGACAGGCTTCAATCTACTCCAACCTCCAACTTTTCAGCCATCCATATCATTGAAAATCTGATGATGGAAAGCCAAATCCCATGCTGATGCCAACATTATTGCCAAGCCTGTGTTGACCTGAAGTCACTCTGATATAGGATCTTACCCATTTAAATACACAGAAGAGGGATGGGCAGGATAGAAACTTATATGTAAATATTTGAAAACCAGGCACTCTTCACAAACCTGGAATTTTAATTGTGCATTATCAGATTTTCAATGATATGGATGGCAGAAAAGTTGGAGATTGGAGTAGATTGAAGCCTGTCCATTAAAGTGTGAATATTTGCTATCTTAATATAAACTGAGCGCTGATTATATATATATATGTGGGAGATGATAATCTGGACCAACTGATGAGTGGTGGTTTAGCATGAAATACGTATATTGGTGATTATTTATCTTTTCTACATGTGTGTGGTCATATGTATCAGTTATATGAGATAGTGTGGATAGTTGGTGGGTGCTTGAAAGTCCGAGTTCAAATCCCTCTATTTACAATTAAAGCTCCAGGTTTGTGAAGAGTGCTCGGTTTTCAAAATATTTACGTGAAAGAAATATAAAAAAAAATCAAATGGTTATATTTTGCTTCATAACTTGTAGTAATGCAGTTTTAAATACACACAAACATAAGCCAATTTTTATATCTTGATTACAATCCAGGATGTAATTTTAAAGTAATTCACTCATATAACTGAAAATACAGCGTTTTTATAATTGTTTCCTGCTAAAATATCTCTTTTTTTATTTCATATAATCCAATAATGTGTTGGGTGTTTTATTTCTAGCTTTAAATTATTTCTTGTAATATTAAACACTTTCACAGCTACTATTTTTTGTCAAGCGTTGGTAGCCGAGAGGTCAGCGCAGTCGCCTTGCAATCAAGCAGTTGCTTGCAGACGGTTATCGTGGAAAGTGTTAGTAGTAAACTCAAAAGCTAAAGATTCCCAATTGAAATCTCAATTGAGGATAGTAAAAAAAAATGCAGTTTAGCTATTTCAATGGGATGCACTTGATCTGATTATTTATTTTACTTAATAATTTCAAATGTGAATGAATGCACGGACAGATGAGCACTTTTACTATATTGCAGTTCTGTATTAGTTTGCAGGTGAAAAGAAATACTTAAGTCCATCATGGCTTTTGTGTGATACTATTCTCTTTATTCATTTAGATTTGGATAATAAAAATTTCTAATCTTAAAAATGCAAAGGCTGCATATCTTAGCTGGAGAAGTTTTAAAGTATGATATTGATATTTATATGTTGGTCTATTTCCTTCATCTAATATGACTATTGAATGAATGTCTTTAGAAAAATTAAACTATTTAAATATTCCAAATACATTCAACTGCTAGTAATAGCACACAGGTTATTATCATGCACAACATTTTGTGAGGTATTATTCTCCTTCTTCTTCGGGTGTTGCTGGCCTGATCAGTGACAGTACTTGCATGGGAATTGAACATGGACCCTTGGATTCTTTGAGTATTGAATTTTTAAAGTAACACTCTAAACAGCTGAGCCATCCTGCCAAATACTACAAGTTCTATTCTCATGTTAGTACTATCATTGGTCAGGCCACCAACACTTGAAGAAGAGGGGAGAATAATATCTCTCGAAACATTGTGCATATATTAACTTGTGTGCTATTATTAACAGATGAATGTATTTGGAATACTTAAATAAAGTTTATTTTTTCTAAAGACATTTAATACTCATATTAGATGATGGAAATAGTCCAACATATAAATACAACTAAAACACCATCATCACAAACCTTTGGGAAAACAATGGCATTGATATGTTTGATTCCAAAAATATTGATATTATTTAGGAATATGCGCACTTGTAAAATTGTGCTATCTGGTCTTACAAATATTTCTATTGTTCCTATATTTTAAAATGGGCAGTGGGAATAAGAACAGTAAGATATTATGGAATATCATTGTTATCCACTACAACAAAAGTACCTTCAAGGGTTTTTATTGAATAATTTGCTTAGTGATATAAAAATGGTTACCAAAAAATGAGTGTGGTTCTAGAGAATCCAGAAACATTTTAGACATTTTTATTGTCAGAAAATACAAAAAAAAAGTGTATGCAATAAAGAATTGACTTAATCAAACAAGCCTATGATATTGTTTGATTTGGTTTCTACCAAAGTTTATTCATATTATACCACTTCTACGTGATAGAATGAGAGGAAGTGTTATTAAAATTAATACAGATGGAAAATTGAGACGTGAAATAAAAACTGATGTTAATCAAGGATGTATACCAGCTCCAGCTTTGGTTTCAATTTTTATGATAGTAGTTTTTGCTTAAATATAATTGAATGTTATGCTATTCAGGAGAATATAGGATGTTTGGACTCTGGAAGTAATAGGATCTGAGATCTATTTATCTTTAGCTCTTAAGTTTATAATTCTATTGTTGTCCTAAATCATACTGGTTATTTGGATCTGTTTATAGGTTGCTCTATAAATCATAGATCACAATTTTTATCTTTTTTTGAAGTTGTATCAGTTAAATGCTAAAATGAACTTCTGGTTTTACAGTATGATGATGATTTTGCTATCCTTACTAATTCAAGAAATTGACTACTTAATATTTTTAGTATAGCATATAAAGACTTTGTTTTAAAAATAATGTTTAAAAAACAATTTATGTTTTCAGTCCATTATGCAAATGCTTTTCATATTGATTTGATTAGATCTTGGCTAGTCAAACTGAGCCTGGGCTATCGTGAAATTTACAGTGCTTATATCACAGACGCCCTACTCTAATTAAAGGGTTACATTACCTCTTTGATAACAAGGAAAATTAAATCCTGACATATGAAAAGTAGTTGTTCCTCATAGCACAAAGAGATTTTGTTAGCAACAATAGCAATAAAAGTAATTTAAAAAATGCTAGTAGTTAAGTCAAACAGTGGTGAGAAAGCTGCCAAGACTATGACTATCATAGTCAGTAACATAGAAGCCATAAATGTAGTTGCTATTATGACAAGTCTAGCGATATAGTCACAAATGCTGTAAATCAGCCTTCATAATGTGCAAATGTCATAAGCATAAAATACTGTTAGTGTAATAATCATAAAGAAAAAGGCTGTAATCTTTTCCACAGCCGCTTTAAATGTTTATAATAGCCTTTCTGTAATTACATATGCCTGTGTGCTCAATAAATAATTAGAACATTTCTTAAGTGTAATAGAAACTAGGAAGTATATTATTTAAATATTTTTTTTATCTTCGATGATTATCAGTTAGAGAATGCTGGTACTTTAATGTGTTGCTGCTGTTTTTAACAAGAAAAATGATAGGTTATTTTATCATAGTAATTGCTGGATGTGATAATGTAGAATTTACTATCGCTAAAGTCACATCTTCATTGAATTTGGCATGAAATGACTAAATGATAAACGTTTCACTAAAAACACATTTTGTGGTAAACTTGAAGAAACTTTGAGGAGATGTATACTCTGACCATTTTTTATAAAAATGATCTCAAAAACATTTCGAAAGAAGTGTTGCATTGTTTGTTTTCATTGGGAAGATATGGATAAGCTATTATTAAACAAGATGTTGAAATCTTTCTAAAAGAAAAGTTTGTTGTAGAAGATAAGATTGCAACATATCAAATAAACAAAATAGTGAATCAGTATTTTTTATATATAAATCTATTTGTAAGTTGTTATATTAATATTTGTGAACTCTCACTATACCTTTCTGAAGAAAGGTAAGACAAGTTTTGAGCTACTTTTAATACCTTGTGGAGGCATTTACAATCATTGCAAGATAATATGCATTGTAAGTCTTTTTCAGTCAGTATTCACCTTTAACTCAATCATATCACAATCATTCATCAGCCCAGTAATCTAACCAACCTCCACACTATAGATACATATGGAACATCCACTTTTAAAGAAAGCCATATAGAACATTTCAATTTAACTTCACATATAAATATTGAATAGATTTTACACTTATATTTCAATCACACATTGATGAAACAAATGATCCAAGATATGTGTGAAAGACACATGATTCCCAAGATGAGCAATTTGTGCGGAACCAGCACTATTTGTGCTTTATAGATTGTATTTTTTTGTAGTTAGGATGGCCATATTAATTTGTAAGTGGCTGCTACTATTGTTTGTGATTTTTAGGGTGTTAGATGGTTGTTTTTTTAAAACTGTAATTTGTGGATGAGCAAAATTTTATTTTAAAAATATAAATTAATAATAATAATAGTATATATTGCTTGTAATAACTTCTTTCATATACACTTTGATGCAAAAAAAGTTTTTTAAAATTTCTTTATTTTCCTGACAGTTTCGATTGCCCATCAGTCTTCATCGAAGTTTTCTCAGCTTCCTCTAAAAAGCAGAGGAAGTTTGAGAAAGCTCTGATGAAGACTGCTGGACAGTCTAAACTGTTAGGAAAATAAAGAAGTTTTATTAAGAACATTTTTTTTTGCATTAAAATGCATATGAAAGAAGTTATTATAAGCAATATATATGAGTATATGAAGAAATGCAGAGAAAGTAAATGAGAAGAATAAGAATATATACTTCTAATAATAGTAATAGTCTTTCTTTGTCTCTTTTATATATTTATGATGTCATCACTGTTATTTATTGTAAATCTTCAAGGATTAGACAACCGAAATACATGTGATAATATTATTAGTATAGTGTAGGTAAATAAACCATTATGTGCAATAAAGCTTTTATTACAGGAGTTGTGAGTGGAAAAAATTGACTTCTCACTCATTCACGAATGGCCCATGGATGATCGATATTGAAATTGGATAACTGAGGAAATTTAAGTGATATATAACATCATCTTTATGTCTGCCAATTGTTGAACCTTAAGTAATGTACAACATCGTCTTTATGACTGTCTAAAGTATATAAATTGAGATATGCAAAATAATGATTAGAACAAGGAAATACTATAATATGGGTTTCCCAAATCATGACATTTCCACCACCATATTTTATAATTAGGAGATAGAACTTTGCTTGATAGGTTCATTTTGATGACTGATTCTAATCAGCTGTTGTCCAATTCTTATGCCCATGAATCACTGCTTTTTTTAAATGTAGTATTAAATAAGAAACTAGCGATTTCAAAATAGCAGTTGAACTATAAAAATCCTACTTATGAATTCATATAAGATTGTTTTAGTAGAAACGAGAATGCAGGAATATATTGACTTTGTTAGCAATTTGAGGAGGGGGGGGGGTAAATATAATTAATTCTGATCACAAGCAAATCTAGCACATTTTTTCTCTTTAATGAAAAATGCTATTGACCTTGAAATTAAATAGAAGTATTAAATTTTTTGCAGTCAGTGAGAATTTTTTTCTTAGTTTTTGATCATCTGCTGTTTGTTTTATTACCCATGCTCTGTTGCTGAATAATTAAATCTATATATATATTACAAGACATTTATTTTCTTGACCATTTCCCATTTATATTTTTTCTCATTGTAAAGTTTCAGTAAATGGCTTGTTCAATTAAGTTATACATTGCTAATTTAAGAGATAAGAGAAACTTTGATCAGGAACATAATCATTTCACTTTTTCTCTTTCCATTTCCCTTTTTTCTCCATCCCTACATTTGCTTTTTTTAAAAAAAACCCCCCAACTTTCTGCTTTATATAGACCAATTGGTCAAATGTAGTACTTTATCATTTTGCTTTAGTGGCCACATTATTAGAAAATTACTTTCCATAGCTATTTTTCTACACATCTTGTAATTCATACCTTCAGTATTTAATTGATTTAGATATTTGAAGTTGTCATCTTATCCACTAATTCATTTCCTATGTTAATATAAATCTTCACATGATCACATTTCCTATATTGGCACATTAATTGTTGATAAATAGAGCAAAACTCTCCATACAGTATTGCCATCTGTGCTAAACAGAGTAATCAATGGATGCCAGAAGGCTTGTGCATAAAATCCCTATCTAATGCATTAGATCCTAAGATCTAGATGCAGTGCTCTCAGATCCAAAGATCCTCACTGACGAAGGCCACAAGCCAGAAACTAGTCTGGGGATATTGGATGAGTAGGCATTAGATAGGGATTTTATGCACAAGCCTTCTGGCATCCATTGATTACTCTGTTTAGCACAGGTGGCAATACTGTATGGAGAGTTTTGCTCTGTTTATTAATATAAATCTCTTCATGAATTCTAGATATCATTGCCTTTATTCTTTTAACAATATTTTTAGAACTTGCCAATAATGCCTGATCATATGCCAACTTTATTTATTGTATATCCAATCTTAATACAAAATTTGGGAGCCCAAAGCTTTTTTTTAATGAATGGTTTCTGCAGGTACCAACCTGATTTTAATTTCTTTTTGTTAAACCTTCATTTATTTTGAAATGTTAGCAGTTTGTCCTCTCTATAGAGTAAAAGTGATAGGAGTAATGTGATTTGAATAGTCTGTTTGTTCTAAAATTGGAAACACCCTTATTCCATGTTACTCTTGCAATTGCTTTCTTGTAATCTAAACAAATTATAGAGACATCTATTTAACTTTTGTTCTCCCCCTTTCTGCTAGCATTTATTAGTGAGAGTAAAAAACATCTCAGATTAATCTGGATTGATCAGATATGTGCCAATGTATTGATTTTAAAACACAAAATATGAATTGGGCTTCACCAGTTCTGAAGAGGCAGAAAATGTGGAAAAAACTACTGAATTACATTTTGGATATTTATCCTTCGATTGATCATTGTAGAGAGTAATGATATATTGTCTATTAATTCTACTAATCATCTCACTGATGAAAGCCACAAGCTAGAAACTGGTCTGGGGATATTGGATAAGTAGGCACTAGATATTATGCATAAACCTTCTTGCATCCATTGATTACTTTGGGCACTACTGTATGGAGAATTTCACCCCTGTTTGATCTATTGATTCTCTAAAGAAATTGTTCTCGGTTTCAATCATATTATTTTCAATTTAGATTGGGTGCTTTGTAATAGTAACATCAATTTCTTATTAATAATTCTCTTCATAATTTTAATTAATATGACTGAAGGATCTCATGATGTGAAGGACCTCATGCACTAATAGTGCATCCATCAGTCATGCTTATCACTTTGGTCCAAATTTTTCTGGCTCATGTCCAACAAATAACCCAGATAACCATTCATTGTTGATTATTAAATATGATTCTATCTAATTTTAGTTAGAAAGTAAAACAAAAATGATGCTCAAACTATCATCACTCATCTATTCAGGAGGTCATTTCACGTTCAAACACTAGAAATGATAGCTTGAACTGAGCTTCAGTCCAGGATTTTTAGCTCTCGAGTTAGTTTTCTACTTCCTACACAAAATCGAATGGAGCAGTTTCGTAAGTAAAGTGATAAGGGAGGGAGTGGGGGGGGGGGGCAAAACAAACTCGCCTTAAGTTAACATGGAATAATATTGGCATGCATCCTTATATAGAAGCTTTAATTTTGTAGTGATAAGTTAAATTTTTATTTATTGATATAATTAAATAAAAGAATATTTGTTCAAGACTTTCTCCGTTATAAATTTCAGACCTAGAATTATAATTATGGTTTTTGACATTCTTCGTAACCTTTATATTAGTTAATTATACGTTTTGTTTAATTTTTTAGTCGTATTTTGCGCTTTTATTTTTTTATATTATTACTGTATTTATTTGTTGTAAATCTATTTTAGTAAAAAAAAATAATAATAATTTGAGAGAAATGAAAAATTCTACACGTTTTACCACTCATTTTAATGAGAAAAAAAACTTTTTTTTTTTTAAATAAAAGCTAGTGAGTTTGTTATGGGATGGGGGGGGGGGGGTAATACATGAAATACTTGTACAGGACTCAGATTTTGGTAGCGAGATTCTTAATTTTATATCATGTGACTAGCATGCAGGTGCTTGAGTTTTGACCTGGCAGTGCCTCATTAGCATGCTTGAGTAACCTGTCAAGGTGGTTAAAATTGCTAGAGGCTTTAAAAGAAAAGCTTGATAGACTACTTTAATTGGAAGAGATGATTGAAGCCTCAAGTCTATGAATTCCTTGAGTTTATTTTTGCTTTTAAGTTAAGTCAGGAAGTCTCGAAAGTTTTTTATTTCCAAAGTTTTTTAAAATATTTAATTTCATACTATGGAAGTTTTTTCTTTTTCAAATATTTACATACATGTAGCAGCCACTCGTAAACGAGTATGGCCATTCCAACTCCCTAGAAAAAAAACAACTGTCCCTATAAAGAGTTTTGACGTCATTATACAAAATAAATCTGTAAACCTAGAATATATTAGTATATAGAACATGCTGTTCCATTTTTCTGTTTATTTGATATTTTCTTCAGCAATTCAGATATTTAAGCTATCTATAAGTCCTGTAGAATGCTGAGCAATGTTTGGACAGTAAAGTGATTAGATCCTCCCAGTTCTCCACCTTAAGGTCATTGCCATAGAAACAGGATCGAGTTGACATATGTGTTTCTATGGAAACAAAATTTATTCTTTTTGTTAATCATGAATTCATACCGCAACTTGGTCTTACTATTCTTGATAGACCAGTAAATGTGTTGAAGTACTGTTTCTCTCTGGAGGATTTTTAAAAGAAGAAAAAACTTTCACAATGTGATAATTGATCTCTAATTGAAGCATTTTGTACTTCTGCCAGCAGGGGGCCCTTATTGTGTTTAATAGGAAGTTCTGGTTTTGATTTCACTCATTATTATTATTGTTATATATTGATATTATTTTGTATTACTAACACGTGACCTTTTCCACCTTTTTGAAAAAGAGCCTTTTCTCCGCACATTAGTAGGCAATTTTTCGCTTTGTAATTTATAATAAAGATTTTAATTAATTAGTGTTTTTTTTTGTTTGTTTGTTTTAATTTCAACATTGGTTTATTTATTCAAAACTGTTAATCAAAACTTGAAGACTTAAAGATTACTTTGTGGGATAATAAAAATTTGTAACACATATAATATGAATACTTTAAAAGTGAAAATGGAGCAGATTATAAATACAGATAATACGTGAACTGTGGGAAAAATTAAAGTGGTTTTAATTAAAACAAGATCTGAAATGAATATAATTTGAATACAAACTAGAATTTTGTTATTTTAATAATTTATCTGAAATGGATTGGATAAATTGCTATTGAAGAAGGATAATTGATTTGAATGGGTATCAGTAACAAAAAACAACATTAGAGAATTAAATATTTCCAAATGTAACATAAAAAGTACAACTTATTTACTAATAAATACCTATATATAAATGCAATGCATTTTATACACGATGGTTAAAAGAAAACGTAAGTGGTCATTGATAACTTTTGAACTACTACGCTAAAAACCCTGGTTATTTTTATACTTTATGTGGATACAAAAAGGGGGAGATGGGGTATCAGCTAATGAATATTAATTGTATTTGAAATGCCGCATAAAAGGTAAAAATTTGTCAAGCGTTGGTGGCCTAGTGGTTAGCATAGCTGCCTTCCAAGCAGCTGGCCCTGGTTCGCTTCCCGGTCAACGCATTTGAGATTATATATAAAAAAGTAAAAATTAATTTTGCAACACAGCTGGAAATTTAAATAAATATTAATTTTACTATCCATAGTTATGATGGATATAAATTTATATATTTTTAATAACATAGCACAGAAATTTTATGTAGCAGCAAATCAAAACAAACTTTGTAATTTTATTTCAATAATAGGTTTTGAATTAGAGATGTTGAGATTAATAGTAGTCAGCCTGTATCGGTAAGCATTTTATATCTGAAGTTTTAATAGTTGTCTTGTGGAAAGCTAAAACTTAAGAAAGCTTATACGTCTTGATTTTTACTTCCAGGGAAAGAGAGAGAGAGAGAAGTCAGTTGAATTCGGAAAAATGTAAACAAAAGAGTTTTAAAAGTTTTTAAAATATGGAAGCATTTACAAGATCAGGCTAAATTAATTCCTTCTATTATACTGTTTTTTATGTTTGGAGTAGTATATCAAAACAATATTTCATTTTGACTATTACTGTGTATGAAAATATTTCAGTATTTATCCAAAATGATCTATCATCTGTATATTGTTTCAGTATTCTCCGAGATATACTCTCTTTAGTGATGAGAAAGGCACCCCCCCCCATCTGAATTAAGTTTTCCAATCAATATGTTTTTTATGAATACAAAGACCACACAACAAGACTATTTTATAATCTGATCCTTTGCATGGAAAGTTTAACCTTAATTTGATTTAAAATCTTGATGTTAGTTTTTTTTTACGTTTTACAAACACTGTAATTTAATTTAGAAGGGATTTGAACTCGGACTTTCAAACTATCTACAGCTATATAAACACTAAATGGAAAAAATATATATAATTGTAATTTTTTATTGGTCAGTTTCTTTATGCTCGGCACAATCTGAAAATTTTCTGAACTTTATTTTCAGTGATAAATGTTTCAGTTTACCTTTTTTTTTGGCTGAAGTATAAAAGTCCTTGAAATAATATTAAATTGATTATAATGCTGATAAGGATAGTAGAAAGGTATAGATGAAATAAAGAATAGAAAATTATAAAGTGTTAATATAATTTTTTAATGGCATATATATCCGGTGAACAAAATGTAATATCCATTTCTTCTGAGCATTAATAGAACAACTTTATCAACAACAGTTTAGTTTTTGAAAAAGAAAGAATAAATAATTGAATGATTTTTTTTTTTCATATGTTATAGCATCGGCTGGGACGCGAACCCACAACCATCTGCAACCAACTACTTGCTTGCAAGGCAGCTGCGATGACCTCTCGGCTAACAACGCTTGACAATTGAATGATTTATTACTCAGGAAATTTATAAGAAATTCCAGCACCAGAAGTGGCCGTGGGCCATTATCTATGTGCCTTGAGATCTAGAGCCAACAAGTCTATGCGCTACACTAACCAGGCAGGCTAGGAAAGAGAATTAAGATATATATATATACTTTTTAATGATTGTGCTTCGGAGTTCATAAGTTTGAGCACCAGAACTCTGAGTGCCAGAATCGACCCTGGGATCTCCCGATGCCAAACCATGCTGGGTAAAAGTGGCTATGGCTTTATTACTTGGGAGTTCATAATGAAGTTTGAGCACCAGAGATCTTCTAATCCCAAGTCAGATGCTCTGTCATCTGTACCGAACCACCCAAGGTGAAGATGAGATATTGTTTCATCTAAAATCTGAAGAGAAATAAGAATGAATTTTGAACATCCATAGAAAAGTGCCGACCTATTCAGTTTGCTAATAAAGTGAAAGTACTTCGCAGTTCCTAAAGAAGATTTGAAAGGAAGTAAGGAAAATTAGTTAGTAGTTTTAGAATGATGAAAAGAAGTTAGGATCAGTAGTAGGTATGAAGTGGTTGATTCTATTGCAAATGTTTAACTTTCATGTAACGAGAGTGAGGAAGAAAGAGGAGAGAAACAGCTTCAGAAATTTATTCTGTGTATCAGGGAAACTTAAAATGAAGAATTACAGTAAAATACATTCTGGTGCAGAAAGAGATAGTTAAAGAAAAAAAAAGTGGGAAGAGTGAATCCAAAAGGAATGTAAACATTACAAGCATAAAGCTAAACTAGTCAAAATAAAATCAAAACTACCCCAAATCCAAAATTAAAACAGATCAGCATAAAAATAATATTAAAACACAACCTAAGGTTTCACTGCTACAAGCAGACTTCTCAAGTGTAAAGAACTACAAAAACTACACAATATATATATAATATTAAAAACTATCCACAAATCCATTCACTTCCCATCCACCCTTAATATTAAAAGAACTCTTAAATAAGTTAATGGCTTCAGAATAATAAATTTTCAATAATAAAGACTCTTTAATTCTTCTTTTGATTTCATTTCTCTCAAAGAAGACAACCTTAGCTTCATCAAAATCAATAATGTAGCCTGTATTTTTTTTATGGACATACAAAGCAGAACTAAGATATCCTTTTTTAACTCTACTTTTATGAACCTTTATTCTTTCATTTAAACTCAAACTACTCTGACCTATGTAAACCTTCTTACAAAATAAACATTGAATAATTTATTAAATAATACAAAAGAAGTTTTTGATAGAAAGACTATTTCTGGTGTAGTATATTTTATTCCTTGTTTATTTTGTAAGCAGGTTTACATAGGTCAGAGTAGTTTGAGTTTAAATGAAAGAATAAAGGTTCATAAAAGTAGATTTAAAAATAGATATCTTAGTTCTGCTTTGTATGTCCATGAAAAAGATACAGGCTACACTATTGATTTTGATGAAGCTAAGGTTGTCTTTTTTGAGAGAAATGAAATCAAAAGAAGAATTAAAGAGTCTTTATTATTGAAAATTTATTATTCTGAAGCAATTAACTTATTTAAGAGTTCTTTTAATATTAAGGGTGGATGGGAAGTGAATGGATTTGTGGGTAGTTTTTAATATATATATATATATTGTGTAGTTTTTGTAGTTCTTTACACTTGAGAAGTCTGCTTGTAGCAGTGAAACCTTAGATTGTGTTTTAATATTATTTTTATGCTGGTCTGGTTTAATTTTGGATTTGGGGTAGTTTTGAAAGGGAATATAATATATATGTGTGTATTGAAAAATTGTTGAGAAAAAAGAGATTGAAAGAAATCATTATTATTTTAAAAATGACTGAGAAAGATATAAGGTAGTCAAGCGTTGGTGGTCAAGGGGTCAACATAGCTGCCTTACAAGCAATTGTCCCGGGTTCGCTTCCCGGCCAATGCTATGACACATGAAAAAAAAAAGGGTATAAGGTAATGAAAAAATCATAAGAAGATATCTGAGTTGATTTGATAAGCAATGCAAAAAATAAAGAAGATAAGTTGTACAGAATATGAAAAGCTTGTAATTTGCTGTAATTTATGAACTGACCTTTAAATTCAGATGAAACTTGGAATTGCAGTTGAAGAATAGCAAATTAATTCTTTTTTGGATAGTTGGTTCTAGCCAATTCAGCTGTTCATCTAATATTGGTCATAAAATAAATGTCTAGTTATGGTTGGAAGAAAGATTATAATCTCATGATAATCGCTTCTGGTAAAATGAGTGTTAAGGATTTGCCTTTGAAAGAAATGCACTGTTATAATATGATGAAATTATCAAATTATGATGCTGTGCTTTAGTTTTACTTTTTGACCAAAATACATATGATGCATATTTAAAATTCACTAATCAGATATGGCAGAATAATGTGACTTTTTTATATATTTTTCTATGTCCATAAATATGTTAATTTATATTTCTTTGATAATTACTAGAATAATTAATTAAAAATTATAATTGACTTCAGTTGCTAATAAATGACCTAGTAATCATTTTCAAATACGTATTAGTTTTATGCTAGTATTGCATATTGATATTTCCATTTCTTTCTCTATCATTTAATTTGTTTATAGATTAATTTCTCACTTTTCTTAGTTTAATCCATATGAACTAGATGGCTTCATTTTAATTTATTTTATACAATATTTGGTAGATAAATTATTTTGAAAATGCTTTGTATACGATTTTTATATATTTTGCAACAAAATATATATAATAGAGAGAATACATTCATAAATATATTGATTGTAAAGAGCATAATGTACAAGTTATAACAATTTTACATTCAAATAAGTTTCTTTTTTTTATTTAGTTTTATAATTATTCAGGATTCGAACTCAGACTTCCACATGACCCACAACTCTCAGTGCCATCTTATATTGCTGACCCCCCTGATCACACACGTTGAAAAGATAAATGATCATCAATAAACATAATTCATGTTAAACCAGCACTCATCAGTTGGTCCAGATTACCATCCCCCCGATATAATATACAATCGGTACTCAGCTTTATATTAAGATAGCCAATCTTCATACTTAAAAGACGAGTGTTGGTTTAGCATGAAATATGTATATTGGTGATTATTTATCTTTTCAACATGTATGTGATCAGGTGGGTCAGCAATATAAGATGGCACTGAGAGTTGTGGGTCGTGTGAAAGTCTGAGTTTGAATCCTGCATATATTACATAGATAAATGCAGCTGTTAAACCTGTACAATGTATTATTTTATAATTATTATAAAATATAGCTTAATTACATAATTGATTATATCAAACTGCAGCTTTTAATACCATGATATTATTTATATGATAAATAAGCATAGATTGGTTGTTCACCAACATATATTAGCCAGTGTACTGAATTTACTGACTGTTAAAATAAAAGAAAATACTAAATTTTGTTTAAGATGTTTAATATCTTAGTCGATATCAGTTTGATTTACTTGATAATAAGCTAAATGAGTGTTAAGCCAATAAACATCACATGATTGCCATTTTTTATGCTTGCTCTTAACTGTTATTAAACAGGCAAAACTCATTATACTTATTGCCACTCAGTGCAAACCAGAGTAATCAATGGATGCCAGAAGGCTTGTGCATAAAATCCCCATCTAGTGCCTACTCATCCAATATCCCAGATCCAAGGCTCCTCACTGATGAAGGCCAAAAGCCAGAAACTAGTCTGGGGATATTGGATGAGTAGGTACTAGATGGGGATTTTATGCACAAGCTTTCTGGCATCCATTGATTACTCTGGCTTGCACTGAGTGGCAATACATATGGAGAGTTTTGCCTGTTTTAAATGAATATTTAATGTTGATTGCCTTCTGTCTTTTCAGTGATGATAAATAAAAATAAATTATGGCTTTCATTTTCTTGAAAGTCTCAGATCAGATGGTTCTAAGAATATTCTCTGGTTATTGACCTAGATTGCCATTTGATGATCTTTTATTTATTTACCTATAACTGTAAAACACTTTCAAATAAAAGAAAATTGTATGAATTGGAAGAAATGTCTAATAATAAATAGGACATTTTTAGATTTTGGAAATTAGAAGACAAGATAAAGAGAATTTGGAAAATGGATATGTATTTTATTGTAAAGGCACAAACATTAGAAGTCTAAGTGGAGTTGGGTTAATTATAAATGAAGAGATAGGAAAAATAGTGTGAAAATTAATAATTATATTAGGGAGAGTGGCAAGGGTTAATTAAGAGATAGGAAAACAATAGTGTGAAAATTAATAATTATATTAGGGAGAGTGGCAAGGGTTAATTATTCATTTTAATGGAAAGATATCTCCTGCAAATAATTTAAATTTATCCTGAAAGTAACTCATAATGATGAAGTAAGAGCAGATTTTTATATAGATGTATGGAATGTTATATTTATCATACGTTTTAAAATTATCATGGGATATTTTTAATTTTCTAATTGGAAAAGTGTTTGAATGGTGAATCTATTGTGGATAAATTTGGTTAATGAGATAGAAATGAGAGGAGACATAGACTTTGTTGTATTTGTGGGGAAAATCATCAACTATGAATTATTTATTGGAGGGGAAAATCCTAAGCAGGAATATATGTGGAAGGATCCAAAGGAAGATCCAGCAGAAAAGAATTATAATCTGACTATCAGAGAATATGTATTTCTATATTGTAATGTTCTTGATAGATTCATCCCTAAAAGTAATCATTGATACATATGTTAATACAAAGTTAGAGCCAAAATATGAAGAATGTAAGTATTAAAAATTGATATCCTTAATCTTCAAAAACACACCAGTGAATTTAAATTATAACTTACACAATTGTTTTAAAATATTAAAAGATTTTGAAGGTGGCCCAGACTTGAATGAGATCAAGAAGAAGATAACTGATATTCTATTAAAAACTGCTACATAGATAATTGTTACAATAAAGGAGCTATACATCAATATATTTTCAACGGAAGTTAAGGCAATGAATAAAGAAAAAAGGAAATACAAAAGTATCTTTACATAATCCTTTTAAGAAAAATTAATCTCTGGAAATTTTCTCAAATGATGCAGAAAAGATTAAGATTTACATCATCATTGTCAATCATTATCAATCTACTGCAGGATGAAGGTTTCTCCAAGTTCAATCCATCTTTTATCTATACACTTTTTTCCACATCACCTCTATATGCTTTCTTATTTCATCCATCCATGTCACATATGGTCTCTTTCTGGGTCTTTTACAATCTCTTGGAATCTAATTGTCCTCCTCTTATCATCTCTTCTAGCAATATGTCCAGCCCAACTCCACTTCAGTCTTTTAATCCTTTCAATGATATCAGTAACATCTCTTTGTTCTCTTATCCATGTATTGCATTTTCGATCTTTTTTAGTTTTTTCTAACATACATCTCTCCATACTTCTTTGAGTGTTCTGGAGTCTTTGTACTGCTCTTCTATTAAGTGTTTACATCTCAGGTCCATAAGTAAGAACTGGTAAAACACATTTATTAAAAACCTTTTTCAAACACATTCTTCCTTTTAATATTGTTATTTGTATCAAAGTTTAATTATATGATTAATTTCAAGCATTATGTTTTTATCTGTAGAAATAATCTGACCAAGGTATTCTAACTCATCATAATCAATCTTTATTTTCATCTTTTGAGAAAATCCATATACTTTAGTCTTTTTAACATTTATCTTTAGTCCTACTTTCTTACTTTCATCTGATAACTCTTGCAACATTTTATTAAGTTCTAAAGCATTATTTGCGAAAACAACTACATCATCTGCAAGATCTAAATGGCTTAAATAATTTCCATTTACTTTTATTCCTTCCGCTTCTCATTTTAATCCACAAAATACTGTAAAAAGTTTTGGAGATATGGATTCGTCCTGTCTTACACCCTTCTCAATGTTAATCTTCCTAGTACCATTATGTAATCTCATTGTTGCTGTTGCAATTTTATAAATATTCTTCAGACTGTGACATCCTCTGACTATACCCTGATGATCCAATGCTTTAATCACTGAAGAAATGCTTATAGAATCAAATGCCTTTTCATAATCTACAAATCCAAAGTGTAAAGGCAATTCATGTTCATTGATCCTTTCTATAACTTCTCTCAGTACTTGGATATGATCTATTGTACTAAAGCCACTTTTACATCCAGCTTGTTCTTTTGGTTGGTTGAAATCCAAAGTTCTCTGTAAACCTACATCTTGACAAATGATATGTCTCTAATTTCTAATATCATCTTTATTACCTTTTTTAAATATTAATATTAATACTGCATTCTTCCAATCATCTAGTACATCTTTATCATATAGACATTTGGTTCATAACTTTTGTCGCAAAATGTCCTATTTCTTCACCTGCTTCTTTTAACATATCGATTATAATTCCATCATTACCTGGAGCTTTTCACTTCTTCATACATTTAATTGCATGTCTCATTTCTTCATTTAAAATCCTGGGCAATTCAGAAAATATAATAGTTGTTGGAGGTACTTTTTCTTTATTACTATATAATTCTTGATAGAACTCTTCTATCCATTTCATGATGTCATCTCTTTTTTTTTATTAATAGTTTCATCTTTTTTTCTTATTGCAGATATAATTTTCCTATCAATACCAAAATGTTGTTTTACACTCTTGGAAACTTTTATTCTCTTCTATAGCTTTCATTACTAGTTTACAATTATACTTTCTTATATCATTATCAACTGTTTTACACATCATTTTACAAAATTTGAGATATTCAATTCTTTTTAATGCACTATTTTTATATATTTTCATATTCCTTCTTTTCTTCATAAATTCTCTAGTCTCAGTAGAAAACTTATTGGTCAATTGCAGCTTTTTTTTACCAGCTATCTTTGTTGCAGTTTTTAAAAGTGCATCAGTTATTTTCTTATTAATTTCATTCAAATCTGTATTATGTTTAAAAACTTCTAATATTTAAAAACCATTTGTAAGTTCTAATTTACATTCATTAGAATGTTTCTGAAGATTAGGAATATCAGCTATGAATTTTATTTTTCGTAATAATTTTTGTCTCTCTAGTTGTGCGTTAACGTGAATCATACATCTCACTAATCGATGATCGCTTCCTGTGTTTAATTTATTAAGAACATTACAATCTTGAAATATGTATTTTCTGCCATGTCAATTTCCTTTTAACATTTTTCTCAAAAAGAATTCATAATATAATATAAAGTTTTTCTTTTTCTGTATCCTCTCTCATTTCTAGTACCATAACAAAATTTGCATACATCATTTTCATCTTTCAACTGTTTACCAATTCTAGCATTAAAGTCTCCTATAACAATTTTAAAATGTTTGGTCTGATCAAAAACCTTCTGTACATCCATATAAAAATCCTCTACTATTTCATCATTATGAAAACTTGCTAGGGCATGAATCTTAATTATCTGCATTTGGTATCTGCTATCATATTGAATAACTAATCTTGTCACTATCCGATAAACCATAAATCTCCACACTGTTATTCTTCCACTTTTTATTAATATTGAATCTACTCCACTTTTACTTGCAATATTTGTGGCTCAAAGTACAATAATGTTTCATTTAATATGAGACAGTTCTTCCAATTTTTGCAATCTTCCTTTACTTGAAAGGGATCTGCAGTTGTAAGTACCTAAATAAAAAGTCATCAACAACATTTACATAAGGAACATTTATATAAGGAATATAAATGTAAAGTGATGAACTGATTGAAAATTATTTCAGCATTTTTTCTTAATGCTGAAGTAGCATCGAATATATAATAGAAATTTATAAAAAAATATTTTGTGGTAAAGAACAAGAAGATAAAGTAGGACCTGTGATTATGATATGTCTTGGAAGTTATGAGTATCTTAAAAGAATCAAGTAAAAAAATAAAGAAATGGTTGGCAAAATATATGCCATGTAAAGATATTCCAGATAATTGGAAGAAATGCAGAAGAAATATTGTGGTGGCATCAATACATACATCCAAGACATTGTCAAATTCTGAAACATATTTATCAAAACACCCAACAGCAGTAATTAGATTGTATGATGATACTAAAAATATTAGTATTGACAACAGCATAGGACAGTATGAATCCAAAACTTTTTACTGCAATTTGATTAGAAATATTTTTCAGATTAAAATCTGAAGCTAAGGAAATATAAATGCCAATTATTTAAATCATTTATATGAAAGTAAGAAAGTAGGACTAAGGAAAATATATTAAAAAGATTAAAGTAATGTTCAAAAAATGAGAAAATGATTGATACTAATGAATCAGAAATTAATAACTACACATAGCTTGTCCCTATTATTAATAAAAGGTAGAAATATATGTGAAATTTAATCATAGAATTAAATTTGGATGAATTGCTTTTGGTAGAAATATCTTAATATTAAAAAGGATAATTTCTATGCACTAGAAAAGAAAGGTTTTAATAAGTAAGTTTACCTATATATATATATATATTTTTCTGAATCTGTGACTTTAGTCCGTTAACAAGAAGCAAAAATGGAGAGAGATATATTGAAAGAACAAAGATGGCTCCATTTGAAATATGAGAGAAAATAAACAATATAAGAGACTTAAATGCAATTGGATGGATATATTGCTAGAGGAGATGACAGCAGATGGATAACTAAAGTTTTAAACTGGACCTCAAAATATAGTAAAATATCCAGAAGGGAGATTTATGAGATCATAGGATGATGTAAATAAATTGGCTAAAGTAATAATAAGAAGAGATGGTAATGGATCTGAGAAATTGAATTAAATGTGGTAAAATTTAATCCTGGTAATACAATGGATTAAGTATATACTTAAAGTTAAAAATATGAAAAGTAATTTGGAAGCCTCTAATAGACCAAGAGAAAACGAAAATGATAAAGAACAAAGAAGTTAACTGATATAAAATAAAGTAATAGCTATTTGCAAAAGTTCAAGGGGATATGATCATTTAGAGATCACTTTTTTTGTTTGATTATTTTTTTAGTAGGGACATTTGATAGTTAAATGCCTGATCATAAATTTTATTCCTTTAACATGCATATCATTTTTTCATATAAAGTATGCAACAAAATTCATCCTTATTTTTAACAATTTTAACATAGTACAAAAAGATCTTTTATAACTTTTGTTATGAAATAGTTTTTCAAACCGAACTTGTTATTTTTTGGTAGTAGAATATATGTTATGATAAATTATTCATATGACTCTTTTATAAATAATATATATATATTATAGGGTTCTCATACAACAGATTTTTATGAGTCAACAAACTTGTTTTCAGCAGTTTCATTTAAATTATGTATACATTTATAAGTATATTTTTAAGAGTCATTAAATGAGCTTCAAGTTAATAGTTGTTAGAAAACCACTTGAAATATGAAGAAGTAAAAAAAAGTATGTCAATAGGTTTACCGCATTTTTAAGAGATGAGAACATTCACTCATAGTTTGACAATATTTATTCAGTTTATTTTCTTTCTGTCTCATTGTAATTCCAAATGTTTTTTTTTAATGTTTTTCTGAGAATGTATGTGTGTGCATATAGATATGTACACTTTTTTTTTCTTTCACCACTGAGCATCAAATATTGAAATAGTAAATTCAGTATATTATCTTCCAAGAAATGATGATTATTGATAAAACACAATATTTCTCTTTGATGACTTATATATTGTTCTGAAACAATATCTTATCAATGCTTTCTATATTTTTTAATAGATATAATAAACACCTCTGCACTTCCCCATTCTTTTCAAATTTGTATAAATATATAATAAAAGACAGATGACCCCAAGATGCATTTCATGCTGAACCAGCACTTATCAGTTGGCCCAGGTCACTATCTCTCATATATATCTCTATTATATGCAAAGTATTTATCTAGAATAAATTGTTACATTTTCATTTACCATTGTCAAACTCCCTCCACTCACAACTTTGACGCCATCCATTTTAGATAAATACACTAATGATTATTACTAATCATTTTCGAAACTAGAGATTATCTCTAGCACAGATACAAACTTTAAACCTCACACAAACTTTAAACCTCAGTTAAAGATTAATATATCTGATTTTATTTTTTAACATGTACAAAACTTATTACTATGCTTCAGTATTCTACCAAAATGTATTGCATTTGTAGGGTTTAAGAAAAAGATGTTTTAGATGTGCTTAATAGAAGATGATGCTTACCTGTTCATATAACAATGGTGTTGATGTTCCAGCTGAACAACATAAATGAAGTAGACATTACTATTATTAATATCAACAGCACCCAACTTACTTTTCACCTTGATAAAAAATGTTGGAATTCTGACAGTTTTTACTGATTATGAAAGTAAATCAAAAATAATTTACTGAAAATACAAAAAAAAACAAACAACCCCAGATATATAATTTAAAGCAAATTTTAAATTCAAATTGGTAATTTTTGTGACCAACTGAATTCAGATATCTGGAATGGCATTCAACTTCTGTATTTATTTATTTTTGATCACATTGTAGAACTAAAATTTGCATTTATGCAAATATGTATTAAATAGCAACAAACAATGACCTTTTTTTTAAAAATAAATTTGAATATTTTTCTTTTAAATTGCACTTAATTTGGTTAATAAATTTCATTAATTTTACTATCAATGAGATTTTCATATTTTGAAGTAGAATATTTGTCTGGAGTTTGTTTAATAGTTGTAAGGATTGAAAATCCAATAATTTTTGTCGTTTTTTTATAAATTAAAACATTTATTCAATGCCACAGTTATTGGTTTTAGATTAAAAATAATTTTATTTTGAATGTCTTCATCAATTTCACTGCTCAATTCATATAAAATGTCATTTAAAGTTGGAAATGTGTCTCTTTTTTAACAGTCGTGGTCCAATTGTGGTCATAATTTACTTTTAGTGTTGAAGATATTCACATTTTTTCCTTGAAGGGGAAGATGAATATCATTCACTTTGTGACTATAACTGCCAAAAAAGGCAGTTTGAGCCAACCATGAAATGTTTCTAAAATGATTTGCTACTAGAAATTCATTATTATATAAGAATATGGTGAGATCTTTTCTTAATTCAAGCAATCAGACAATAAGTCTATCATGTGATAATTATCTAATTTTAGTATGAACTAACAAAGGTGTATGTTGTTTTCTATATCTTCACATCGAATTTTGCATTATCTTGGTTTAATAGTCATGTTTTCATATTGCTAATAAGTTTTAATGATTCATTTAAATTACATTTTAAAGTTGGAGGAATATTTCAAGCAATCCATGAAAAAACATATTAACTACTTTAATAGTGACTTTGCCCCATTACTTCATACATGGACATATTTCTCCAAACTTATTCTATTAATCTTTATAACATTATCTTTATGTTTAAGTGTTATTTTTGAATTATCTCATTTTTTTCAGAGTAACTTGTCTTCTTCAATGGAATTTTTGTAGTAATAATAAACAACTAATAAAATAGCTTTGCAATGTCAACTGTCTCATGTAATTATAATTTGTGTTCAGTGTGGTCTAGAGGAGTGATAGGGGATGTCAGACTTTGGACTCAAGATTTACGGATCATAGCTTTCCTTCTATCATTTCCAGTGCTTAAACTTCCTACAAATTTTGAAGCAATTCACTTATTTTTTTATTTTTATTGTTAAATACTCATCATATGACCAAAGTCTTAAAATAAATTCCTGATCCTATTTTCATCCATATCATGAATTCTGCAAGATACTTATTTGAGAAATAAATTTTATCAATTTGTTGATAGAATTTTTCAACAAACTTGTAAATGAATAATACCTTTGATGCATGGTTTCACGAGAGCTTTAGAAATTATAAGTATTTTACCCATGAATGTGATATGGTAGTTAACTTTGTAGGAAGACATTGCTGTCCTTTTTGTTACTTGACATTTTCAGCAAAAAAAAATGAAAGTGATATTTTTATATACTAAATAGTTTGTTTCAAAATGTCTATACAATTTAATTGGTCTAACGAACTATTTGATGAGATCTTTGTTGCATAATACGCAAATACATCAAGTGCTCAGGATTTCCTATGATTTTGAAATAAATAATTCAAGTTGTAATTATTTAGTGATGTTTCAGTGTTGACAAACTGCTTGATCTTTATGTTTCGCCTTTATTAGTAACATGAATTGGTTGCTACAGTTTTTTTAAAAACTTTTTCTCAACTAATGATCTGTATTTTAATGTGGATTAAAAAAAACTGTAAAAGGCTGATATTTAATGTATTACAATTATAAACATCTCGCTATATAAATAAATGCTTATTTACATATGTTTAAGTTTCATTTGAAAGTGACGTTTAGTAAATTCTAAGTAATTGCCCATATATAAACATTTGGGTTCGGAAAGAATAAGTGGATTCATTTTATTCTTTCTTAAATGCTATATCTTGTATTGGCAGTAAAAATATTCATTTATTATTTAACACTCGTAAAAGCGCATATACAATAGCTGTAAAAGGCTGATATTTAATGTATTAATTGTAATCTTATAAACTTATAAAGTTCGGCTTTATTTTTATTTTGAAAGTACAAGGAGTTTTCATTCATTAGACCTGTATATTTCACGTTTTTGCTCACTCACAATTAAACAATCATAAAATGCTAAAATTCTTTCACTGCTTCACATATTTTGGAATCTTCACTGTATAGATATTAAAAAGTAAATCATTTCATAAAAATGGAAGCTTAGAATTGTGCATATGCTCACAAATATATATGAATTATTTAAAAATGTAATTTATTGAACTGTAATTGTTTTGTTACAAAACAAAAAGTTGTATTGAACGAGTAATTTTTACATTATTTAATTAGTAAATGGATCGTTTTGAAAACAAAGATTGAATGGGAAATTTTATTAATGAATAAATAAAGATTGTATAATTTTCACTATTACGTAATTATTTTCAGTCAGTGTGAGAGTAATAATGGCTTTATTTCTTGACTTTTATATGGCTAATAACTCATCTTTTACTGCATTGTATCTAGTTATTATTGTGCTATGTAACCGAATATTTTCTATAAACAAAATATGGCAAGAATACACTTAAGCGTTCTGTTTAATGAGATGCAAAAAAGATCGTTAAATTACATTTTCTCATAATAATCTTCATGAGTTATCATTTTCAAATCTTGCCACATAGGATGAGTTGAAACAAAATTAAAATACAGAAAAAAATCATAGTCGATAATGGCTTTTCCTTTGAAGTTTTGAAATGAGAATACATATAATTTTTAATCTCTTTCTGTTGTAAAGTTTTTATCTTGAAGATACTTATAATGTTCAAATTGTGGTGTATTTTCAAAAGTACTTTAAAGGTTTAGGAAATATTTTAGATTTGCACAAAAATAGAAAATAATGATATTATATACTACCAATTTTGTTTATGAGGGTTTTTTAAAAAAAAAAATTATGTGGGTGTTTAATAACAAAGCAAATTTCCCAAGTTAGTATCATTGTTAATTTTTTTTATAAAAAAACCCCTGTGCATTTAGACATGCACACACACATGCTAACATATAAGGCAAAACAGTTTTTAAAAAGTAGTGGATGAATTAATACTAGACTAGTCAGTATCAAGCGGTGCTTTCTCTTTATTATTTTACACATTCTAATTAAAAATAGTTGCATACCCATTTACCTTCCAATATTTGGATGGTTGGCTACTGTCTGGCTACCTGAGAGAATTGATTTTTTACGTTCTAAAATTTCTTTCAAATCCAAAACCCATGCCATAGACATTGTACAAAGAGAATTTTGTATGTCTGTCAAACAAAGCATTCCAAGACTTTTCCCATTAGAACGGCAGCTATATAATATAATGGCATTTATTATATGCTAAACTCTAGGCACTTTTAACAAGGTTAGGCAGTATATTAAAAAAATGTGATTAGGAATGAGCATATGCAAATTCAGAATTCCTCAGTGATGAATATCAATTTCCAAAACTGGTGTGTTGATTACTTGATCTTACAATAAATGACTCCCGAATATGAGTAACAGAGAATAAACACATTAGGCAAGAATAATTTTAATTAATATGCAAAGTTAATATATAGACAAAAAATGGGATAAATGTTCAAAGAACGTATCACTGATTTTTGATTATGAGGTGTGAGGAAAATATGAATAAAAAATTAGTACCAGAAGTGACATTGAGCTGGGCCATGATGCACCTTCAGTTCCAGAATCTGTCACTCTCGACTGTTTATGTTAATTAAATGTAAGGGCAGTAGATTTGGATATCAGAGGAAGAAGGCAGATATGGAGTATGGATTTAGATTGTAAATGTAGTTTATATGGAAATGTGTATTATTTGAAAATTGGAATACTGGGATAAAATGAGTTAAAAGAAAAATAGCAAGCTATCATTGATAAAAATATTAATATTTAGTTGCAGTGCTCTATTGTCTTTTTACTCCACTGTGCAGTGGTTATACTGCAGACTGTGGAGCATAAGATTCTGGGATTGATTCCACTTGTGGCATTTGAACTTTTTTTAGGAACTTGCAAGCAATAAAGCCATTTATTTAACATGGAAACATGATATTCCTTGTAATTTCCTGAAGATTTGTGATGATGGTATTTTAGATGTAATAATATGTTGGACTATTTCCATCACCTATCATTAAATGTTGACAGAATAGCTCAATTGGTTAGAGCATTGTCTTAAAATTTGATGTTCAAGAATCTAAAGGTGTAAGTTCAACCCCTATGCTAATATTGTTACTACTGTTCAGCCAGCAACACTCTGAAGAAGAATGGAGAATAATACTCGAAACATAATTATTAACCTGTGATGTCTATTTGTGTGTTATTAATAACAATTGTTTGTATATGAAAGATAATGGAAATAATCCAACATATTACAATATATTTCTATTTTTTATTTTATCATTAGGTTAAATTATATATAATTAAATCCAGTGATGATTGAAATATTTAGCAATCAGATATATTTACTATCTAAAATTTCATCTTAAAAAACAATGCTAATAAAAATTACATTTGTATTATTGGATTCATTATTATGATTACATTTGGGGTGGGAAAATATATATGCATTATTGTTGTTACCTTGCATTCATAAAGTTAACTCATTGAAACAAATTGCAATAACAAAACTTCTGTAGGCTATGAATATGTTCAATTTGCATTATATGTTTGCTTTTAATAACAATAGCAAACTTTTTAAATTTTAATAATTTTATTGTACGTTAATATTTATCAGTTTTTATACAAACTATTCATTACATGATCACCATTTCTTATGCTTGCACATAACTGTTACCATGTGATGTTTAGGTGTTTAACACCAATTCTGTCTAATAAGATAGTGGTGGCTATGGTTGTTAAAGAGCCAAAGACACCAAAATGTATGGATACTGAACTGAGTTCAGTCCCATATGACTATATAAGCTATTGAGCTTAGATTGAAAATATTATTGTGTTTTCAATTTTATTCTCATAGTTTTGTAGTTAAGTAGAGATAAAAGATGGCTGCTGGAGGGTTGCATTAGATCCTAAGGTCTAGATGCAGTGCTCTCAGTTCCAAGGCTCCTCACTGACAAAGGCCACAAGCCAGAAACTAGTCTGGGGATGTTGGATGAGTAAGCACTAGATGGGGATTTTATGCACAAGCCTTCTGACATCCATTGATTACTCTGGCTGGCACTGAGTGGCACTACTGTATGGAAAGTTTTGCCTGTGTTAACAATTTTTCATTTCTAAATAAAAAATTTTAAAAATGTAGACATGATTAATTGTATAGCATATTCGATTAGTATAAAATTAAGTACCTCTGTTTTATTGCGTTCTAAATTCATATCTTTGATACTTTTTCTAGTCCTATTAAAACAGGGTTCCTATATGCAGAAACGCACAGAGATTATTAAATGATTTTTCAAATGCCAGCTTTATTTATATATCTGTGTGTGTGTCTAAACTTTGTTTATAAATTTTTTTATATATACTTTTTAAAGAAAATGGCAGCTAATAAGTTATTAATCTTTTTTTGAATTTTAAATGACTTATCTTGTTTACAGTTGTATTTTATTGTTTTCCTCCTTCTGTTTCTTTTAAATAAAGAAAATGAAAAATTCATTTGGGAAATAATCAGCTTTTCCTTCCAAGATCCATTAATTATATAACCAAATATTCTTTTTAAGAGAATTTGCTGTTTTTGGTCTAATGCAATGTTTGTCAAGGAGGTCGGCATGGGAGTGTAGAACGATGCCTTGTCTGCCTGTCTCGCCTCTTTGACCATTTAACCATATGGCATGACATTTTTAGTCTGAGGCTGGAGTTGAAAAGTGAGATTTTTGATCACTGATGACTTAAGAGCAACTGGCACAAGTCTCTGCCCAACTTTTTTTAATAATTTCAAATATTAGTGTTTCCTTAATCAGCTCTCTTTTCAACAATGTTTTCCATCACGTCATATTCTCAGACTTTCTATAAGCACCTATGTGTTGTAGTTGTTATTTAAATGATTTTTTTTTTTTTTTTATAGAACGGAGAATATTATTTCCAGTGATGTCATTTGATAACTATTAAAGTTTTAGAAATAGAAATTTGATTTTTTAAAGTTTGTGCGCTAATTTTAATTATCTTGCTGTACTTCATCTAATATATTTCAATGTTTTGCTTTTAAATGAGAAGACTAATGAAAAACAGATGTATATCTCTTAACCTTCCTGACATGAGTTGGATTTCAAAATGATTGTATTTTTTTTTTAAGCTTTGGTAATGGAAAATGAATAAAAGTTGCATTTAAAAAAAAATCCATTATTTTGCACATTGAAGTATAGATAGTATTGAAATAAATGTTTGATATGTAATACGCCATTTCAGTCATATATACAGCATATAAACTGTTTTTTTTTTTTACCTCCCTTCAAATTAAAAATTATAATAAACTTAGGAACCTCTGGTGTATTTAGATACTTATCTTTGGTTACTTATTTATTTACTTTTTCTTCTTTTTAAAGCAAAGATGCTATCATTCATAAATCATTACTGATAAACCAAATCGGTTTTATTTGTAAGTGCTTATAATTAATTGCAGGCTCCTTGTCTGCTTTTCAAAGTTCCACCCCAAGGGCTGTGTCTTTGCAGGGCAGGGATTATGATTGCATGTTATTTAAACTATTTTTAAAATAATTACCTTTAGTTTTTAAAAGAAATATTTTTTCAAGAAGAAGAAAAAAAAATTCAAACCGCTTTTATTTTGGTATTAAAATTAAAGTTTGTTTAAAAATTAAAATATGTCAATATTTGAAATATTTTGAATTGTATAATTGTCTATAATTAGTATTAGCTGTTATAAACGATCTTAGATAATTTGCAATTATCTTGAACAATTGATTGGATTGTAACTCATTAATAATAAGAATATCCTTAGTTAATTAATTATCATAGATTAGGGCATATAATATGTGATTTCTCCTTTTATTGGATTAATATAGCAAGAACATTAGGCTTGGTTCATCCATGCACTCTGATTGATCTGGGGATACTAATCAAGGTGGATGTTGCCAATATTAAAAGAGTATTGGTGTATGCCGAGTAACATATTTACAAACATAAGTCTGATCTCTGCTAATCCTTAACTTGTACACTATCACTGACTTAAAGCATTAGAAAGAGGCTAACCAAATGATTTGACTTTTCTAAGGATGGTATTTGATTAATGCATAATATAAACACTACTTATATTTTTAGTTTGTCATAGTCAAGATTGTGAAAAGATTTCAAAAAAGTATTTATAAAAACATGTAATGATTTTTTTTTGTTTGTTTATTTATAAGAGTAATGAAATTAGATTTAATTTTTCGATCAAAATTTTTAATGTTTTATTTCTATGAAATGTATAGATATGTGAAATGCTAGAATATGCTGGATTCATAAAGTTTGAAAACTAAATGCTAGGATATATCATCATAAATTCTCAAACTTAGTCTTTGTAAAATAAGTTGATGTTTCTTGTAAACAAAATAAATTGTTTTATACTTTTATAAATACCTTTTGCTGAAGTAGCAATTTTGAAAGATCTCAATAAAAAATATAAGTGGCATAATTGTATTTATTTGTTTAAATTATAAATTAATCAAATATGGTTACTTGAAAAAGTCAAATCCTTTATCAGAAAATCAGGTACTGTGGTATTAGAGCTGCTACATGAAGAATTATAATAGTTTAATCATTAAATTAATTATGTTATTAAATCAAAAACATATTTTAAAATCTACATTAAAAAAAAAAAACAATTTAACAAAAAAAAAAATACAAAAAGCATTAATGTGAAGAATAGTTAAAATGCGTGTTTAAATCAAATTGAGTGTGTGTTTGCACCTGCATATTCTGCATAATCTATTTTAATACATTGTTCAGGCTTACACCTGCATTTATATATGTAATATATGTGGGATGCAAACTCAGACTTTCACACGACCTACAACTCTCAGTGCCATCTTATATTGCTGACTCATCTGATCACACACATGTTGAAAAGATAAATAATCACCAATATTCGTATTTCATGCTAAACCAGCACTCATCAGTAGTACTCAGCTTTATATTAAGATAACCAATCTTCATACTTTAATGAGTGCTGGTTTAGCATGAAATACGTGTATTGGTGATTATTTATCTTTTCAACATGTGTGATCAGGTGAGTCAGCTATATAAGATGGCACTGAGAGTTGTAGGTCGCGTGAAAGTCTGAGTTCGAATCCCGCATATATTACATATATAAATGCAGGTGTAAGCCTGTACAATGTATTAAAATAGATTATGCAGAATATTCAGGTGCAAACACACACTCATTTTGTTTTAAACACGCATTTTAACTATTCTTCATATTAATGCTGTTTGTATTTTTTTTTTTGTTAAATTGTTTTTTTTTTTTTAATGTAGATTTTAAAATATGTTTTTGATTTAATAACCTAATTAATTTAATGATTAAACGATTATAATTCTTCATGTCGCAGCTCTAATACCATACCACATATAGCTAAGGATTAGTTTATTTTGGGTTAGTTGAGAGCAAAACTTTCAGATTTTACATTTTTAGTTCATCTGTTCAGAATTTTTTTTAAAAAACAAACAAACATATATACAACATTTAAACATCTTTAAAGAAATATGACTAGAATCAAAATAATAACATACTTTCAAATTTGTCTTTCAAAATTATGATTGATATATAAAATTAACATTTTTTGAAACATCTACTTTAAAAAATATTATGAAATATGAGATACTAATATTTTGTTCAAATCTTGTATACAGTTAATTCCAATCAGTAAAGACTTCTAATCAAATTAACATTTAATATTAAATAACTTTATATTCACATTGAAAATATAAAAACATGTAATGATTTTTTTTTGTTTGTTTGTTTATAAGAGTAATGAAATTAGATTTAATTTTTGTATCAAAATTTTTAATGTTTTATTTCTATGAAATGTATAGATAGATATATGAAATGCTAGAATATGCTATTCATAAAGTTTGAAAACTGAATGCTAAGATATATCATCATAAATTCTCAAACTTAGTCTTTGTAAAATAAGTTGATGTTTCTTGTAAACAAAATAAATTGTTTTATACTTTTATAGATACCTTTTGCTGAAGAAGCAATTTTGAAATATTTCAATAAAAAATATAAGTGGCATAATTGTATTTATTTGTTTAAATTATAAATTAACCAAATATAGTAACTCGAAAAAGTCAAATCCTTTATCAGAAAATCATTGCTTTAACCCAATGATAGTATAATAGCTAAGGATTAATTGAGATTGCGCTTTACACAAAAAAGTGAAGCTTGTCTAAATCTTACAAAGTTATATGGCTTAGCGCTTTCGGAGACCTTGAGTCTCCATAATCATAGCCTACTTTTAACTGAAGTTTAGTTGTGGTTTATATAAAATTTTATGCAAATTTTATAATGACCATTTTCTGGAGATTGTAAAGCACGATTCTTTCCGATTTAGACAAGCTTCACTTTTTTGCGTAAAGCGCAATCTCAATTAATTACTAATCAAAGGTGAAGTAAAAATATTATTTTAGCTAAGGATTAGTTGAGAGTAAAACTTTCAGATTTTACATTTTTAGTTCATTTGTTCAGAAAACAAACAAACATATACAGTATACAACATTTAAACATCTTTAAAGAAATATGACTAGAATCAAATAATAACATACTTTCACATTTGTCTTTCAAAATTATGATTGATATATATAAAATTAACATTTTTTGAAACATCTACTTTAAAAAATATTATGAAATATATGATACCAATATTTTGTTTAAATCTTGCATACAGTTAATTCTAATCAGTAAAGGCTTCTAATCAAATTAACTTTTAATATTAAATAACTTTATATTCACATTGAAAATATAGCCCCAAAATTTCTGGCTTTTAAGTTTGAATTTATAAAAAGAATACAATTTTATAAAATAGAAAATACATAAACCCAAAATCTAGATTTGTAAAATTGATTTGTTTTAGGCTTCCAAGGAATTTACTATAGTTTCTTGATTTTGTTGATAATTGTATTAATATATGAACATAAATTTTTCATTTTTTAATTTTGTAAGTTTTAATTTTGAGATATTATATATCATAAACCATAATAGTGAATGATATCACTCTATTAAAAGATAAATATAAAAATATTTCTTTATTTAATATAGATCTGCTTTTTGTATCAAATACAAATAACTTTAATGTACCATTAAGCATAATGTGATCACCATCTCTTATGGTTGCCACAGGGTGGCACTACTGTATGGAGAGTTTTGCCTTGTTTATAGACTTTAATGTACCCTATGGAGAATTTTAAATAACTATATTCTTCTATATTTAAACTGTGATGAAAATATGATTGATTGATTTTATATAAAATTTTAAATAACTATATACTTTATTCTTGAATATGATATTAAGATTGGTATTACTTGATTAAGTGTAGAGATTTAAGTTTTCATATTATATTAATTGATAATAGATACTCCATGGTGCATGACTATTCAATAGGACCACAGTATCTGCTTTTAGAAGCAGTTCTTCACTCTATGTACTCCAAAGTTAGCTATTTTAAGTTTGAATAATCAATGGACACTAAATGGTAATGCTAATGTGCATTTGGTAACATAATTAAACAATATGATAATTATTAGCATGTATTAATCAATTCCGGTTATCTCTATACTTATTTGTCTTCCAACACCCTTTAATCGAAATGAAAAAATATATTAACCAATATTAAATGGTATTTATGAATTATTATTAACATAAGATTGACTGTAAATGAGTTTTCACTATAAATCTTGTTTGCAGTTTTTGATTTCAGAATAATTAATAGTCATATATTTCTATTATGAAAATAAAAGATATGAATTTGATATTGTTTTTTTCCTCACCACTAGATAAACTGCAGTGCACATAACTTTTAATCATAATTCAATAATCATACATCAAATTGGATAATCTCTATCATGCATTTAATGAAATATACAGTTGATGACTGCAACAGTCATTTTGGATCTAAGTTGCCTTATTATGATTGGCAATATCGCACCCAACTCACCCCTTGTACACATATGGATAAGAATTACAACATTAAATGGTGATAATCCATCTATCTCTAGTATCATAGTTAATTTCCATATATACCATGTTTACTTGCATAAACTACTATTCACCTACCAGTCTACATTGAAATGTACCTATAAATACCCAAGCTTTTTGCAATTATATAGTTACTACAATTTATGTTTTATCATTAATAGCTATTTTTAAAAATGTATGATTGTTCTAATTTAAGATGAAAAAAAATTAAGGTAATGAGAAAGACAAGAATAAAAGTTTTAAAAAAGAATATATTAATTTTAAAAAGGGTTCAGAAATTGCTATATTATAATGAAAAGATGGAAATATTTTGCACAAAAGCACATGATTGATGACATGAGAGCCTTATAATCTAACTGACTGAAGGCATTAAGATAAAAAAAAAAATCAAGAGAGAAAAAGAGAATGGTTTTTAGATGTAAAGGCTAATAATAATTATTCAGGAATTAATAAGATAAGAATTATCAGTCATTTTTACCATTTATGGTATCATCAGCATATTATCAAAGAATTGAAAATGAGTCTGGCCATTCTAACTCCACACAAAAAAGATAGAAAGAGAGTTTAAAAGGTGAAAAATAAGTTTTTTGATAATTTTACAAACCAATCCTTATCAATTACATAATTTCTCAAATACATCATTATTAGGAAGATCTATTGTAAAATATGGAAAGTTAGTGAAGAAAGCATCCTCTATACACTGAGATCATAATTTATGATGATGGTGATGACTATACCAGTAATGATTTGAATTTTATTTATTGTCAAAAGACGTTCATTTTTAAATCCATATGGAGTTTTTAGATAATAATAATTGTATTGATTATAATAATAAAAAGCCTAATGAGCAAAAATATGCCTTTCTTGGGCTTTGATATTTCAAGTTACATACCCTGTAAAAACTAACTAAAGCTTAATAAGAATGATATATATATATATACACACACATAAATATAGAAAAAGAGAGAACTAAAGTGAAGATTTAACATTTCCAAAATGTCCCTTAAGTTCTTTTTTTAAGCAATCTAAAAATCTGAAGAACAAATAGTGAAGATGGCAAAATATTAAATAGTTTAGGAATTTAATGACATTTTAGTCTGCTTCTTGTACTTGAAAATTGAAAAATATTCTTTGTTTAAGGAATTTCTTTAGTGGGATGTCTTATGAGACTAGAATTGATAATTAGAATAATGGTTTTTAATAATAATAGATTAATACATTGTACAGGCTTAAACCTGCATTTATATATGTAATATATGCAGGGTTCGAACTCAGACTTTCACA
Organism: Epiperipatus broadwayi; assembly: GCA_028023455.1. Taxonomy (NCBI): domain Eukaryota; kingdom Metazoa; phylum Onychophora; class Udeonychophora; order Euonychophora; family Peripatidae; genus Epiperipatus; species Epiperipatus broadwayi. Next base: position 3,167,957 of record JAQFVV010000033.1, read on the forward strand.
CGACCCACCACTCTCAGTGCCATCTCATATTGCTGACCACCTGATCACACACATGTTGAAAAGATAAATAATCACCAATATATGTATTTCATGCTAAACCAGCAATCATCAGTTGGTCTAGATTACTATCCTCACACATATATATAATCAGTACTCAGCTTTATATTAAGATAGCCAATATTTATACTTTAATGGACAGGCTTCAAACTATTCCAACTCACAACTCTTTAGCCTTCCATTTCATTGAAAATCTGATGATGGAACGTTCAAAGCCCTTGATAGTACCAAGGTTGTCATTCTATTCATGTTGACATATTAGTCATTCTGACCCCTCATGTACAGGAGAATAATCCATTTATATATACATATGCGAGGGATAGGCAGACCTTTTACACACTATTTATATAAATTAATACATTGTACAGGCTTAAACCTGCATTTATATAGTTAATATATGTGGGGTTCGAACTCAGACTTTCAGACGAACCCCGCATATATTACCTATATAAATGCAGGTTTAAGCCTGTACAATGTCTGAGTTCGAACCCCGCATATAATAATAATAGATTGTAAAAAACTATCAAAGATAAGTAATGCAAAAACTAAGATTATCATTGGTATTATAAGTATCATATATCAGTTTAATAATTTGTTTTTCAAATGTTTTTAGACATTTTAAATTTGATGCACTTGAATAGTGCCTTCTAAATCATTACTAATATGGCATTCAAAATGTAATCTATAAATATGTTTTAGAAATGCCTAAATCTTTGTAAATATTAGTTTGGTATGATGAGATCATAACCTTGTGCTATCAATAATTATGCCAAGGTATTTAATTTTTTCAACTTCCTCCATCTGATTTAAGTCCAGAAACTATACTGTATGGATGTGTTAAACACACACGCATGATGCAAAAAATTGTTTTCTGTTGTAAAACATTGATTTGTCTTTAAGATTTTTATTATTAGTTTATATTTTATGAATAAAGTTGAATTTATATATGCACACATTATTAATATATATATATGTGTGTGTGCTTGTGATACATGTGCATTTCCACATGAAATTTTATTTGCGAAAAGACTATATGGACATATATCATCATTTATGCTCTTCATTAAATATTATGTTTATGGATAAGGGTGTATATTAACATAGTCTGCTTATATTTATATAGTAATTATAATTGCAGTTTAGTGTGTAATTTTTTTATTATTATTTATTGTATATAGTTGAATTAAATCCTTTTTTTTTTTTAGGTATGATTACATGTGTATGCACAACTCACGAATGTAAACATCAACGAGTAAATCGTTGTAATACAACTAATATGTGTTACACCCAATATCTTGATCGTAAAGATGGTAAATCTCCTCTTACAAAAGGTTGTATCAATAGTAATACACCTTTACTGTGTGAAAACCGTAAACCTGCTGGATTAGAAGTTGTCTGGCCTCTTTTAGTTTGCTGTAATGAAGATTTTTGCAATAGGAATGCAATTCCCACAGTTCCTACAAAGTTCAAAGTATTACAGTCTGGTAAGTCTTTTTTTTTTTATGAAAAGGTTACTTTATTATTAATATATATATATATAAATTCACAGTATTAACAAATTTGGAGATAGATCTGCGCATCATAAAATTGATAACTAAATAGATATTTTTAAATCTTGCTAAAAAATTTTGCATATGTAATTTTCTCTTATAAGTACAGAATCCTCATTGCCGCTGTTCTTTTAAAAGAAAAATTTGAATGACTAAATAACAAGGGACAAAATTCTAATTAGAACATTCCTAAGGAAGCTTGCTTTGCAGCATAATTAAACAAAATTACTTACTATATATACTGTATATATTTTTTTCTTAAATTGTATTTTTATTTATATGCAATTGTATTGTATAAAAAACGAACAAAAGATATAAATTAAATAATTATGGAAGCTGTTTAATTTCCTGTTGTCTTATTGGCAAAATTCCTTTATATTTCATTCATCTTTTTTTTGTTCATATGTCAAATGCCTTGACTGGGAAGCGAACCCCCAGGGCCAGCTGCTTGGAAGGCAGCTATGCTAACCACTAGGCCATCAATGCTGGGCCATTATTTTCAAGAAAATAAACTTTTAAAATATTTGTAGAAGTGGTGTCTTTGTTAGTACATATATAAATTGCCTTTTAAAAAGGAAGAAAATATTGAAGTATTACTTATACTTGTGAGAAACTTTTTTCCCAATTTAATGAAAAATTAATAATTTTAACTATTTATAATTATTAATATTTTTTGCTACAAAATATAAGCTTTGTGGAAGACTGTTGAAAGCAACTATCATCTTAGATATGTTGAATGCGTATGAAAAGTAATTATTATTGTTATTAATATTTATACTTATTATAATATAACCCATGCAAACAAAGTCAGAGTAAAAAAGATAAATTATTATATACATATTCCTTTTTTTTTAAAAATTATAAAAATGTGTATTGCCTTTTTTTTTCTCATATTTTTTTTTTCAATATAGCATTTAATTTATACAATTCATCATGTCTTTTAAAATTCACTGCAACCTAAGATGTGATCTGTTGGATTATTTCTGTCATTTATGAGTGAATGTTGAATGTATAGAAAAATTTAAACTTTATTTAAACTTTCCAAATACAAACAACTTGTTAGTAATAACGCACAAATAGACAATACAGATTAGTAGATACACAGCATTTCAAGTAGTATTATTCTCCAATCTTCTTCAGGTGTTGCTGGCCTATATGTAGGCCAGCAACACCTGAAGAAGAGTAGAGAATAATACTACTCGAAACGTGTAATTACTAACCTGTATTGTTTATTTGTGCGTTATTACTAACAAGTTGTTTGTATTTGGAAAGTTTAAATAAAGTTTAAAATTTTCTTTACATTCAACATTCACTCATAGATGATGGAAATAGTCCAACAGATCACATCTTATAATATACCATCATTACAAACCTTCAGACAATCACTGCAACATTTTTTAGTAATCATTGATTATATTGATTGAAGAATTCTTTTACCCATATAAAAGAACTGTTTTTCAAAGATTTGATTTCACTCATTAGAGTCTCATCAAAAGATTCTAGCCTATCCAAGGCCATAGATTTATTTGCTTCGGAAATAGAATTTAACAATTCTTAACTTATACAGTTGTGGTCAAACAGAAACCTGAAAATTACAAACTTGATGACTCAAATCTAAGTATCTGACAGCAGAAGTCACAAGGAAATCTGTTCTCTAGCTGAATTTTTTTTATAGATTTGTTTATTTTATTTGTTAATAGATAACTGTCTAAAAAAATTCATATGCTAAACAAATAAATAAATCAGTAAATTCTTCTTAGAATAAAGATTTCATCATAATTAGCATATGGTGTTAATTTAATGTATAAAGAGCGAATATAATTGATCTCTTTTTAATGGCAAAAATAGGCTGTCCTAAATTATTTCTACAGTTAATTATTTCTATTATTCTACGATTGATTATAGAGCAGCAGATTCTGGAACTTCGAGGTCCATGAATTCGCAACATAATTTGAATGTCCGAGCCATAAAACATTTGACTTTTATTATTTTTTTAAATATTAATAAATATACTGATGACAATATTGGCAAAAAAGCAAAATTCATCATGATATATTTGATCATATTCACTTATTTAGCACTAATTAAATTATGATTATTGGCAATCTAATTCTTCTTGTACAGTATTCAGCTTTGGATTTAAGAATCAATTCAGCGAAACTTAAGCTTTCAAGTTTGAACTAGCCTCTCATTAAAGTTATCCTGTACAACCAATGATATATATATATTGATCACTGAAAATTATCTAGTTGTTCATATTCTGCTAATTTCAGCCCTTTTACGTTTTATAGAACGTGTCAATCATCATGCTTATTACAAGGAATCTATTAATTAGTAGGTTCTTTTTGATATTTTAAGTAACTTGTAAAACTCTTAAAACTAAAGTACCTTTGTCACAATAGTTATAATGAGCTTATTAATGTTTTATTAAATGCCTCTTATATGTAGGTATTGTTATTGATGGCTTCTATTATTTATAAATATGATTAATCTTTTTTTGTCTCACAGTAGTGATTTTTCCCTTTTCTTTTCTGTAGTTGTTTCATTTCAAATGAAGTGCTGCACATTTCTGCTTTCTCGTAATCCTTTGTTTTTTTATTTAGTTTTTTTTTTAATCCCATTGTCACAAATAACTTGGCAAAAAAAAAAAAACCAGAACAACTAACTCTAATATGGCATTTGTGCTTATCTACCAATTGGTTAGTTGAGTTGGACTCAAGTCATCGTCAAACTTATCTTTACTAATTTTTTTCAGATCCAAACCTTGCAATTGTTTGAAGAAATTTTGTGTCTTGTGGAATTCTTTGCTCATGATTTCATCATCAGTATATCCTTCTAAGTTTTAGCTGCAGCCAAGAAAAATATATTTGATTTGTTGTATCACATTGTTTTTATATCATGCTTCACATTGTTTTTATATCATGCTTCTCAACATTTATACTACATTATTTTTGAGAGCAACTTTTTAAAATTATATTTCAAAATCAAAAACTCAGTATCATTTATTAATTGCAGGAAAAATTGCTTGTTTGTATATATATTATTTTATCATTTGATTAATGGTGAAAACATTTGTGTTTATATAGATATATACAAATACTGAGTGGCCACATTAAGATGACAATTTCATAAAAGTATAACTTGGAAAAAAACAACCCTGTTTTTATTTATTTAATATTTAAAGTTTTTAACAAAACATGTCCAGTGTTTGAATTATTTATATTAATGTAGTTTGTTACAATAAATGTAACTAGGTCTGTAATTGTTAGAATACCATAGTCTTTGAAAATGCATATTTTTTCCATAATGTTTAATACTCCATAAGATGGTATAAGATGACTCGTACACCAATACCGGATAACTTCATTAAACTTTTTTTTAAATTAAGATTGACAAGAACAAGATGATCTGATTCTCCATTCAATAAATAAAATTATTTTTTTATTCCGTTAAATAGTCTAGGCCAGTATCAACATTTTAAAAATCAATTTAGTTTAAATAAATATGAGAGGATGAGAAACTCATTATTTAACCTTTGTATGTATAAATATTTTTTTCTTCAGCAGCAACCCTTCAAAAGTTACACAGATTTTTTTTTTCCATTTAATATTCAGTTCTTAAAAGGCTATCCTAAAAGTTCATTTCCTATTTAAACATAAGAAATCTTAATTTACATTTTATTTATCTTTTTTTTTTTTTTGTTACCAAGTGTAGGATAAATATTTCCTTCAAATTTTGCAAATTATTTCCTACATATCAATGTTTAATTCAAATGAAGATTAGCTTTTCTTGCATTCACCACTCGCGACTGATTAACTATTTTAAACGGTCTATAAAATATTTCTATCAGCTTTAAAATTTTATTTTTAAGAATTTTTTAATCTGTTTTTCACATTTAATCTATGATTAATAACACTTAACTTAGCATAGACAATTGAATGCTTTCTTACATGACTATTATTATGTTTCTCTCTGAAGCAGTGCAGTTGGGTTTTCTTTTTCATGGTTATCATAAGCACAATTAAAATAACTTGGATTTTTTTTTAAACTTCTTTGTGGTAGTATCTTGCATAAGAAAAATGATCAAGATTGGGACTCCTGTTATAATGATTAGTTTAATTTACTCTATGGTGATAATAATTACTTAAAAATATTTTATAACCATAGACTGCTTTTTAAAGATGATTTTTATTACTTAAGACTTTAAATATTTTTAAGTTTTATAATTGTTTTTATGGAGCAAACAAAAATCAAGACTGCTATCTACTTTATAAGTTTTTCTTCAAATTTACTTGAATCTTTTTTTTATTTTTTAATCGTCTGCTGTGATTTTTACCCCCCCCCTCAGATAAATTGATGTCAGAAAACTATTTTTTTAACTCTCATTGGTCAATATCCCAAATCAACTTGTACAATTTTTTAAACAAAATGTTTTTCTGTTTCTATTTGAAATATTAAAATCAATAAATATTTTACAAATGAAATTAATTTAAATCATTTCTTTAAGACCAAGTTTCAGTTCTGATCATCTTTTTAATAAATGATAGTATTAATTGAATTAATCCCTAAAGTTTAATAAATAAATATTTTTGTTTACAAGATATTACAATTACAGTAATTTTAAAATAAATTTTTATCTTGTGGTAGATAATTGTTCCTTCTTTCATTAACTACAATTTTAGATCATTAGCTTTTAAAGGAACATTGCATGAAAATAAATTAAAGTCAAATTTATAAGTAATGATGTTTATTCAAATGGACAAATATTGTATTAAAAATTACATAGTAAATTATAATATAAATTATTTATAACTAACAATGATTATTAAATCTCTACAAAATTCTCTCTGTAATCTTTATGTATTAAATCATTTATTACTGTTATACCCAAGCATTACTATTATTTAAATTTGTAAAATTAAAAGCATGCTAATGAGCTCTAAACAAGCTTTTTTTTTTAATTTCTTTTTTTATGATAAATGCTTCTACAAAAGAATGCATTCAAATCATTTTTATCTTGGATTGTCCCCATCCCCAGACCGGTTTCGAGCTATGGGTCTCTTCAGTGAGGAGTTGAAATATTAGATTCAAAAAAGCAACTCAAGCTTGTTTGGAGCTCATTAGCATGCTTTTAATTTTACATATTTGTAAATGCAAGCTATATATATAAGTCATGTGACATCTGACTTTTTATTATTACTATTATTTAAATTATAAATTTAAAATTTTGAAGCTATAATTTACATTTTATATACCATTCCTACCATAGATAACCAATCAAAAGGTTACAATATATATATATTATTAGCTTTATAAAATATAATAATTTAATGATACTGCTCAGGAAATTTGTGGTCTTTAGCTCCCGAGTACGCCACTCTACCACAGCACCAAGAGCTTTACGAAGTTAGAAAGAAAGATAATGTTAGAAGTACAAATGAAATAATGTTATTAAATAATGATGATGGGGGATTATTATATATTTTTTTAAATTTTTGATTGATTTATTTTAGGACGTAATATGGAAAATTTCTTATTCATTTTATAAAATTTGTATGTAAGAATTTTCTGAAAAGTCTGGATATATTTTGCTCTAATTAATAATTTGCCTGGTGGAAATCAAGCATATTTGAAAATATTATTCCACAGCTGATCTTGAAACAAAGAAGCATTTGGTTTAAAATGAATATTTGTGAGTACTGTGTTTTTTTTTTAAATAATTACAAAGTGACTATACTTTGTAGATCTATTCTAAAACTAAAGGTTTTTGAGCTGAAGCTTAATTTAACATTTCTACTACTCAAATCTATCACGATCTTCTGAATGACTATCTATTTAGTTATTTCAATTTTAGTCTCTTTTTAAAAAGCATGACAACTATTTCACAATTTACACGTGAATTTTTGCAATATGGCCAATGGAAAGTTTTGCCCTGTGTCTTTTATTGTATTTCAGAATTGTGCAAGTTTCATACAAAAGTAAAAATCATAATGAGAAAGACTTTAAAAGAAATATCTTGATGGTATTATTAGACATTATGGAAAAATAGAGTTTGGTAGAAAGCAGGAGCGGCAGGTAGATTCTTTATTTGTGCATTAAATAGCTATCTGAAATGTTCTAAATATTGATATTCTCTCTTTAATCCATCACTCGAGTGTACCAGACCTATAAGAAATTTTTGATAGTGTATATTAAGGAAAGAGAATTTACTAGATTGTATTAATCTTAAAAGTATTGTGATTTTTAAGAGTTAAGAAGCCATTGCTACTTTTTCTCAAACCATTTGTATCTAAAAATAAGAAGCTTTAAGTTGAAAAGAAGAAATTAATTGGAAATTAGCTAAGCTGCAAATTTAATTTATAATAATAGGGTCTGGGCATATAATTTTAATTGTAGCACATAGGTTCGGTGATCTCTTTCTGGAAAAAGTTGGAATGAGTATGTATACTTGCTGCTACTGATAAATAATAACATACCTATTGCTATTATATGCATTTGTGAATGGGGAAAAAAACTGTATTTCATTTAACAGTGAAAGTCCAGTTTTTAATCCAGTAATTATACCAATATGATGCTATATTAAAATTAATTTTATCCAATTATGACCTCTTATGATTCAGTTGTTATGGTTTAAAAATGTAGATGTCTTGCGCATATCATTATATTAAACAAAGATACTGACGAACAGCTAGAGTATTCAACATATGAGCAAAGTATTTGTAAGTCTTTGTTTTGTTTTTGGGGAGTTATTCTGTCTCTAGGAACACCTTTGCTGATAGTTGGAAGCCAAATTGGAAAATAAAATGTATTCATTGGAAAAGTTATATTAATTGAGAAGATACTTTAATTATAAAGACTGGTATTCAAGTAACATTACTATAGCAAATATTATAGTACTTCTGACTATGCCATCTATGATGCCTGTGCCATATCACCATCATCATCCAGTAGTGATTTAGAAGAAAAAACATTATAAATTTAAGACATAAAACATATTTTGTATATCAACACGTGAGATGTGTTGGATGAGACATGTATGACATTTAAAAGATTACTTGACCTTGACATGTATGTTATTGGAATGCTACATATGATTTGAAAGAATTTATTGAGTCGGAACAAAGACAAAAATTGGCTTCATTTGGAGAAAGTACTACCCAGATTCAAGTGAAGTCTTATCCAAAGTTATTGCTTGAAGGGATTTTGAATGTCTTTTCAAGTTTTTTTAAAATTTTAAGTAGAAAATGAAAGAAGCTTTCATTATTACTTCAACATATTTTTTGCAAATTTAATTCTAGTAATTATATGAGCAAATACTATAACTGCAATCATATACTTTTAAAAAACGTTCCAATTTATTTCTTTATTTTAGGGTTTGGGTTAAGCATCATGCTATCTGTGATTCATTTTGCTTAACATAGATCACTTTCTCAGGAATTTTTAAATAAATAAAATTATCTAAGTTTACCTAAAAGATCCAAGGCAGATATATTTATTATATAAAATGAACTTTGGTATCGTAGTTTACATCAACAATATTATTTGCAAAGATATAGCGGTGTCCTCACAGTCCATTGATTCTAGACCCTATTATAGGTACATAATATATGTAACTTCCATGAGGTATATTTTTCTGACTACACTAAGATTTACCTCATCTTTCAACATAGTAAGGTAAGTTATGATAATCTGAAATAGTAAAATAACATTTTAATATTACATTAGTTTATCTTCTATAATGATTTAAGTAATAAGCAGGCTTATATTATAACTTAACTGTTTATTTCTATTTCTGAAACTATATTTTAGTCTGTATGGCATCAATATATATTAATGTTTGGAAAAAGATATTTTAAGTTCATAATATGTAAAATTTTAAGACTCATTATTTACATTATAAATTTCAATTTTCTTTTTTAATATTTTTGTAGGGAATGAAAGTCAAAGTCCAAGTGTTACAAATCAAGAGATTGAAGATGATGAATTTCTTGAAAGTCGGCATCATAGATCAAAACGAGTCAATGCAATCTACATTGCTGTTCCTATCGCTGGAATATGCATGCTTGTAGTCATTGTAGCCATAGCAATTTATTTGTTACGCCAAAGAAGCCAGTTCTTTGATAGTGAATTTGGAATTTCTCGAAATGGATATTTAGACAATCATTGCCCACATGATGTATCTGTAGTAAGGCTAAATACTCCAGACAAAAAATGTTTGACAGATGGCACTGCAGTCAAACTGCTGAAATGAATGCAATAATTTATAAAGTGTGCAAAACTGTGGCCGGGACATTGCAATCCTAAAACATTTTACCACTGCTGGAGCTACAGAAATGCCATATGGATATTTCTTCTGCACTTGCTGCTTTGTACGTTTTGTACACATAGTGACAGTGGGAATTTTTAAAATACTCTTTGACTGGTCAGATCGGATATGGAACCTGTCATGCAATGAATGAATTTTTATTTGTACATAGAATGTATAAGGTTAAATGAAAGAGAGAACAAAGTGAGATAAGTCTCCTAAATGTTCTTCCGTCCAATGTTTTGGTATTTTGTAAGTTTGTCATTTGATGGCAAGTATGTACAATGGACCAATTTTGTGAGACCAGAGACATATTTATAAATAGTGAAAGAGTTAAAAGACATCCGTTTTAAAGCATGGTGGAAATTTAAGAGCCAATGCCTCAACTGTCTTTGTACATATGTAAAATTTATATAATTTTTAAAAAAAAAAAAAAAAAAATCAGAATTGTTTTATAAGCCATAATCACCAAATAAATGTCTCCAAAACAAACTGAATTATTTATTTTCGAATAACAATGCTGTATGTTTATATGTGTGTGTTTATATTTCTAAATTAGGGAATAGTTCAGCCTGTATATAATTAAAAATGCAAAATTATAGCAAAAAAAAAACAATAGATAAGAAAAAAGTTGTAGGAATCCAATGGGGAATAAGAAGAAAGTACAGATTTATAAATTTATTTTAAAATAAACTGGTAAACAGAGATACATTTAATATGATAAAAGAAAGAACTAGAATATTGGAAAATAATACTTAGATTGTGAATTAAATAGATTTAGACACAGGATAAATGCAATTCAGAGCTATAATTTTGTTAATAACAAAGAAAAAAAAAAAAAACTAAGATTAAAAAAAATATGCATTGAATAAATAAATGAAAGATGTTAAAGAAATGAACTATTTTAAAGCAAAAAAAAAAAAAAATGTTATAATAACAACATTGAAATAGGAATTGGTATGAATAAGAAGTCTTTAAAATCTAATGATGGGTAATTATAGAGATGAATATGTGTATTGTAGAAGCAGATATAGAAAGATGAAGAAATTAAGAATTTAATACAAAGAATGCTAAAACATTTCAGTTGAGAAAGAAATAATTATTAATATAGTTGATGCAAAGAATAGTATTGCTTTAACTGAAAGAAAATGGCAAAATGTTAAGATGAAGTAGATAATAAAACATTACTAATAGAGTTAATAAAACTACAAATTAAATTTTTTTCAAAGAAAAAAAAAAGTGGAGGGAAAAATTATGTTGCTAATTTTAAGAAGGAACTGAATTTTTATTTTATTTAATAATTGATAATTCTGCTGTTGAAGATCTATCATAATAAAAATGGAAGCAAATGTGACTTTGAGAAAAATGACATTCAATAAAATATAAGTTTATAGGACTATTAAAATGTTTGAGGGTTTTAAAACATAGAAACAAAGTATTTTTCAGGAAATTGGGAAAATAATTTTTATTAAAAAAATTAAATAATATTTGAAAAAGGCATTATTTTTTTAAGTAAAGGTATTTTGGAAGAGAAATTATGCTAAGAAAGATAAATTCTTTTAAAGATATAAATACCTATTTAATTAATTAAATAGAAAGGATTTTCACACGGGCACTGTACTAATTTATATAATTAATTACATACATATTATGCATTTGATAAATCTCAAAATACATATTGGTGCATGATTATATAAATATATGTTTAATTTTGCATATATAATATAATGAAGTAATATTTTATAAAGTAATTAATAAATTCATTTTTATCATATCTACCTGTGTTAACATTCATCAAACTGTCTGTAGCCTGGTATCCATATAACAGCTTTGTGTTATATTTATGTTATAAAATTTCATCATTCTAAATATATCTATAATATAAGGAGAATATTAAATAATAATAATAAAAAAGAAGAGTAAGTGATGTAATAAGACAGAGAAAAATAGGAAATGGTGGCTAAAAGATGCAGTACATGTAAGTTAGATTACTACTAGAAAACTTCTTTCATTTTTCCATACCAGAATAATAATGTGATTTGTGCAAACAATATGGCAAAGAAAGAAAGAAAAGATAATTCATATGAACATAAAAATATGTAAAAGAAGCTAATATGGTTGCTAATCTAATATTTTTAATCACTGAAGTAATTGTGATCGTAGAGAAAGAAATTAACCTCTAATTATGCGCTATATATAAATGCACGGAGATTTTAAATATAAACAGTGCATAACTGGAGGTTGATTTCCTTCTTATGATTAATATAGCTGTTGTGATTGAATGATTCAATTTATTAACAAAATAAAACAGTTTTGAATTTGAAATATAAACAAATTTAATATGTTGCTGGATGTATACTAGTAAATAACTTAAATGCTGATACCTGGAAGTCCAGTCTGTTGATATCTACTATTATCTATCATTAATTCCATTATTTATTGATACTAATTACAATTAATTTCTGTGTTTAAAATTGTTTGGTTGTTCAAAATGTGAAGCAGTTAAATTTTAATGAATATGTAATGCTTAATTTGAAAAAAAAATAAATTTTTTTATTCATGTATTTAAGGTTGTTGGCATGTACTAATTTTTAAATTATTAATATTTAGTTAAAAAGAAAAAAAAATTCAATTTATGTTTACACTATTTTTTTTTTTCCATATGTCAAATGCGTTGACCGGGAAGCGAACTCGGGCCAGCTGCTTGGAAGGCAGCTATGCTAACCACTAGGCCACCAACACATTGACATGTTTACACTATTTTTACATTGTGATACATATTGTTTAAACTTCTTGAATTAATTAAAAATATAATTTTATTTTATACATATATTTGTATGGCTTCATATATAAATAATAAAAATAAATTTTTGGGCTCAGAGTCATAGCTGAATAACCCTCTTTCCTTTCAGAAATGATTGCATAATATTATATTCATGTTTAATTTACAAGCAGCATTTTAACATACATTTGAACCAAATTGGGATTTCTTTAATTAATGACCATCTCAAGAAATGTTAGATACTATTTACTAACTAATATTAAAATGATGATTGTATGGATTACTGCTCAATACAAGAAAAAAATCTTGCTTGGAAAATCCTCAATTACCTTGAAGTCTACCTGATAAATTTTTGCTTACTAATTTATGACAAAAGTAATCTAAATCATACCCATATGAATATGTAAATATAATACTTTTAATAAGCACAATATAGTTAATATACATGACTTTATAAGAGCATTTGCTTGATATAATGTGTTCATTTAGAACAGGCAAAACTCACTATATGTATTGCCACTCACTGCAAGCTAGAGTAATCAATGGATACCAGAAGGCTTGTGCATAAAATATTCATCTAGTGCCTACTCATCCAATATCCCCAAACTAGTTTCTGGCTTGTGGCCTTCATCAGTGAGGAGCCTTGGATCTGAGAGCACTGTACCTAGATCTTAGGATCTAATGCAACTCTCCAGCAACCACCTTTTATCTCTACTTAACTACAAAACTATTAGTTTTAAATTGAAAACACCATAATATTTTCAATCCAAGCTCATTAGCTTATACAGTCATATAGGTCTGAACTTATGGTGTTTTCAATTCAAGACTCATAGTTTTGTAGTTAAGTAGTGATAAAAGTTTGGCTGCTGGAGGGTTTCATTAGATCCTAAGATCTAGGTGCAGTGTTCTCAGATCCAAGGCTCCTCATTGACTAAGGCCACAAGCCAGAAACTAGTTTGAGGATATTGGATGAGTAAGCACTAGAAGGGGATTTTATGCACAAGTCTTCTGGCATCCATTGATTACTCTAGCTTGCAGTGAGTGGCAATACATATAGTGAGTTTTGCTTGTTTTAATAACAGTTATAAGCAAGCATAAGAAATGGTGATCATGTGGTGTTCATTTAGAAAGAAAATATTTTGAAAGCATCTTATTTTAAAAAAAAAAAATACAAAGAAAGTAAAAGTTACTATTTTTACATTAACATAATACTGCTAATTTTCAACTTTTATTAATCTACTGCAAGATGAGCTGAAGTTTAATCCAGTTTTTCAATTCATAGTTTCTCTTTTCTGCATCACTTCAGAATACTAGTTTATCTCATTCATCTATCACATTTGTGGTTGTTTTTTTAAGTTTTTTACAATATCTTTAAATATTTAAAGACTTCAGTTGTTCCTTCATTTACTTATCATAATGACAATCATATTTTATTATACATTTAAAATTATTTGCAAATGTTTTTAAATGACATTGTAATAATTTAATATAAATAAATTATAGAAGAATGAATTTCATTAAAAAAATATTTAATTAACCTATTCATTTAGTATATATAAGTAACTAGAGGGATTTGAACTTTAAGATTTTTCAATCTATATTCATCCTCCACTCTATTTCAAACAGCTGACATACATGACCACATATATATGATCCTCAATTTATTTCATGCAGAAGCAGCACTCATCAGTCGGCCAGATAATCTCACACATGTATACAATCAGTGCTTGGTTTATATTACAATAGCAATTCCTTAAACTTTAATGGATAGGCTTCAATCTTCTCACTTGTCCAACTATTCAAATATCTAACAATGGAATGCTGAAAGGCCTTTGTGGATTTGATATTTTAGTCATACCCATGTAGACATTACGTAAATCTAACCCCTCGTATTATTGGATCATTACGCAGCATTAAATATATATTGGAGATTATTTATCTTTTTCACACATATGTGGACATGTGTATCAGTTGCATAAGATGGAATGGATAGGTGTAGGAAACTTAAGTCTGACTTCAAATCCCTTTTAATAACAGGTTAAAAATAGGTTGCATTTAGAAGTTTAATCCATCCCTCTTCTGTTAATATATGAATACATAATGATCCAATAATATGAAGAGTTAGATTGACATAACGTCTACATGAATATGATTACAATATCAAATCCACGAAGGGTGATGGACAATTGAATAGTTGAAGGGATGAGAAAATTGAAGCCTGTCCATTAAAGTTTAAAGAATGGATATTTTAATATAAACCAAGCACTGATTGTATGAGAGATTATTATCTGCCCCAACCGATGACTGCTACTTCTGTATGAAATATGTATATTGGGGGAACATCTATCTTTTTCGCATGAATGTGGTCATGTGTGTTGGACTGAAAAATCCTAAGTTCAAATCCCTCTACTTAAAAAAAGATATTTTTTAAAAAAAGAAAAATTCTTCATTTATTTTTGAGACAAAAGCTAGCAAAAGAATGAATTTTTAAAATGAAATAATTATATTTTTTGTTTAATAATATATTATTTGCAGTTGTTTAAATATTTTTTATTTTATTTTACTAATTTTTGAATTAAAAATAATATATAGATCTATGAAAATTTAAAATTGTTCAATAACTAGAACAGATTGATGAGTAGTAGAAGTTTTATGGTAAACAAAAAGATTTGAACCATTCCATATTGAGAAACTAATATATATATATCTCGTTCTGGCTAAGTGAACAAAATTGTTCTGCTCTAACACATTTGTACTATATTTGACTTAGTTAATGATTGACTGTACAATTAAATAAATAATTTTCCTAATATGCGTCAGAGATTTTCTAAACACTCACGAGTTTAACAAGAATACATTTCATGAAGTAAAATGAATGGGGAATTTTTCTTTTAAAATAAACTTTTATCAATAAAGCATCACATGACCTAAAGTTAATTACAAGTTTAATACTTGTGTGAGAGATACTTTTTTCATTAGTCGTTAAAGAGCTATTATAATCATGTTGTTGTTTTTTTATTGCCAGTATATTAATCCACATATGACCAAATCTGATTATTCGTTTAACATGTAATTTGTGCATTATATTGCAATGATATCTATATTCAATTCAGAACAAAATTTACAGATCTCAGTGTTGATTGCCGGCTAATTTTTTTTATTCAGGTAATAATTATTATTAGAACCTAAAATTTAATAACCATATGCTTATATAAAATGAAACTTCAAATTATCGAAAGTATTTATCCTAATGTTTATACATTATACTGTAGCAACATCTATCCCACATCCTCTTTTAAGTTTTGGCATTGCTGTTAATGCTTAGGACAACAATTTTACCTTCATATATGTAGATAAATCTCACAAAGTTTTTACAGCAATTTTGCAAGAAGTATTTTGTAGATTAAAATAGGAAGTTTAAGGGAATAAAATTAAATGGAGATTATATAAGTCATTTAGATTTTTTAGGTGATATAGTTGTTTTTACAAATAATGCTTTAGAGTTTCAGGAAATGTTGCAAGAGTTATTAGATGAAAGTAAGAAAGTAGGACTAAAGATAAATGTTAAAATGACTAAAGTAATGTTCAATAGATTTTCTCAAATATGAAAATAAAGATTGATAATGATGAATTAGAAGAAGTTAACAATTATAAATATCTTAGTATTATTACTACAGATGGAAACATAATAGATGAAATTAATCAGAATTAATCTTGGTTGGAAGGCTTTTGGTAGAAATAACTTAATATTAAAAGGAAATTGCCTACGTGTTTGAAAAAGAAGATTTTTAATAAATGTGTTACTAGTTCTTACTTATGGATCTGAGACTTGATGCAGAGACTTCAGACTATTCTTCAAAGTATGAAGAGATGTATGTTAGGACTAACAAGAAAAGACCAAAAACGAAATACATGGGTGAAAGAACAAATAGGTATTATTGATATTATAAAGTGGAGTTGGGCTGAACACATTGCTAGAAGAGATGATAATAGATGGACAGTTGAAATCTTAAACAGGATTCCAAGATATTGTTAAAGACCTAGAAAGAGACCATATATGAGATGGATGGATGAAATAAGGTGTGTTAGGGTTATGTGGAGAAGAGAGACTAGAATTTGGAGAAAATAGATTGAACTTAGAGACCTTCATCCTGCAATAGATCAATAATGGTTGAAAATGATGATGATGATGATGACAAATACAATTGAATGATTATTGGCTGGGAGATTATGTGATATTATATTACCAAAGTGACAACTGGAGCTTCGATCCAGAACCAATACCTCTTGAATTTGATATGTAAATATTGCTCCAAAGTACACATAAATCAAGCTATTGAATTATTCGTGCCAGGTTATAACATTTTTTCCCAATAGTTTCCTGCTATTTTGGAATAAAATTTTAGGCAAAATAAATTTATAATATTTAGAATGATAGATAATAGATTGTAGAATTAATGACAAAACAAAAAAATAATTAGGAGGTTTAGATAAGAAGACATTTAAATTAAGAAATAAACTTGCCAAGTATTTTTTCTTAAGGTGATGGGAACTCAAAGATTCTTAAGAAAGGAGAAATATTTGAACCATTGAGAAAACTTACAAAAAGTATTATATTGTCAATTATAAATTAGAAGAAATACTTTAACTATGATGATAACTCCAGAAAAAATAAAAAGACAGAAAGAAACCCAGGATAAATATTAGAAAAGATTGAAGTTAGAATAAGTATCCATATAATTAATTGATGGAAATGTGTTTGCACAAATACAAGCCACCTGGTGCAAAAATATGACATGAGAAGCTCGTATTAAAAAAATCATTAGTGAATTGAGCAATAAATAACGATATATCTATCACTTCAACCCATTCAGAGTCCTGCAATCCAAGACTGAAAGCATGTACATCTTGATGAAATATCCAGAGAAGCTCCAAAACATTATAAAAACTTGATAATCTCAAAACTACTGAAAACTTTTTAAAAAAATATTATTTTTAGATGTACATATATATAATACATATTAAAATTAATATAGGAATATATTATTTTGTAGAAATAACTTAATCTTAAAAAAGAAAATATGCGTATATATTAGAAATAGAATGTATGTAATAGAAGTATTTTATCACTTCTTAAATATGGATCTGACAATTGGAGACTTAACATATGAGCAAGGTTTAGACTTCAGATCACTCAACAAAATATGGAGTAATATATATCGGGAGTAACAAGAATAGATTGAAAGTGGAACACAATATCATTGAAAGAATTAAGATATTGAAATGCAGCTAATTTGGACATGCTGCAAAATATCTTGGATCCCAAGAGATTGTAAAAGATCAAGAGACCAAATGTGGAGAAGAGGCTAGAGAATGGAGAAACTGAATTAAAGTTGGAGAGACATTCATCCTTTAGTGTACTGATAATGGTTGAAAATGATAATATTACTTTAAAGATTCATTAATATTAATAGCAATTCAGAAGTAAATGGTTATTTATTTTTTTAAAAAAATTATAAAGACTACCTTTTTGATTTATATATTATTCAAATAATTTAAACTTTCATTTTTAAAATTAACTATTTCTTTTTCATTAATACTTAAAATCTTTGGACATCACGGTGTTTTAACTCTACTTTTCAAAAACCCATAGCTATTTTTTTTCTTTAAGATCATAGATCTTAATTTTCTTCTTATATTTTTTTCCATGCATCTACATTACTTACTAAAACATCTCACGTAATTTAACCACCTCAAAGTATGTGCCAAATCCTCAAAAAAAAAAAAATCTTTTTTTGACTTATTCTTTTCCACACTTCTACATTTCTGATCTTTTCAATTTATTTATTTTTTCATTCTCCATCTATAATTTATCAATTTTTTTTCCATTTGAAAATGTGGTTAATTTTATTAAAGTAATCTAATTAATAATAAAACTGAAATAGATATGTTATTTTTCAATGTAAATTCAGTTTAGGAATTAAAATAAACTATCATGTATTACTCAACATATATGACAAACATATTTAGTCATATATCTAGTTGAAAAATTGATGGTTATGGAGAAAATTAAAGATAAATTGTTTGAAAAGATTAATGGTAATTAAATATTGAGAAGATTAAAGTAAGAGCAGAAAAGAAAGTTATTCACAAAGAAAATAAAAATTGAATGAACAAACAGTAGTGGAATTGTGAAAGATGATTTAAAAGAGCTGCGATAAAAATATTAAAAAGTAAATAGTAAAAGGATAAAAAGTGATCTTAAGAGAGTGCACTGAAACTGTTGATGAAATGAAAGCATGATTTGGAAAAATAAAAATGTAGTTATGATCATAAATCTCTTGAGATGAAATTTATTGTTGTAATTATATTCCAAAGTCTTGAATTGGCAGTATGGTTAATAAAGTTTTCCAATGTCTATAGGATAAATTTATCACTGTTTTGAAATAATTTGAGTATTTTTACAAATATATAGATATATGTCATTTTCAAGTCATTAAAAAACATTAAAATAGTTTTTTTTGAATAAATATAAAGAAGGGATATAAATAAATTAACCACAAAACGCATTATTTATTAATATGTGTTAAAAATAAGAAATTTATCGAAAAAATTTGAATAACTGGCAAAGAATAGAATTTTCAAACATTTCACAACTCCCCAGACAGTAGTGCCATCCAGTGCAAGCCATAGTAATCAATGGATGCTAGAAGTTTTATTCATAAACTCTCTATCTAATGTGTACTTATCCAAAATTCCTAGACTAGTTTCTAACTTGTGGCTTTTATCTGTGAGGAACTTTGGATCTGTAAGCATTGCATCTAGATCTTCGGACCTAATGCAACTCTCCAGCAATCACTTTTTACCAATTTAGATAACTACAGAGCTATGAGCCCAAAGATGAAATGGTGATCATATTATGTTTTAGTGAGAATTTTTATATGTTTGAAAATAACCGATAGGAATATGCCACAGAAGTTGTGATATGAGATTTCCTGATTAAAATTGGTTTTGGATGTATGCAGTAGATAACTATGGAGTATAATATTAAAACAACCTTGAAGGATATAAATAAATTATAATAAAATTTGAAGATAATAGTTTGTGTATTTTTTTAAAGAAAAAAGTTTTACAAAATGGAGAAATTTCATATTATCCCCCCCCCAATGTATTTGTGCAGTTTTTACTATAATCTAAAATTGGAAAAATATAAAAAATAATAATAGAAACCCTGAGAAGAAAATGAATAATGGGCAGAGAGGTTAAAACCTTTTTTTTTTTTTTTTGCCTGTTAGTATATATAGCAAAGAAAATATGAATCTTATAATATGAAAAAATACAATCTGACAAACAAAATAAGTTAATAGTAAAACAAACAATAAATCTGATTGAAGCAAATATAAAGTTAAATGAAGACAATGAACGTGTAAACAATACTTAAACAGAAATTATAATAGCATTATTATAAATGTTATTGAAAATGAAATAACTGGCACATTTCCTATTGAAATTAAAAAGATAATGGAGTCCAGGTTTTACGATACCCTCTCTGCAGACATGGTAGTTGCTTTATAATGTGAATATGTTTTTTTTTTCCTATAATTAAACCATTGTTGTTCATCTGAGGTTGTTTGAATAGTTTGAGACTTTATCATCCAATTAGTAATAACTAGATATCCTTTTCAACTATTCTTAGATGGTTATCTAGGTTGATTATGAAGTATTATTTGAAAAAATCTATAAGCTCGAGTTTAGATTTAAGCTCCAGATTGAAGGCATGACATTCTAATGACTAAAATATTGTTTCATGAAGTTCTTTATTTAAAAATGAGATTCGTAAATATTGTTTAAAAAAAAAAGAGACACATTTTTAACAGTACTTTTTTTTAGATCTACATAGGTTAAATATCTCTCCCGCTCCTCAATATCTTTTTGATATTTATTCTTTTTAATTTTGGTTCAGAATAACTATATCCATTTATTGACCAATATTTGTTGGCTTACTATTTGACTGTAAGCCAGTTGTTGAGAAAAAGTTAACTATTTTGTTGAATTTTTTCTCAGCTTCTGAAAAAAAATTCAAATACACAGTGATTTTATCATAGGGATTGCATTCTATTTAGGAGTTTAATAAAAAAAAAATATGGTGAAAGAAATGATTATGACAGATGAAAAAGAATTATCAAATAAGTCATTTCTTTATGCTAATCTTTTATAAAAATTAGTTTTAAAAAGTACTTACTTCCAGAAAGTAATTGTTTTTGTCACTCTTAGAAAAAAATAGGTTGAATCAATATTAATAAACTGTCGATGTTTTGTAAGTATTTGTGTTTAAAATTTTACAATGTTAGAACTTAAACCACTAAACATCACATGATCACCATCTCATGCTAGCACATAACTGTTAGTAAACAGGCAAAAACTCTCCATATAGTAGTGCCACCCTTAGAGTAATCAATGGATGCCAGAAGGCTTGTGCATAAAATCCCTATCCAGTGCCTACTCATCCAATATCCCCAGACTAAATTCTGGCTTGTGGCCTTCATCAATGAGGAGCCTTGGATCTGAGAGCACTGCACCTAGATCTTCGAATGCAACCCTCCAGCAGCCACCTTTTATCTCTACTTCACTATAAAACTATGAGAATGAAATTGAAAACACAATAATATTTTCAATCTAAGCTCAATAGCTCATATAGTCATATGGGTCTGAACTCAATTCAGCACCCATACTTTTTGGTGACTTTGGCTCTTTTACAACCAAGCCAGAAATTAGTCTGGAGATATTGGACAAGTAAGCACTAGATAGGGATTTTATGTACAAACCTTCTCACATCCATTGATTACTCTGGTTAGCACAAAGTGGCACTACTATATGGAGTTTTTGCCTGTTTACTAACAAATATGTGCTAGCATGAGATGGTGATCATGGGATGTTTAGTGGTTTAACACCAATCCTGCCTAATAGGATAATGGTGGCTATGGTTGTTAAAGAGCCAAAGTCACCAAAATGTATGGGTATTGAACTGAGTTCAGACCCATATGACTATATGAGCTATTGAGCTTAGATTGAAAATATTGTGTTTTCAATTTCATTCTCATAGTTTTGTAGCAAAGTAGAGATAAAAGATGGCTGCTGGAGGGTTGCATTAGATCCTAAGATGTAGGTGCAGTGCTCTCAGATCCAAAACTCCTCACTGATGAAGGCCACAAGCCAGAAACTAGTCTGGGGATATTGGATGAGTAGGCACTAGATAGGGATTTTATGCACAAGCCTTCTGGCATCCATTGATTACTCTGGTTAGCACAAGATGGCACTACTATATGGAGAGTTTTTGCCTGTTTACTAATGTTAGAACTTCTAAGTCACTATTGATTATTAGTTCTTCCCATCTATCCAAAAATAGTCATGGAATACAATCTGATAGCCATTGATTTTAATACTCATTTTCAGTCATGTGAAGATAATTTACAATTTCTCTTTCAATTTTATAAGACACAATGTAACCCAATAATTAAAATCATGGGTAACCATGCAGTGCGATCAGATATCTATGCCTAATTTCTGTCTAATTGACGTTCTGGTGATGACAATCTAATCTTTTACTGGTTACTGTTTATTTTTAACCTGCTATTCAAAATCAGTGACGTAAAACTTCGAATACCCCATGGTTTAGAATACATACCTCATACTAGAAGATCTAAGGTTTCAGAAGTCTGTCTTCACTGTCCTTCAGTACCCAATGATTTTACTCAAATTCTGCAGTTAAGAAATATGAATGTCATTAGTATAATGTATACTAAGAAAGAAATCATAGATGTTTATTAATTCAATACTATTGTGCTTTAATTTTATTTTTAAGATATCTTCCCGTTATCCTCTATGAAAGAAACGTCATTTAAGTCAGCTTTGGTTTACATGTAATATCCTCATTTTTGACATCATTAGTTTTACGTTTCATATAACATTAATTCAGAGATTACAACCAAATCTATTTTAATAAATTCTTTTTTTAAATAAATGGATCTTATTTTAAATAAATGCAAATTGTAATTGCGCAAACAGTAGATACTTCAATTTCCTGCATATTAAAAACTCCTTTGGCTCTGAAAACCATATCAAGGTTATAAATATAAAATGGAATGATATTTTCATGATAACGATTTCCAAATTACAAGCTTATTTTAAACATATTACTTTGTTTCGAAAGATTTCTTTCATACAATTAAATTCCACAAACACTAGCACCATCTAATTGTAAAATATGAAACAATTTTTCTAATTTTAACGTATGTGGGGATTAATATATACACATGTATATTATTTTTAAGTATAGATTCAATCAATTTTAGAATGTTGCCTTTCAGTCTGTATTTAAGTAATAAAGAATTAATAATAAAAAAAATATTGTTTCAATCGATTTTTTTTTTTTAAGAATAAGAAAAAAAAATTTTTTAAAGGAAAATATTTTTCTTTTTTTATATACAAACTGTAATAATAAACCCAAAAAATTAGAAATAATATATTTAATTGAAGGTTTTTTTTTTTTGCACGGAAAAAAATATGTAGCTAAAAATATTTGACAATTAAGAATTATGCAGTTAGTTTTTTTTATATAACCCTATATTTGTAAAAGATTACAAATGTTTTTAATTTAGATTTAAGTTTATTAATTCCTTTAAAACTTGAAATTTATTCAAGAAATTTCGTGGTTGATACATCAGCACTGGAGTAACTTGAAGTTTAAGATTTGGGGTCAAAGGTGTAAATGGGTCGTTATGATCTAATACAGTACCAAAAAAGAAAAAAAATAGAATTGTTGCACAATTATGTGGACAATTATTTTCTAATAAAGAATTAACTTTTAAGAAACTATTTCACACTTAATAAAATTTTAGATCTTACACAATTGCATTACCAAAAGATAAATGCAAAGGAAGCTGAAAGAGAAATCATTATAACTGATTATAAGGCGAATGGATTTTCTCAGAAGAAAATAAAGATTGATAATTATGAATTAAGAAATTAAACCACTAAGCATCATATGATCATTTCTTATGCTTGCTCATAATTGTTATTAAAACAGGGAAAACTTTCCATTACAACAGTGCCACTCAGTGCAAGCCAGAATAATCAATGGATGCCAGAAGGCTTGTAACATAAAATCCCTATCTAGTGCCTACTCATACAATATCCCCGGACTAGTTTCTAGCTTGTGGCTTTTATCAATGAGGAGCTTTGGATTTGAGAGCACTACACCTAGATCTTAATTAAGATCTAATACACCCTCCAGCAGCCACCTTTTATCTCTACTTAACTACAAAACTACAAATCTAAAATTGAAAACCCAATATTTTCAATCCAAACTCATTAGCTTATATAGTCATATAGGTCCAAACTCAGTTCAGTACCCATACAGTTTGGTGTCTTTGGTTCTTTAATAATCATAGCCACCACTATCCTATTAGCATAATTGGTATTAAACCACTAAGCATCACATGATCACCATTTCTTTGGTTTGCACTGAGTGGCCCTACTGCATGGAGAGTTTTGCCTAAATCAAGAAATTAACAACTGGTAAATTATTAACATAAATGAAAATATATTGGATGAAATCAATCATAGAATTAAACTTTGATGGAGTGCTTTTGATAGAAATAACTTAATATTAAAAAAAAAATGCCTATGTGTTTGAAAAGAAAGTTTTTAAATAGAAGTATTTCACCAGTCCTTTCTTATCAATCTGGGACTTAGAGCAATGTGGATACTTCTGACCATTCAACAAAGAGTAAGTAATAAGAAGAAATTGAAAATGAAATACATGAGTGAGAAAAACAAACATTGAAAAGAATTAAGAGACTGGAATGGAATTAGGCTGGACATATTGCTAGAAGAAATGATAATATATGGAAAATTGATGTTTTCAATTGGATCCCAATAAATTATAAATGACCTAGAAAGAGACTACATGTGAAGTGGTTGAATTATATAAGGAAGTTTGCTGGTATGTTGTGGAGAAGAGAGGTTTAGGATCAGATGAAGAGAAACTTTCATCTTGCAGTGGAACAGTAATGGTTGAAAATGATAGCAATGGGGCATGAGTAAATAATAATTGACAGATAAGGTATTACAAGTAGGAAACTATGTATAGGGTGCATTATTCTATTTTAGAAGTAAATTTTATTTTTATGATAATAGCAAAATGGCCATTTGAGAGCTTATTCTGTTATCCAGCAGAATATAAAAATGACAAATACAATTTTTTTTTTTTTTTTGCTTTTAAATCCTCATTATATGAATTTCAAGATCTCTCTCTGTGTGTGTGTGTGGGGGGGGATTGTAGTAGATACAATGAAGCAATTGATTATCTGTTCAGGATATTATGTAATGTTCAAACATCTGAAGTAATATTTTGAGTTTTGATTTCAGAACCTTTTAGTTTTCAAATACGCCATTTTATCATTGTGCTAAGTGTCACACACAACGTTTCCATTGAATATGAGAGTTATATGGGTGAGTGGTATGTTATGATGGGAAGTTTCTTCTATACTTCTAAAATTACTATGCCTGTAAACTACTGATTATAATTTCTAATAATAATAAAGATATGATGTTAAAATAATTCTGCAATACAACAATGACAGATTCAATGCAAAAATAATAAATTTTAGCAGTTAGGCCTAGTATAGGACTCTCAATTATTGAAATCTGATCAAGCAAATAAAGGTTTGCAAGTTCTCAGATTTTAGTATTTTATATAAGTTATCACTAATAATAATAATGAATAGGCTATAATATATGTTTAGCTATAAGCTTCATTGTAATAATAAAAGAAAGCATGAACTGTATAATCGTATATTATATAATTAGTTTTCTAGGTAAGCAAGAAAAAAAATTGAAAATAAAACATTTAAACATGGATTATGTAAAAAAAAACTAAGAACAATGTCTGTACTTCAGATGAAAATTTTAAATAATCTTACTATTATAATCTCCCTTCTCCAAAAAGTATAAATATAACCAAATATTATAAATGTTATATAAAGAGCTCGCAAATCATGTGATATCCTATTTGATTTTTTTGTAACCAAATATTATGTAGATAGACTATTGTTAAGTTTTTAACAAGTTCATTAGTCAAATTAAAAATAGTCATAGATCACATGAGCTTGTAAGATATAAACAATGAGCATTGCCAATTGCTCAACAAGCTTTGTGATAAATGCTTAGCTAGAGAAAGTATTTAAAATATCTCTGTCAGGACCCCCCTCCCCCAAACCTCTGACCATGGTTTCATGCTTTGGCACTCCTCAGAGAAGCGCTAGGCTAGCTTAAGACACTAGATCTAAAAATACCAACCCATAGCCAGCATTTATCTAAGTTATCTATTAATTCGAAAATCTGAAATTTTCAGACACCTACATGTCTTCAAACCCAGCTATCCAATTCAAATAGCTATACGGGGCTGAGTTGATACTGTCATTTTTCAAAAAAATGAATAGTTAAATGGTTCAAAAGGTGAGAATATTGAAGCCTGTCTTGTAAAGTTTGAGGCATTTTTATCTTAATATAAACTGAACACTGCTTATATGTGTGTGTGTGTGTGTGTGTGTGTGTGTGGGAGAGATTATGAACTGGCCCAACTAATGAGTGCTGGTTCTGCATAAAATACATATGTTGGGGAATTATTTATCTTTTTTACATGTATGTGGTCATATGTATCTGTTACTTGAGATGGAGTGACAGAATGGATATAGACTAAAAAATCCTAAGTTCAAATCTCTCTACTTATATATATAAGAAACATCCAGTATAAGCAAATTACGTATTGTCATTTTTATAAATGTACATTAGAATTTCCAATTGTTATTTCTAATTCCTAACTATAACTTTTTAATAATAAATATAATATTCTTTAATTTTTTTCTTTTTTTAAAAAAAAACCCAGTTATGCTATATATTTAAATATATACAAAATGTATATAAATCAATGTACTCTAAATACTTTACACATCATTATGTGATCAACCGCAGTCACTTTCAAACGAGTATGACCATTCCAATGCCATGAAAAAATTATTGAAAGAATATTTTCAGATGATTGCATGAATTGGAAGAAGAATTAATATTACATAAGGTGTCATCAGAGTTTGTGAAGTTAGAAGAAAAGTTGAAGCAACAATTTAAAAAGTGTTAGCATAAAGGCACAAATTTTGGAAGCATGAGTAAAGTGGGATTATTATAAATAAAAGTTGGAAGGACTGCATCATGGAAACCGATCAGATGAAACACCATTTTTAAATTGTCACAAGAGTTTTTAATTGCTAGAATTGAAAAGAGTTGAAATATGAACATATGGATAAGTTGGATATGAAAACAGAAATGAAAAAAGAAATAGAAAATTTATATGTAATGATTTTCTTCTTTTGAAAAATTCAAAAACAAAAATGGGGATGGGAACATCCAAATTAAGATACAACAAAATAGAATTATATCTTGAGCAGCAGAAAGTATGCAATTGAAAACTATAATCTGCTTAATAGATTTGACACAGGTATGTTAGCTAAATGTTGATTCAAAGTTAGAAAAATAAAAGCTATTAAGACAGATAGACTTAACAATTGATATTTATTAACTATTAGAAATACTCCAAAAAACTTAAGCAAGAGCTGAAATATATTAACAGATAGATGAGGGCTCAGACTTGAATAAATTCAATATAAAAAAAAACCCTGATATTCTTCTACAGAGATAAGTGGCTACTAAAAAGGAGCAGTACACCATTAAATTTTTAACAGAGACAAGGCATGATATGAACAAAAGCAAAGGAATAAGTTAAACTAATCCATATTTGAAATTCTTTAAAATGATATGAAACAAAGCTAGTAATGATAGAAGGGGTGTAGTAAATTGAAAAGAAAAGTAGAGAAGTCTCAAAGATATAACCTCTTCATATTAGAAAAAAAGTTGTTCCAGCTCTAAGGAGAAAAAAAAATACTATTGCTAAAAGGAGGATAATATCATGAAGTGCGAGAAAGAGTTCTGCAAGGAATTATATAGTAATAAGGAATTAATTAATGGGGATCCGAACCCAGCTCTCTACAGTCATCCACATCTAGGTTAAGTATATACATTATACTTGTATTTTAATAAGGAATTAGATAATACAATAGCTGTTATATGTAAATGAGGCATTTATTTTATATAGCGCTATGTTTATAAATTGCAATAAACTAAAGATCAGCCTTTTAAGCTAACATACATGCGCTTTTTACAAATATTAATACTAATAAATGAATACTTTCACTCTAGATGATTTCATTCTATTCTTTCGAAAAGTCTTTATCTTGTGTTGGAAGTGAAAGTATTCATTTATTAGTATTAATATTCGTAAAATGTGCATGTACGTTAGCTTGAAAGGCTGAGCTTTAGTTTATTACAATAGTTATTATAGTTTTAACAACATTTTCTGAGATGCAAACATGTTAAATTATAAGGTGAGATGTATAAATAAATCTCTGAGAAATGGTAGAACTTCCAGAGGTGACCAAATTTTATGGTGTTTTTAAAAAATGGACGAAAAAATAAAGAAATTGTTGCTAAAGCCTTTACCAAATCTCTAAATAATAAATATGATTTGAAAAATGCTGTACAAAGTGATTTGAAAAATAGATTATGGCATTTAAAGTAGATACTATATTAGAAATTACAGAACTAATAATATCATTATAACTTGTCTATAGAATACTTTGAATTCAAATAGACAAATCCATCATTATAGCATGGTAAAAAAGTTATGGAAAGAAGTAATGAATACAAGTTGCCATTGTGCATTGGATTTGTATATTCTTGTCAGCAGAGCAATAATTTATATGGTGAAGCTTAAAAGATTAGCATCGATAAGACAAAATGACCGAGAAATTCAATTTATTCACAATATTTAGCAGCAGTATTACAGGGAATATTATTTTATGGCTTAAAATTGACTCCTAAGGACAAAAAAAGTAAATGAAGATTATAATTTTAATCACTTAGATTTTGAAGATGATGTACCATTTTTGCAAACAATGCTTGGAGCTTCAGAAATATTGCAAAAACTGTGTAATAAAAGTAATAAAATAGGACTAATGATTTATGCTAAAAAAAAAAGTTCAGTGGCATTTTAAAACAGAATAAAATTAATATTGATATTATTGAATTAGAAAATATTAGCAACAAATATCTTGATCAGATTATTAATGTGGATAGAAACATAATGAGTGAAAATAATCTTTTATTAAATGGATCTGTTGGAAAAAACTAGATGTTTGAAAATAAAAGTTTTTAATAGATATATTGTGTCTGTGCATAGGTATGGGTCTGAAATTTGGACAATCAAAAAAGCAATTCAAATACTTCAATCACACTGTGAAGTATGAGGAAACCTATGTTGGAATAATAAAGATGAATTGAAAGCAGAAAAAAAATGTGAAAGAATAGACAAGTAGCACAGACCATTGAAAAAATGAAGAGGTTAAAAAGGATTTAGGTTATTAGAAGAGATAGCAATAGATAGACAGTTGAAGTCATTACACATATTTCCTAAAGACTGTAAAAGATTTAAAAAGGAGACCATGTGAGAATGTGGAGAAGCTAGATTTTAAAAAAAAATTGAATTAAATTTGGAAAGAGAACTTCCATCCTTCAGTGTATTGAGTGTTTGAAAATGATGACACTTTAAACAAGTGGGAAAAATATTTTGATTAATTTTGATATAAGAATTTGGAAAAGTTTTGATGATTTATCTTTCCTACATAATCTAGATTTGGACAAAAATATTATCAGCTTAATAAAGCAAAAGTAGCTTTTAATATTTTGAAAAATGTTATCTAAAGAAGTTTTTAAAAAAACACATGATTTGTCAACGGGTCTTAAAGATGCTTCTATTATGATTTATAAAAATAAAGAGATTTAATAACATAATTTATAAGCACAGTTTTTATTAGTAATTCTTAATCAAAAGATGTTACTAACTCACCAATAATGTTGAATTTCTGTTTAAGAATTATTAAGAAAAATAAAGAAAATAAAAAATCGATAGTAATTATAATCGGATATATGCATTATCTTGTAAATAAAAGGTACTTTAAAGTCAAGCATTGGTGGTCGAGAGGTCAGCGACAGCAGCCTTACAAGCAGTTTGCTTCCCGGCTGATGCTATGACACATGGGGGATGTACTTTAAATAATTTTATTGAATAGATTATCTAAATTCAATTGCTGAAAACTGATTACTAGAGAGACACAACATGGTTTTCAATAATCAAAATTTTTAATTTGATCAAGGTATTTGGTTAAATTAATTGAAAAGATTTATAGCAATGTTTAAAATCAGCTAGTTTTTTTCTAAAGTTTATTCATGTTAGTTTATACTGTATTCAGATCGCCCTCCCAAATGTTATATTTCAGCAGTGCCCTCTGTGAGTAAAGTATGAACTTCAAACAGTAAACTCAAAAATGTAAAGTTCAGACTTTATTCACAGAGAGTGTTGTTACAATATCATAATGTTTAGGCGTTTATTTTTCAGCTAATTATGTTAGTTTCTATGTGACTGAATGAAAGTAAGAATTATAATTAACTGCTAGTAAGTGAAAACTGATATTAAAAAAATACATCTACTAGCACCATCTTTATTTATACTTTTATGATATTGGTCTTTGAAACAGTTTATAGGCTATTTTATAAAGCAATATAGACTTAATGGTGTTGTTGTTGTAAACTAATGATTGGGAGACTCTACCCAAGTTAGTCCTCAGAATGTTTTTAATGTCTTGAATATAACCTAAAAAGATTTTGATTTAGTAATTAATGTTAAAAAATTCAAAATATTTTTAGCTCAGATGATTATCGACTTGATAATGTGAATTTATTTTAAAATCTTGGTAGATTTTTATGTGAAAAGGTAGATTTAAATTTTGAGGTTCACACAAACTTCAAAATGCTGTGATTACTTTATTGATTTAACATAAAAACAAAAAATGTAGATACTTCATATGATTTTAAAAATATGATGACAAATCATAAAAAAAAAACTAGTCTCAGTTCTTCAGTTTATTAATCATGATAGCTTGAATTTGCGATTAAGAGAGTAATGTTATGATTATTTATTAAGCGAATAGGAAGTATATAATTAAATAGAGATAGATTCGTCTTCAATATTTATAATAGGCAAACGATGTAGTGTTTTGACTATAGAGGGACCTCTCAAACCTCAACATAAAGATAGTGACTTTATAAAGATAAGAATAGCCATTCTTAATCTAAATTCCCATTTATATAGGCCAAGCTGAAGCATCTTGATTTGAGACACGAAGCTGTTACTCTCTCCACTTTTTAAGTCCACTATTTCCTTCAACAAGTTAACTTAAGCGAAATCTTGTGATTTACAGCAAGTTAATATTACAATCTTTTTTAATGGAAATATAGAAACTGATATAATTTAATTACATACTTTGGTACTTGTGACTTTTGATCCATGTGGCCACCAGAGGTGCTGGTCGGGGTCAACCACAGAAATACTTAGAGTAGGGGCTGTTAATTGCAAGATTTCACAAAAGTTAATTTGTGAAAGAAATGGTGGGCTTAAAAAAGTGAAAAGAGTAACAGCTTCATGCTCTCAAATCAAGATGATTCAGATTGATCTATATAAGTGGGAATTTAGGTTAAAGATAAGATGGCCATTCTTATCTTTACAATGTTGCTATCTTGTGTTGAAGTTTGAGTGGTCCATCTATAGTCAACAACTTATCATTTGACTATTATAAATGTTGAGGGCACATATGATAAAGATTAAAACCTTTCTCTATTTAATATTATAAGAGTATTATTCTTCTACAACAGTATATTGAATGAATAGCATCACCTTCATTGGATCGGGCATATGTAGGCAAGATCCATAAGTGAAGTAGCAGGACAAACGGTCTTAAATGGTATCAGTGATAAAATGAGATAAAGTACTTAAGAAAAGTTTTTATTAATTTGATAGCAGAAAAATACCTAAACAAAATTTGAGGATCTTTTTAATGTATATATATATATATCCTCACCCCTGTCCCTCTTTTATCAAATATGTTCAATTCTCTAAATCAAATTTTCATTCACTTTTAAAATTTTCTTGAACAATCCATTAATGAGACAAATATATACTGTAAACTGAAAATTAAAAATAAATATTATGGACATCAATGATCCAAGACCACTTAAATTATAAAGATGTTTTCATTACTGTGACAAAAACGGAAAAAAATAATTTAATATGTTATGATACTTTTAGTTTTATGATTTTTTATTTTTGTATGTTTTTTTAATAAATATTTCTTTCTTATTTAATAGATATTTGGTTTCTATTATATCTCTTTTAAATAAGCATTAGCAGCTTTTTCAATAATTTTGAAAGATGCAGTTTTTAAGATTTGGTTCAGGAACCAAAACTGATCTGCCTGACTCTGAGCATGTGAAGTGATTGAAAGCTAACAGCCATACAAGAAAAAGTGTTTTACAATAAAATTGAGCATAGTTTTTGCAAGAGAGGCAAACTTCATTTAGAAGATAAAATACAATATAGAACTATAAATATGAAATATGCTACACTCTCACAAAAAGTAACATTCATTTAAGATAAAACAAAGAAAAAGGGAATTAAACTTTATTGTTCAGGAGTTCATAAAAAGTTCCAGAGTCACTGTGCCAAACACATATGCCTTATTTCAGATTAAATTAAAAGCTTTGCAAGATGCTAAATAAACTAAAAAATCCTCCTAAGATATAAGCAAAAGTATTTGCATTTCATGGATTAGCCTGGACAGGTCTCATGAAATCATTTTTAACTTTTTATTCTTAGTTTTTTTTTTTTAGCTTTTGAATTAGAATATCGATATTTGCTCACTGTTTTGTTAATATTATCATAAACAGTCTTTTGTCTATGATGAAGACAACTAAAAGCATAAGGGTGAATAAAGTAGCTTTTTTGAAATCTCATATAAAGTTAAACTTATCAAAGAATTTACTTATCAATATATAATGCAGGAACAAAGGTAAATTCTACTATTGGCTAATATTCAACACTTCACAATGAATATATAAATATTTTGAAAAACACTTTTTTATGAGTAAAAGACTATAGAGGGAGGAAATTTTCACATAAAATACTTATTTTCAAAACCTAAACAGGCATTTATCAATTAAAAAAATTTAAAATAATGTTTTCTTTCTATATATAATCACTTTTTTATGTTCTCTTAAGCTTTAAAATAATGGTATTGTGCTGGACTCAAAAGCTAATAATTCCTGAATATCCCATGACCTCTTGTGCAATTATCTATATTGCAATATATGATTGCAGTCAGATTTGCTTAATATATTTTTAGTCACAGATTCAAGTTTTAAAAATCTGTTATATCAATGAAGTATATATTTTATTACGTTGAAGCATTTTAGACTGCACATATTCTAATCCTGAAATAGTTACCACAATTAAAGTAATTGTAGAATTAATTCTTGTTAGTTGGCAAAGAGATTAATAATTAAAAGATTAGCTCAGAGTAGTTTTTTAAAAAAACATTCTATATTAATTACCTTTCTAAAATTCCATTAGTTAATTATTTACTGCAAATACCTGAAAAGGTATAAATAAATCTATAAGTAATTATTTTAGGGTAGAGGTGGAGGACTTCATAGAAACAGCTCATATCTCATTGTATTCAGAACCTGTAGGTCTCCAAGTAGATATAGGGAATACGTTTCAGATCATATAGATCTTTACTTTTATTTTGTGTAAGCCTTTGGGAATTAATAATTTGTGTATGAATTTTATGCACAAGTATATATGTATATATTAGTATTATTCATGCATTCTAATACAATCCTTATGATTTCTATTAAAAACATATGCTTGGAACACTTATTGAATCATTTTACTTCATCATTGAGTTTGCCATGCTCCCATATTCCTGTATATGTCTGGCTAACTTAAGAATAAATTTCAGGCATGGACTGAAATTAATCTACTGACACAGTCAATGTACTGGATCAAGTTATATAACACAAATGCAGTTAACACATTGAATTAAGCAGCTTAGAACTGAAGCAACATACCCCAGAACAGCTTACTGTTAGTAAATTTTGGTCAAGATAGCTATGAGGAAACATTAATGTTAAGACTAATAAAGCAATTAGATTTATAAATTTAGAATAAAATTATTCCACATGCCTATATACATATTTATAAACTGATGGAAAATGTTATTCATAGGGCAAGTATTTATTGGCAATTTTAATATAAAATTTTCAAAAATGGCCTTTATGTAAGTCAAGAGTAGAATTTTTTTTCCCTACTAAATAAGACTTATGATAAATCGAAGAGAAACAAATTATTATATTGGGGAGGGAAGAGTAATCGAGATTTCTGATAGATTACATGAACAACAAAGAACTGTTAATCTCATATATAAAAAGCTAATTGCAAAACTTAATATTTTTTTCAGTCCAGAATGGGTCTAAGCATATAGTTAGACTAGACTATAATCCTGAAAATAGAAAGCAATTTGAATATGATGGCACAAGAGAATATGATATAGTACTCAGCTAAAAATTAATTATATGATAATTTCATGGAATAGCAAATGAGAAATTGAGACAACTTCTAGCCAATATAAATTTCTCATATTCATATGCATTAAGAAAAGATTTCCATGTGAGTTAATGTTAAAACAGTACAAGGATTTCAAAATAATCCTTTCAGAAAAACAGCAAGCTTTCATAAATAAAATTGGAAAACAATAAAAACATGAAATATCAGATTTTGATTCTAACAGATAGAAATGTTAAACCAGCAAGCATCACATGATCACATCTCCAATACTAGCACATAATTGTTTATAAACAAAGCAAAGCAAAACTCCATATAGTAGTGCCACCTGTGCTAAACAGAGTAATCAATGGATGCCAGAAGGCTTGTGCATAAAATCCCTATCTAATGCCTACTCATCCAATATCCCCAGACTATTTCTGGCTTGTGGCCTTCGTCAGTGAGGAGCTTTGGATCTGAGAGCACTGCACCTAGATCTTAGGATCTAATGCAACCCTCTAGCAACCACCTTTTATCTCTACTTAACTACAAAACTATGAGCATGAAATTGAAAACACAAAAAATATTTTCAATCTAAGCTTAATAGCTTATATAGTCATATGGGTCTGAACTCAGTTCAGCACCCATACATTTTGGTGTCTTTGGCTCTTTAACAACCACAGCCACCACTACCCTATTAGGCAGGATTGGTGTTAAACCAGCAAGCATCACATGATCACATCTCCAATACTAGCACATAATTGATGAAGGCCACAGCCAGAAACTAGTCTGGGGATATTGGATGAATAGGCATTAGATAGGGATTTTATGCACAAGCCTTCTGGCATCCATTGATTACTCTGTTTAGCACAGGTGGCACTACTATATGGAGTTTTGCTTTGCTTTGTTTAGATAGAAATGTTATTGTTGCAGAAAAGAAAGGCATCAGCTCACAGTTGCTAGGGGAAAAACATAAGATGTGATATCTGTTAAAATAAAGGACACTTTGTTAAAATTTGATGAAAGCAGACCACAATGATAAAAAATCAATGACAGCTACTGATTCAAATAAACAGGTAATTAACTTAAAATACACAGAGTGAAAAACTTCCACAGAAATCAGATCAGTATATGAAACTGAACCCTGTGCAAACCTGATATCAGCATGGGAATGTATAATGCATTGGGCATGTCGCTTATAACAAAAGAAATTGGGAATGCTTGTAATCTAACTATAAAAATCTGTCGCAGATTGAAAAAAAACTAATCATCAAAAAAATAATGGAAATGGAAATGCAATATATATAATCAGAGTAGTAAAAATTACCATTCAATCAATCATTAAAAAGTCAAAATTAAATTTCTATGTTGTAAAGAGAAAATTCACTGATATTAGGGTGAAAACGATTCAGACTGTTGGGAATCAAGCGGAATGTGACAGAGCATATAATTTCCCTAAATTATTTAAATTTAAACAAAAACCTTAGTAATCAACCTGTTAAAATGCAAATCCTATAATTTGTAAGCTTTGAAAAGGACCATACACCTGAAAAGCAAAAGTGAAGGAGGCAGTTCAACATTTAGTTGTGAATTGCTTGAGGCTGCAGCCTTAATGAATATTACTTACGTAATCAATGTGCGTTTAAATAAATTTATAATTAATACCAATAGAAAAAATCATGTGTGATACCTCAATTGTTAGTACAAATCAGATAGTTCAATATGCATTTGTGGCAAGTATCTCATAACTGTGATTAATATCTATATAAAAATACATATCTTGTGAATGTTAGGAACGTATTAGCATCAATGTAAAAATATTCACAGTTTTCAAAACTGGATGTAAAACACATTTCATCAAATTCTGGTAAACAAAGGATCAGCAAAAATCTTAAGAATTACAGCTTACACGAGACTTTTTGAATATAATCATTTAACCTTCGAAGATTACCATTATTCCAAATGTTTTTCAAATAAAAGAGGATGTGCTCATTCAAAGGATAGAGATAGTTGTACTCTATTATAATGGTATATTGATTGTCATAAAATCTTAAGTCAGCTCCCAAATAATGATAGTAAGTGTAATTAATTAAATAGTTTAGGATAAGACGTAATTCTGAAAATTACAACTGGGAAGTCAAAGAAATAAATTTTTAAGTCATAATATCTCACAAAGAGGGATATGTTTACATCTGAAAAAATCAGACCAATTAAAAAAGCACCTCCATCTTTAAATGTTAAGCAACTTCAAGTTTTTTTAGGACTTGTAAATTTTTAGAAATGTTTTGCAAAAAGGAAAAGGTTCATGTAGCACAACCATTGTACAATCTTCTTCAAAAGAATTAAGAGATAAAAATAAGGAAAAGAGCAAGAAAATGTTTTTTAAAAATCGAAAATCCTGCTAACATCTAATGAATTATTAATACACTACAATAGTGATTTAAAAGTATTATTGATTACTGATGTCTCTGAATACAGAAGAGTGGTGGTTAGCCCCCAAACAATTGATGATGAATGACTCATTGCTTTTATATCTCATACAATATTAAAGGCTAAATGAAATTACAGCCAACTCAGTAAAGAAAACCTAGCAATTAAAGAAGTTTTATCACTCACTACAGACCTCTTTTAGATATCGTATCAAAAAATAAATCTTTGTAGGCCATCTAAGCCAACATGTGTTGCTTGGCACAATGTGTTATCAGCATACAATTTTGAATTAACTCATCAAAGGAATGTTCTATTCAACTATGTAGATATTCTTCCAAAGAAATCTGACAAACAGAATCTTCATGAGAGATTTGAAATTATAGATACATTATGCTCACAAATATTATTCAGTAAAGGCTGTGGCAGAGTGGATATATATATATTGTACCGGATATGTTAAATGCTGTTTACATATCGGCCTCTTAGCCAGAGAAGAACATACTTGGAGAGTATGGATCTCCAAATGATAGCTGTAAAATATATAACTAGAGTTACATTTCCAGGACATAACTCCTTCTCTGGCTGCTGACATTAACACCGATCATTCAAAGCACTCTTTTGTTTTGGAAGCAATATTCTGGGCGCCGGTTAATTACCCCAAAAAGGGTGAATTAACATGCTTCAAATGATGGCAAACTAACTCAGGGCCTAAGATTATCCCATGACTAGCTCAACTGACACTACAACAACACTTTACTAAATTTAATTAGTGGTAAAATTTATTTAATTAATGATAAAGAATCAACCGACAGATATTAAGCTTTACATTTAAAAAACAATTTATTTTAATTAACATTTATTATACTAATTTTAAATACTTTTATAAATCTTATTTAACTAATATAACACTGGTATAATGATCATGCACACTCTTAATTCACACACTATAATATATAACAAAGCATTAAATAATATTGACATTTAAAACAGACACATTAATAGTTCATCTATGTATGCTATAGAGTTCATATAATTTGACTCCGGAGGCTTCAACTAATGCGATGGCTACTTTAGAAATGAGAATAAGGAAAATGTTATTACCTAGAATTTTAGAATGTGGACTTCTTCTTGCTGTTTGCTGCTTCTAATGAAATAATTCTAACCGGTTAGATTTGAAGTTTTCTTGTGGAGGTTTATTATTCAGTGACACTATTCTTGGAGACAGTTAAATATTGATGGAGGATTTCCAGTTTTTAGGCAAACATTATCCTTTTCCGGGCAGGCTGGATGTTCACTGGACTCAGGCTAGAGAAAGTCATATAATTCTGACAGTTTTAACACTGCATTATTGACTGATTAAAGAACTCAGCTCAACTGCACAATCTAAATTGTAAACTCAATTGCACAATCTAAACTGTTATCTCAACTGATTGTCTGATGAAAAACTGGACTATTTATACATAAGGCCTGTTGTCGTTTTGATGTCCACCAGCAATATCTGTTGTCGAAATTCCTTCCTTGTTTTTAATTGCATTCCTCGAGATAAACTTTTAATCCTGTTGTTGGAGATCTTAATTAGCAGCCATCGCAAATATAATGTTGTTGTTTTTTGTTTAACTTAATAGCCATCACTGTTTTTAATGAGAATTTTCTATATCATTTTTTTAATATTTACTACGCATACATTTATTATATTTACAATCACACATATATATTTTACTAACAAACTCATATTAATTCATCATTTACACACATATATAATTTAAGATCAATTCACTATTTAGTTTTTAAGATGACTTTTTTTCTTTAACTTAAATAAAAAAGAGATTTATATTTTTAAACTTTTAGTTTAAACCCTTTTCTTTTTTCCTTTTTTTTCTAATCAATCATTTATAACTTTTAAGAACAATATTTTCTTTAAACTAACAACAATAATAAAAAGAATTCTTTACTTATTTGAAAATCAACTTCTTTTAATTTGACGTTTCTAAAGCAAACCCCTCCCCCCTCCTAGTTAATTAATTGTACTTTTATTTCAAAAAACTCTTTGACTTTTAATTTTACATTTTCGAAAACAAACTGCAATAAAACTCTTAAACTTTTACATACTATTTTCTTTTAACAAAAGATTTTTATTTCAATAATTTTTAGACAAAATTATTTTATGTACCAACATAATATTGGTACAATATATATAAATATTAATATATAAAAACTAACCAAAGGAAATACATATAAAAACAAAAAAAGACTTATAAATCCAAGAAATAATATAATATTTCAACCAGAAGACTGGAAACCAGTCATCTGGTTGAAATATTTTATTATTTCTTGGATTTATAAGTCTTTTTTGTTTATATATATATTAAATCCTAATGAAAATGGATTTGCAAAGGTTGGCCATTTCAGAGATTAAAAATTCGGTCACTTTCATTCTGGTATAATTGAAAATAATTGTCAATCTTGAAAGGTTGTATTTTAGAAGGGTGATAGAGTAATAGTTTCATATCTGAATAGATAATAAATTTCAAAACTAATATACCAGGAACATTCTGGAATCCTTTACATTAAAGCATTGGTCCATGGATATATACTTTGACTGAAAATTAATGAAAAAAATATTAAAGATTATGAATTATGTCAAAGTACAGCAAACCTCCCAAAAAGAAGTTTGATAATATGATCTGTAATAGCCAGACCATGGTAAAGGGTACATATGAACCATGCAGGTCCTTTTAAAGGCCAATTTTCTAATGGTTCAGCAGTGGTGAACTAGAAAAATTTTATCAATGGTGTTGCTTTTTTTTTAAATGCTGTAATGCTGCAATATTTATTATAATATTGAAAAAATTAATAAAAAAAATTTAATAATCAAAAATATATAATACTTTTATAATAATAACTAATAACATTGATATATAAAATATTTTTGCACAAAGTAAAAATATGAAAATATAAAATAATATATATTGTGGTTAAGACCTGTAGAGGTCCCTACCTTCACATTTTCAACCGCACATGCTTTAGGTTTATTGCCTTAGTAAATATACTATATAATAAAACCAAATTATGATAGTAACTTCAATACTGCATTATTTTCTTCAATTTTCTTTTTATCTTGTTTTCTAGGCACTGGGTTTCAAAGCCGAGCGATGGTTTTTAAAAAAAGATTTTACATATAGAATTGCATTATGATTTAAAGATTTTCCATTTAATGAAATTATCATTAGATCTGAAATACATTTTACCATCAGTTTTGCCCATTTTAAGTGACACTACTGTTCATTGCACTAAATGCCCATTCACTTCAGCACCTCACTGCAATCGCTTCCAGGATAGTTCTAGCTTTTTTAAATGTAGTTGGAAATTCAGCATGTAATTTTCCTTCTAAAACCATCGCCACTAAACCTCTAAAATCATTTACCCCTAAATTAATTTCATATTTTAAAATAAAATTGAGAGTTTTTTTTCTCCCCTTCTAACCATGGAGAAG
This sequence comes from Epiperipatus broadwayi, assembly GCA_028023455.1. Lineage (NCBI taxonomy): Eukaryota > Metazoa > Onychophora > Udeonychophora > Euonychophora > Peripatidae > Epiperipatus > Epiperipatus broadwayi. The sequence continues at coordinate 3,208,178 of JAQFVV010000033.1, forward strand.
TAACCATTTTCATATCACGTTTCAGGATAACAGATATTAAAATATTCTTCAATTTTTCATCTGCTAATGTTAGATCATTTTCATTTTTGAGATTAAAATTATTTTGAAGCAATAATCTGTCCTTTAAGGGCCAAGCAATACAACCTAAAAGTTCTTCTCATGGTAATTTTTAAAATAACATATTACTTGTAAGCACAATTCCTTCAAATTCTGTAGACTGTATGGTTGATTCAATTTTACTTTTGTATAAACCTTTTGAAATTTTCAAATTATTAACAGCATTTATTATTCTGATAACTAAAGAATTTGCATTCATAATACTTATATCTATTTTGTAGAGCTTCGGAAAGATATGAGAATTCTTGAAGAATATCAATCATTAATGCTAAATCCTTTAAAATTTTTAAATTTAATAGTCGATTTAATAAACTAGAATATTTACTGTTGGAAGCAACATGTCTAGGAATAATTTCACCACACTGCAAGAGCCATTCTTAAACTGCATGCTATCAAGGTCCTAATAGGCAACCAATTTTTAAAATTTCTATATTCAGTTCATTTGCAATTGCATTTAACTCTCATGGATTTTTTGGAGATTGATGATAAAATATATATAATTTATCTATGAATATTTCAAAGTGATTTATTTCTTTAATTTCTTTTATTGCATCATCTAGGACTAATCATACATGATGTGCTAGGCAGTGCTAAATCACTATATTTGGGAATTTTTTTAAAAGTTTAGTTGCAATATCTGATTTATTTTCCATCATTACTCTAGTATCATTGGAATGAAATGCAATAAGATCATCTCTCAAATAATTATCTGAAAATCCATATGTAAGTAAAGTAGTAATTAATGCATTATACATTTTGGCAGTAGTACTTTCTATACTATAAGATCTACGAAAGTCAATCATGGCTCAGTAAATTCAATTTTTAAGTAAATTACCAAAATGCTTTGTCTAGACAGAGTTGTTGATTTATCTATTATAATACAATTTTTGTATTTGTTTTCTATTATTTTAGAGAATATTTCTAATTTTATTTTTTTGGAAGTATGTCCCATTATTGTTATTGCTGTAAATCCTGAATGTAATGATATTCCTAAATCAAGATCATTTTTAATTTGCAATTCTATTAAATCAGGCAAAACAGACATTGGATGGTTATTTTTTGGCAAATTATAAAGTTTTAATAATTTTTAATGTTATTAAAACATCTTTTTCATTCAATTTATCGATAATTTTTGGCAATATTGATTTGTTACATTCATTATCGAGTTTTATGATTTTATTATGTGAAATTGATTCACCATGAATACTAATTTTTTATGTAAAGATGCAGATTTTGTATTTTTCGATGTTCTATTTGGTTCTGCTTTTATTTACAACCATTCTCTTGATAAATGGCAATGTTTGTCACTTTTAACTTCCAAATTTTTATATTTTGAACAGGCAAAACATCCTAATTGACTATTTTTAATTTTTAGCCAAAATTAATAAGTTTTGAAATAATTTGCTTATTTGGTGTTTCAGCAATTGTGCAACATAATTTCTTCTTCATTTTCATGTTGTAAAATATGAATATTCGTATCATCAGATTGTAATAATTCTGATTCATCATTGGTACTTTCATTAACATCTTCCGTGGAAGTGTTGTATCAGAAACAATTGTGTTTTTTTTTTATATCTTTTTCCAACAAATGACAACAAATTCAATTGTCTTTAAGGTTTGTTAAAAATAATTAATAATATATTTTAAAAAAATTAAGTAATAAAAATATATTATTGAAAATTAACATACTGTATTTAAATTTATTCTTGCACAAGATGTTATTTAAATGTTTAATAAATTTTTATACATAACTTCAAGTTTTTTATAAAAACCATTTTACAATAAACATATGAGAGGTTTCCCACAAATTCTCTCAAGTTACAGAATATACAATTTTAAAATGTTTCAAAATAGAATGATGTAACCATAGTAATAATGACAAGTTAATACAGTCTATATTAAGTTTATTTCATGTTCATTAGAAGCAATAATATTTAATAAGATAATTAAATTTGTATTCAATGGACATCTCTATGTTTTTAATTGTTATATTTTTTAAGCTATAAATTTTAACTACAATTTTTATAGCCTACTGTGATGTCACAATTTGATGTTTTAATTTATTTGAACAACAAATAATGGATAAAAACTCAGTACATTACTATTTTTACAACATGCATTGTCTCCAAAAACTCAAAATCCATTGTTTGTCATATGCAAGCTAACCTTTTTTTTAAACCATATACCCAAACATTGTTATCAAAATCGATACCTCTTAAGATAATTGTATACAATTGACAAAACTTTTGTATACCTGTATTAGAAGGATAATTTATGTTCTAAAGCAGTGGTCTTCAAGCTTTTCACACATGCAAACTGGTAAAAATAAGGATAAGGTTTAGTGGACCGGCAGAAGTCTACTAGATAAATTTTCTTAAAGCTGTAAACTGCTTAGCCTTAGATGAGCATAATTGTTATAACTGATCAAAACAATATATTAATTAAAAGTTTAAACTCTTATTATTTTGTTGCTTTTCTGCCAGTCTAGCGTGGACCGGCAGAAAAATTATGTGGCCCGGCACCGGTCCACGGACCAAGGATTGAAGACCACTGTTCTAAAGTATGTTTTTTGTATCAATAGATTAATGCAACTTTGGTAATAGTCGAACGCAACCACATTAAAAACGAACAATTATTAAAAGTCGACTATAATTTAAAACTATTTTTATAAATGGATATAAATAATATCATAGCATATTATTTATCATATTCTGTTATTCCTTACTTTTATTTTTATTCAATATAATCTAGTTTTCTACGTTTAAAAGAAAAGATTATTTATAATATCCCTTCTTTTTTTTATAACTTTTTTTTTATAATAAATGACTTAAGCCTTTATTAAGTAATTTTGTAGCCACTCTGGAATTATTGAATGACCATAATATCACTTTTATATAATTCCTCAATTTTTGTATCACTTGTTTTCTTTTTAAGCATCACATGATCATCATCTCTTATACTAGCACATAATTGTTTATAAAGGGTGGCACTACTGTATGGAGAGTTTTGCCTTGTTTTCTATTTGTTGTTCTACTAGATTTTACTTTGAATTATTAATAATAAATATGTGGAATTAAATTTTAAATACCAACTTAAGATAGACAATATTTTAAAAATATATTACTATAATGTGATTCATAAAATAAAAAACTTATACCGACTATCATCACACAAACATGTTTAGTTTAGTACATGGTGGAAACATTTACATATACATAACTTTTCTATTATTTTTTTTTTGTCTTAGAAATAATAATATACATTAGCTTTTGTTTTTGTTTAATAATCTAAAAATATTATTATTTTTTTGAGCTTTATAATAGCTATCTACTGTTTTATCAGTGATAAAAAAAAAATTAAGAAGAAAATCAAACGACAGATTTTCAATTTGTATTAAAATTTATTTTCATTTTTTAGTTTCAAGTATTAATAGCAAAAGTGGAAATTTAATAAACTATACCATTTGAGACCCTGGCCCAAGGACTTTTTGTTAATAGTACAGATCTGTTAATAGTAATTATCACTTTAAGCCTTATACCCCTATACAAAATATATTATTTAAAAATAAATCTAGTAATCCAATAAGAGGTTTCTCAAATACTTCTTACAAATTATGCTTAAAAAACCCCTCCAATCCTTTCTTCTAAGCAACTGGTAAAAACAGAATCAATCCATTCCGAATTTAGATAGATTTCAGTCATTTAATTGAACACAGATTTACAAGCATCCTTCAACCATTCACCCTATCTCATACAACTGATATACATGACCACACACAAATAGAAAAGACCAATATACATATTTCATGTTAAACCAGCACTCATCAGTTGGTCCAGATTATCATCTCCCATACATATATATAATCAGTGCTCAGTTTATATTAAGATAGCAAATCTTCATACTTTAATGGACAGGCTTCAATCTACTCCAACCTCCACCTTTTCAGCCATCCATATCATTTGAATGCCTGTCCATTAAAGTATGAAGATTTGCTATCTTAATATAAACTGAGCATTGATTATATATATGTATGGGAGATGATAATCCGAACCAACTGATGAATGCTGGTTTAGCATGAAATATGTATATTGGTCTTTTCTAGATGTATGTGGTCATGTGTATCAGTTGTATGAGATAGTGTGAATGGTTGAAGGGTGCTTGAAAATCTGAGTACAAATTCTCTATACTTACAATTAAGCTCCAGGTTTGTGAAGAGTGCCTAGTTTTCAAATATTTAATTGAACAAAAAAAAAAAAAAAACCAACTAACAAAAATGAGATTTTCTTAAAACTTAAAAATATAAAAATATAGTTTTTTATAAATGTTAATCAAATTTTTAACAATAGGCTGGCAAATTTTTGAAAAATTTAACAATAGGCTCACACAAGACCATTGCTAGCTTGTGCAAGCCCATTGTTAGGTCACCACTGGTTATAGGTCAAGATTGTAACAAATACAGGATAAGAGAAGTCATTAAGAACTAAGAGAAATGCTTGCTTACCATGGGTTTTCTGAAATAATGGTAACTGATAATGAAACTGGGTTTGTATTCAGAACTTTTCATGCAAAATGGAAACAATAAACATAAAAAAGCATCTCCATTTAACCAGAATCTAATGGATTGGCTCAAAAAGCTGTTCATATCTAAACAACAGTATCTTAATAAATCGAATTGTTGACTTACATGAATCATTATGTTCAATCATCTACGTCAATATCAACACCATCTTCTATAACAGGCAAATCATCAACTGAGTTATTGATGAGTAGGAAGTAAAGACAAAGCTAGCACTTTTACTTCATAACAAAAGTAGAGATCAATTAATTTAACCCAGAAATCAAGTCTTATAAAAAGGCAAAATATGCACGAGATAAAATTTAGGTTAGAAATAGTTTATAAAAAACTGGATAAAATGTAGTACTAGTGATATTTGATCTAAACAGATAATAAAAATTAAAACAGAATATAGTTGTATCTTTAAAAAATGTCACCTGAGGCAATATAGTCACACTGGTATCATAAATGAAGATAAAACTGAAGATAGCAGTATGGTTGATATAAATACAAAGTAGAGTCCAGCAAAAGGAATAATGATACAGAAAACGTGCGAAATCATCAAATAATATGTCAGAAGTTGATGCAGAAACCTCACTGCAGATAAGTATCAAGAAAATTTTGCAAGATTGGGATGACTCAGTCAGAGAAAAAGAAAACCGCCAAAAGACCTCCAAGATTATATGTGGAGTATTGGAGTAAAGGGAAAGTAGATGCAATATAAGCAATCAGATATGATTAGAGCTCAAAATTAAAAAGCTATAAAATTAAATTCTGAATATAAATATGATCTTGCCTTATATTCCTTAGTCCAAGTTTCTAATACTGTAATTATATTAATTCATAATATTTATATGTAAATGTAGAAGGATGTGTATTTATATATTTATGTACATATAAAAAATTCTTTTATTAAGAATATAATCACGGTTATTTTCAATCCAATATTTTTTTTCTTCGTAAAGAATACTAATAAAGAAATCTTAAAATGTTAAAAGTTTTTTAAAACAAAAAAAAAAAACATCATTTAAGAAAAGCAAACGTTATTTTTAAAATTAAGTTCTATCCATCAAAACATCGAACATTATATTATAAGTTTGATAATTCTTATTTTTTTATTTCTGTGACAGAAACTTTGAAATGAAAGTACTAATTATGATATAGAATAATAATTTTTATGTTAATGGGATTTAAAATGCAGTCATGCGAAAAAAGAAAAACTCTTGGGGATATGCTAAAAAAAGACAAACTGCTCCTGATCTTTTAGTGGCTGGCCATTACACACTCCTACAAAAAAAAAAAAAATGAGGGCAAAAGCATTGAATTGTGGGAATTTAAAATTAATTAAAATGCTGTATTACTAATCATACAATTTCATAATCTATTTATTAAATATAACAGCCTTTTAATAAGGAAAAATACTTAAACACAAGTAAAAAAAAAATTAGAAATAATTAAATTAGACGATTTAAATATATTATATGTAATTTATGATAACATAATTCATGTTAAAACTTGACAAACATATTAAATGAACTTAATATAGTAATTGCGGACGTTGTTTAACATTGTTTACTATTACACATATAATATTTAAAATTATAAACAATTACAAACAATATAAAATGCTAATGGATGTAACTAAATTTTATTACTTCTAGTATTTCGATATTAGGTCTCATTAGAGCTGTTCATGAATGATTAGTCAGTTTTTTGCTTTTTCTTTATCCCCTCCCCTTATAATTCTAGGCTATTTAATCAGATTCCATCAAAAGCCATTTAAGTACAGTATTTATCTTACACTTTATCTGACAATAATTTCAGATGTCACAATACATGATTCATCCAATTTAATCTTATCCTGTTGAAATTTTAGTTCGAAGTGTTCTCGCTTCAATTAAACTGTATTGTTTTCATCAACTATTTCTTGCAAACTGCCACCAATCTTTGAAGATTGAACACATTCAATTAACTTTCTATTCTATATAAAGCTATTAATCATCTTTACTTCAGCTTTCTTTAGATTTAAATTCAGTTATTTGAGTGTCAAAAATGGTTACTTAATTAGCAAATTATTTTCGTTGACTTTCTAATTTGCTCATCTGATTCTATTTAATTACCTTCTATCAATCATTATGATTTTTTTCATCTACTCATTTTTATATTATAGTATTAAATTTAAAATAAGATGATGATGATGAGATGCATTGTGACTTCTCCTTTATCTGAGTCAGACATCTCTCACCTACCATGCCCAGAAAAAACATGTTAATCACTTTACCTTTCCTTTCCATTCCTCACCCTAAGTTTTTTCCATATTATTCTCTATCCTGCTCCATCCCATTTCCATAACATAATCTTTGTCAACTCTATGGCCTTTATATCTAAATCCCCCGTATCTTTTTCCAAATCTATCAGAAAAACCAAGACCCCACTTTCTATATAATCCTTTTGTTTATATTTATTTTTACACAACTTCATTATGCACCACCCAGTGCAATCCATAGCAATCAATGGATGCAAGAAGGTTTGTGCATAAAATTTCCTATCTAGTGGCTACTCATCCAATATCCTTAGACTAATTCTAGTATATGACTTTCATCACTGAGGAGCTTGGATCAGAGAAGACTGCACCTAGCTCTTAGGATCTAATGCAACTCCCCAGTCGCCACCTTTTACCTTTTTAATCAATTTTAAAGCTATGAATCCAAAATGAAAACAGATAATGTTTTAATCCAAGCTAATTCACTTGTATAATCACATGGATCTGAACTCAGTTCAGTATTTATATATTTTAGTGGCTTTGATTTTTTAATAACCATAATCACCATCATTCCATGGGCAGTGAGTTTAAGTGCTTCAGTACTAAGTTTCTGAATGTAATTTATAAAAACAACATTTAAAATTTTTTATTTGTTAATATTCCATTCCTTCTTCTTTTTTTGTTTTGTTTTTGTTATCATTGTTGTTCTCTTTAATTTTATCAACCAAGACTTCATTTCTAATATAAAGTTGTGTATCAACTTTAAAAACTGTACTTGCATTGATAATATGCATTTTTCTTACTTTTTATAAGCTCATTTTCACTCAATATACTCTGCAATGTTTATATATAAATGTCTTCCATTAATTTTGAAACTTATTTATTATTAACAAACAATTTCTCTTCCATCCTCATTTTTCTAACTATATTCAATACCTTGGTAATGATTCAACTATTCTTTACGAGTGTATTTCAATATATAATTACTATCAGACTTTCCTTTCACTCTCTTTTCTAATCTATTTCAGCTCAAGTGACTCATAATAATGGTATTGAAAGTTGATCATTGCATCTGAGAATAGTAGAAAATTGAATATATATTAATATTGCCTGCAATCTTCGTTTATATACCATACTACAATATGTGTTTATAATTTCTTTAATTATAAATCATAGTATTTAAAAGTCATTTACTAATAGTAGACAATATAAATGTAAATATGAGAAAATGGAACGTGTAAATAATGGTAAGCAGTTGAAATTGTAGTATATGGTAATAAATTAATGTCCAATGAAGCAGAAATAAAAGAAATTTATTTGAAAATATAAGTAGAAGTTGTGAAGAAGATTGCTGGAGAAAAACCATCAATAGTGGGTTATAAAAAGCATTATAAAAAGTAATAAAGAACATAAATGATATTAAAGTTATACACGACCTAACAAGGGAAACTTACTGTTGTGACTACAGCCATTCAATGCTTACATTAACCACAGAATATAATGAGCAAACAAAAGTTACATGTCCACGATTAAAGTTATTATTATTTAAAATATTAATTAAGACATTTTTGCTCAAGGCTTGATTTCCTTTCAATCCTTTTCTTATGTGGGTTTTAGCAACTATATTCTTTATATATTTAATAACATAAACTGCTTTATTATGTACAAAAGTAAAATTTGCCTTGCAGTCTTTTATTAGTATTAATATTGAGATTAAATTAATCTGTATAAAATAAAGCCTATAAACAGTTCCAAGGATTACTGTTATCAGTTTTCACTCTAAATGTCTTAGATTTTCCACTTGTAGTAGTTATATACAAGTGCTTTAACACGCTGGGTGAAGAAGCTGTTAGTGATAACAAAAACAAAGTAAATTAATGCAGGCCTAGCGCTTTTAAGGTTTTGTCCTTCATATTCATGGCCAAAACAGATTTTAAATCTTTGCGATATTGATGAATGATAAGGTATGTAAATGCATATGTAAATTAACTTGTCCATTTTCTTGAGATAGCAAAAAATGTATCATGTCTCTTGATCCCATTGTTATCGTTGATGATAAAATACACTTCTTTAATCTTCTTTTTACAATTGTTAGCTTCAGAACTCACTATTTTGGGGTTGGAGGGTTTGAACACATGACTGGCCTGCTTCTCATGTTCAAAAAATATTGAGATATTATCATTATTCTTCTTTGCTCTAGATATGTATACATGTGCTGAGCAGTTCTATTATAGACAGTGACCTTGGTCTCCCTATAGTGTGTGGCATTGCATCCAATCTGAGAGCATGAAATGCTATATATAACTTGGGGTGCTTGAGATGAATCAATTCTGTCCTTCACATTGTTAATTAGTCTGTTAGTTTTGGGGATGGTGGGGATGGAAGCTGACTTTAAATTCATTAGCTAAAGTTTTTATAAACTGTTTAGATACTTTGGGGATGTAAGGGAGGGTGATTTGAGTTTTCTCTTTAATAGTCTTGTTAGCTATTGATTTTTTATAAAATTGATCAATTTTCTTAGTAATTAATCTGTAGCTGAAGTCGACACTTAATAAATCCCTTATATAGCTTGCAATATTAGCCTTCCTATCAGCCTTGAATTTACATAAATTTTGATTTCTAAATACAAATGCATTTAGACCTGCGAATTTATGTGATGTAGGCTAATTGGAGTTCGGGTGGGTGAATCCTCTGATCTCAAGAGGTTTGATAATCATGCAATAATGCAGAGCTCTGCCTTCTCTATGGACTAGCAAATCTAAATATTTTAGTTTTTGCTATTTGTTCTCCCAGATGGTGTTCATGATTAATTTAGTTTGCAGCAGTAATTCATTTTGAATGTTCGTGATTATATCTCTTGGAGCTGCAATGAACACATCATCAACATAACATGAGTATATTAATCCAAAAGTGTTAGCATGGTGTTTAGAAATGACTTGCTTTTCGAAGAAATTTAAAAATATGCTAGAAATTACCCCACTTAAGGAAGACCCATCAGCCAACCATTTTTCATATTATACCATTTACCCTCAAAAGTTGTAAAAATGTTATTGTCTAACCAATTAAGGAAGATTAGGATAAAGTTCATGCATTCAGCTGGACAATGATTACTTATTAATTCTTTGTGAACAATGTTGATCTACCACTTCCTGTTAATTGATCCATATAATTCTGTCACATCCATGGCTGCAATTTAAAAATCTTGATCTATTAATGTATTCTTAATTTTCTAATGAAATTGAAGGAAGTCTTAATTGTATAGTCACCAAAACCTACACTATCAACTAACTATTGGTTTACCACCTTAGCAGTTTCAAAGTAATGGACTTCTCCAAAAAATCTAGCATTAGTCTTAAAGGCTCCCTGGGTTTATATAGCTTTGATTTGGCAAACATCCTTGAAGGCCTGGTGGCAGATGGATAAATTCAGTAATATTCTGCTCTAGATATGCCTTTGACAACTTTGTAAGCTCTGAGAATTGAGATGATAAATTTCTCTCTTAATAGCTTGTTAAAACTTTCCACTGAATTAAATTTTAACTATCTGATTTGAGTGTCATTTTTTCTTTCTAATCCTTATAATCTAAGAGCAACTTTTTTCTCATTCTATCATGTAAAAGCTGTGTAATATGAATAAATTTTGGTGGGAAACCAACTGATTTCAAACATTGTCATAAACCTGTCTTATTATCTGAATCAATTAGCTTGACCAAATCAATAAAAGCAAACTCCTTTGTTTCCAGTATTTTTCTTGCATTTGCCTGGCAGCAAAAATCATATAATACATTCTCTAAAACCAAATTGAGTTTCTGGTAACCATTCATCTATGAAGCAATCTGTTCAACAAAGTTCTTGAAAGTACTTTTGCTTTATTGGAATGATTGCTATAATTATTCCAATCTTAACTATTCTCTTTGTTTTTAACAACTAGAACAACAAAAAAAATCCTTAAGATTGGATGGCGCAATTTCATGAGTCCCAACATATCACCAGCATATTTTAAAATTTTTCTAGCTATGTTACCATGGTCTACAACCTTTCTATTTTTAAAATTAAAATTTTTAGCTTCATTAAACTGATATCATTGCCTAAATCTGAATGTCAATAAAACGGATATACCAGTTCTTGTATCATTATTCAAAAGATGAACAAAATACTCTTTCCACCTACTCAAAATATCATTATCATATAAGAGAGGGTCATTGCTGAATTTAATAGGATTGTAACACTGTTTCTCAGATCTATATGTTGCTTTCAACACAACAAACAAAAAAAGATCTGGGATGACTATGATTAGCAAATAGCTGTATTTTCTTTGCAGTTTTACTCCACCAATCATTTTTAAGTCCTCTTGTCAATCATTGGATGTTTGTCTACTACTACTGCTACTGTTGCTGCCCACCCCCACTATGGCCACTGCCACCCCCACCACCCCACCACTGCCACCCCCACCACCCCCACTACCACTAGCACTACTGACACTACTACCACTACCACTACTACTACTATTACCACCACTACCCCCAACACTATAACCACACTATTACTACCACCACTACTTCTACCACTGCTACCACTATCACCACTACCACCACCACTACTATTACTACTACTATCACTATCACCACTGCTACCCCTACTACTACTATTATCACTATTACCACTACCACCATTACTACTACTATTACTACCACCACAACTACTACTACTACTACTGCTGCTGTTGCTACTGCTATTACTACTACTACCACCCCTACCACTACTGCCACCACTATCATCACTACCTCCACCACTACTATTACTACTACTATCACTATCACCACTACTACCATTACTGCTACTATTACTATCACCACAACTACTATTACTACTACTACTGTTGCTGTTCCAACTGCTATTACTACTACTACCACCACTACCACTACTGCCACCACTGCTACCACTATCACCACTACCACCACCACTATCACCACTACCACCATTACTACTACTATTACTACCACAACTACTACTAGTACTACTGCTGCTGTTGCTATTGCTATTACTACTACTACCACCACTACCACTACTGCCACCACTGCTACCACTATCACCTCTACCACCACCACTACTGTTACTACTACTATCACTATCACCACTACCACCATTACTACTATTATTACTACCACTACTACTACTACTACTACTGCTGTTGCTACTGCTATTACTACTACTACCACCACTACCACTACTGCCACCACTGCTACCACTATCACCACTACCACCACCACTACTATTACTACTACTATCACTATCACCACTACCACCATTACTACTACTATTACTACCACCACCACAACTACTACTACTACTACTACTACTGCTGTTGCTACTGCTATTACTACTACTACCCCCACTACCACTACTGCCACCACTGCTACCACTATCACCACTACCACCACCACTACTGTTACTACTACTATCACTATCACCACTACCACCATTACTACTATTATTACTACCACTACTACTACTACTACTGCTGCTGTTGCTACTGCTATTACTACTACTACCACCACTACCACTACTGCCACCACTGCTACCACTATCACCACTACCACCACCACTACTATTACTACTACTATCACTATCACCACTACTACCATTACTACTACTATTACTACCACCACAACTACTACTACTACTACTACTACTGCTGCTGTTGCTACTGCTATTATTACTAGTACCACCATTACCACTACTGCCACCACTGCTACCACTATCACCACTACCACCACCATTACTATTACTACTACTATCACTATCACCACTACCACCATTACTACTACTATTACTACCACCACAACTACTACTACTACTACTGCTGTTGCTACTGCTATTACTACTACTACTACCACCACTACTACTACTACTATTATTTTGCCAAGCAGGGAATAGTAATATTTTAAAAAAAATACAACTACTACTACTACTACTACTGCTGCTACTGCTATTACTACTACTACTACCACCACTACTACTACTACTACTTTGCCAAGCAGGGAATAGTAATATTTTAAAAAAAATTAAATCATTAATAATAAGATCATTGCCAGATACCAGTCACGATTCATGTTTGTAATAAACCCGAAAATAGATTTACTTATATCCACAACACACTTCTTAAGAGAATTTCATGCTTCAGTAATATGACAGTCCTGAATATTCTAAGATATTTATGTTAATGCCTGCTGGAAACTTGTTAGCTGTTTTATTTTAAAATAATCCATTTTCAAGGGTTTCCAATGGTATAAATAATATGGATGATTATAAATTATTGTATTCAATATTTACTTTTTATACAAAGGTATAAAAAGTTGTAGTTACATTTTTTTTAAATGTAAAAGAAGTAAAGAAAATTTTTTAAAAAAGCATGATTACATAAACTATATCAAATGTTGTTATTCATGTTGGAGGACAGACATTGGATCACACAGTTTTCAGTTGGGCACTATCCTGTAATTTTGAAAATATTCCATCATATCTTGTTCTGTTGATGGAAGATTCCAAATTTTGGTCATATTTCCAAAAATGATAGGACAAAAAAAGGAATTTTAAAAAAATCACTTGAATTTTACACACATTAATGAATATTAAAAACATGTCAATAATTTTAGTAGGTATGTGTTAACTATTCATTGCATGTTAAATGTTGAGCACTGGACATTATGTTGTGAATGGAATTTATAAAAAAATATATTTGAATTTTGGTACTTAAGAATTAGCTCTGCCATGACATAATCATTTTGTTCTAACTTCATGAATTATTCTATTATTTTAGGTTTTCATAATAATTTTGCTGCCTGTATTTACTATGGTATAAATTCTGTACCTTTCTCCAGTGGGGGGAATGATGGTGTTTGTGATAGCAGAATGCCATATTAAAAAATCACAACTATGACATTTTTTTGCACAAAGAACCTGCTCTCTCCGCATATAATAATTTCGAGAAAAATGTAAACAAATACATCAACCCTGAAAATGGATTATTTAAAATAAAATGGCTGTCAAGCTTTCGGCAGGGATTCTACATAAGTACCAATTCAAACTAATAATTTTTGTGTTTAATAGCTGTTGAAATTTGTAAGTATAATAGATTCTTCTAAAAACAATCATCAATTTTCTTGTGAATATGATTGGAATAATATATTTTTTAATGCACCTATCATTTTAATCTTGGAGCACTCTTATTTATGATCTGTCCAATGGTCTAAGCTTGCTAGGGATATAATTGGAACTTTTCTTCCGATCTCTAACTATGATATAACCTATTAAATCTATTGTTTTGAGCAGAGATGCATCTATGTTCCTTTGTAGTGTTTTTTCTGCTTAAACGAATCATTTTAATTTACAGTTCCAATACCATTATTTCTAATAACTTTAGACCAAAGTCTACTATTCATATCACAACTTGTCTCCAAAAAGAAAAATAAGATGTTTCAATGGTATTTCTGTAATAATGCTATCCAACAAAGAATAAAAACTTTCTTCTCTGAATTCCTGGGTCTAAGATTATAAAAATGAGCTCTAGTACCATTGTGCAAGGCAAGTTTTAAGATCATTAGCCTTTTATTGATGCAACAAGGATTTCCAGCATTGTACAGCAAATTCACCACTGTGCATTCTTTTTTCACTGATTAAGCTGCCTTTCCAAAAAAACTTGAATCCATTTATCTTATCTATTAAACTTCCTTCTTCTGAGAGATGAATCTGTCTAAGAGAAGCTATATAAATTTTAAATCTTAAGATTTCCTTAGCTACAAATGCAGACTTCCATTCTGGCCTACCTATATTTAGAAAAAAAATGTATGATACTTACTATTAGTACTATCACTGTTTCTTGCTTCACCACTATTACTGGTGTTATTATTATTATTACTATTCTTATTTTTATAGTTAAAATGAGCAATCCACTGAGTGCAATAACCTAGCCAGACTGTTTGAGGCAGGGCCGTTTTTAGATAACATTTTCTTGGGCCTTTCTGATACACAGAGGGATTCCTAAATAGGACCATCTAAACATACCTTTTCCAGCTGAAACTTTTGTCTAAATACAGCTCTGAAACAACTCAGTAGTGGTTGCACTGCATTGAGAAAAGATCACAACTAAGGACTACCATCCTCATAAACCTGTCCCCGTCATTGCTGTCTTAATTCTCGAGGGTTTGCATTAACAAAAACAAAGGGGAGTTAAAGAAAATATTAGAGCTAAAATCTTTGTATTACCAGATATTATTTTAAACCATAAAAATCACCTAATTAACTTTTCTTAGGCTTACACTAAGTGGCACTATTGTGTAAAAAAAATTGCTACAGATATTATTTTTCAAGTTTCACAACTATATAAAAAAATGATTTCCCATTATTCCCATAAGAGCTACAAATTTAAATTTTAAACACTTCAATATCTGCTACCCACAGATAAAACATTTCTGGACTATGTATTGGGTTTGGTGACTTTTTCTGTATTTCCACTTTAGGCAGTAAATCTTTTCAGATAGCAGAGTATGTCTGATTTTTTGATAGTCTAGATACTGTTTTAAAATGCATAACTTAATTGTTATTAAAAAAATTTTTTGTTGTTACTTATTTCAAAACTAATTCGCTATATTTCTTCAACTAATTGCTATCTTACATTAATACAATTTTGTGCATTAATAGTTTCTTTCTTTCTAGACAATTAATAGATCATTAATAGAGATTTAAGACAATTATAAAAAACATAGTACTACAAGTAAAAGCAATCTATTCAGTCTCATTGCTAATGATTCTCCAAAGAGTTTGAATATTATCTAATGATTTGTAAAGTTATTATTTATTACTTTAATATTTAAATATATGTATAGTATTTATACTTTAATCTGGATGTAATTAGCAGGGATTTAAACCCAGACTTTTAAATTTCTTTCAGTCATCCACTTCATCCTATGTAACTGATACACATGACTATATACATCTGAAAAAGATAAATGATCTCCAATAAACATATTTCGTGCTGAACCCAGCATTCATCAGTTAATCGACATGGGTACGACACAATAAAATTTGACAAACAATGGTGTTGAACATGCCATCACAGATTTTCAATGATGTGGATGGCTTAAGAGTTGAAGAGTGGAAAAGATTGTAGTATATCTATTAAAATTTGAAGATGTGTGGGAGATGATGATCTGGATTAACTGATGAGTGCTGATTCAGCATGAAATATGTATATGAGAGATCATTTATTATTTTCACATGTATCAGTTGTATAGGATGGGGTGGAGGATTGAAGGAGGCTTGAGTCTGGATTCAAACCCCCCTAATTACATCCAGATTAAAGTATAAATATTATACCTGTATTTAAATATTACATATTCAATCTGTATTCTACCCATCTCCATTTGTGTGAATTTAAATGGGCTTAAGGTCCTACATATGAGGGGGCAGATTGACTTATATTCTACATGGGTATGGCACAACAAAATGTGGGAAATAAAGGTGGTGAACAAGCCATTTTCAGATTTTCAATGATATAGATGGCTTAAAGAGTTGGAGAGTGGAGAAGATTGAAGTCTGTTTATTAAAGTTTGAAGATTTGCTATCTTAATATAAACTGAGCACTGATTATATGTGTGTGGGAGATGATGATCTGAATTAACTGATGAGTGCTGATTCAGCATGAAATATGTATATTGGAGATCATTTATCTTTTTGGCATGTATATGGTCATGTGTATCAGTTGTATAGGATAGAATGGATGATTGAAGGCTGCTTGAAAATTTGGGTTCAAATCCTCTCTAATTACATCCATATTAAAGTATAAATACTATACATGTATTTAAATATTACATATTCAATCTGTATTCTCTCCATCTCTCTTCTGTGTATTTAAATGGGCTTGAGGTCATACATATGAGGGTCAGATTGATTTATGATCAACATGGGTATAACCCAACAAAATTTGGTAAACAAGGGTGCTAAACATGACATCATCAGATGCTTAAGAGTTGGAGAGTGGAGAAGATTGAAGCCTGGCTATTAAAGTTGAAGATTTGCCATCTTAATATAAATTGAGCACTGATTATATATGTGTATGGAAGATGATAATCTGCACCAGCTGATAAGTGCTGTTTCAGCATGGAATGTATATAGTGGAGATCGTTTATCTTTTTTCCATATATATAGTCATGTATATCAGTTGTATATGATGTTCTGGATTAAAAAAGGGAGTTTAAAACTCTGGGTTCAAACCTCTTTAATTAATTCTTTTAAAAAAAAAAATAATTACAATTTTTAAAATTAAAAACTTAATTATAAAATTGTATTGTTTTTTTAAATTTTAAAAAAAATTTTTTAGTGTAAAGAAAATTAAAATATTTTTTCTTGATAGAAATTTTAATTTTGACAAACTAATTGCGTTTAGTTTTGTTAGCTAAATTTTTCGAATATCATAATTTCAAAGATTTAATTGATTTTCACAATCTTTTTATTGATCAATGTAATATAATTCAACATTTTTCTTTCTTGTATTTTTTTCCCATATGTGGAAGCATCGGCCGGGAAGCGAACCCGCAACAACTGTCCGCAAGCAACTGCTTGATTTCTTGTATTTTTTAAAACAATTTTATTTCCTTATGACTATTTCTACTAAATCTGCATTCTTTATTAGAAAAGTTTAAACTGAAATAAAATAGTTTTAAAAAGTGCAAAAAAGAGAAGTGGTATATTATATACTAGATCCACAGCAAGAGTGAAGCAAATGAGTTACTTGCCTCACGTGAAGTGCACCAAATAAATTGGCAAAAAACAACAACAACAAATGTGTCTTGCAAAGTTCATTAAATACTTTAAGCAAACTAACGATTTGCGATAGACGTTCTCATTCAATAAACTCATTTCCTCTGTATGCATACTGTGGTTTTTTTATATAATAATTAATAAATTTATTTTGTTTCCAACATCATTTATTTATTTCTTAGTAGAAATATAAAAAAAAAAACTATATATACAGGGGCGAAAATTTATCTTTCTGCCTCAGGTAAAAATACCTCTAGGCTCAGCATTGTTATATACAATATAATTATTAATATTAATTATCATTATCAATAAAGCGTGTACTCTGTATAAAATTATTAATATTATGTTGTTTTACATCACTCTTGTTTTATTTTTACTGAATTACATGTATAAGTAAATATTTTGTTCTTTTTCCACGCGTGAATGTAAGTTAAAAAACCAATAATATTGACGACTAGAAAATGGTCTAAATGGAAAAAAAAAATTATTTATGTGAATTGAGTAAAAATAAAATAAGATTTAAAAAGAAATCTTGTATTAAGAAGATTATCTATTATTTATAAAATGGGATTAAAATTTTAGAAAGAGAATTGAAGTTTATACTATTTGTTTTTTTAAACTACATTTAACAAAAGCATTTATTAATTTGTTAGAATTTATTTAATTTGATTGTCTTTGCTTAAATTAATGCATTCTACGTCGTTGGTAAATTTTATTTTTCTGGATGAACGGTTTTTGCATATTCCTCATATGATTTTTGTAAAGCAATTGAAAATTTTGAAACAAGAAAAAAAGTGCTGAAGTCCAAAGATTTGTTAGTTATAAAGCTAGAACAAGTTCTGAAGCAAGAAAGAAATATTATTTGAGTCAAAAACATAACATACTTTTCTTGGCAGATGTATATTAAATAAAAAAATAACTGTGTGTACAAGCAAATTTAACATTTCTGTATCATAAACTGAAAAGTGTGTACCACAATAATAGAATTCTAGCATAAGGATATATTATTTATAATACTTAACAGAAGAAGTGACAGAATGATAAAGATTAAGAATAATTCTGTATATATAATGGTATAAAAAAAATGCAGGTAATATTGTTTAACATAATATTATGATATAATCAATTGTTTTGTAATTATTCAATTTATATATGAGGGTTTTGATTTGTTTTAATTATTTATATTATTATTGTTTGTTTTAATTCCATTATTGGACACTGGATGGTTTTATTTTGTAAATTATATAAGGAAGGAATAGAAAATATTAGGCATTTGTTAATTGAATGTAAATGTTTGAAAACAGAAAGGGTACATATAATGAAGTTGTGGAAAAATAAATATGAAAAGAGTGATTATACAGAAAGTGAATTATTGGTTTTTATGTTGGGTTTGGGAAAAGATAAGGAGGATTTAGATATAAAGGTTATAGAGCTGACAAAGATTATGTTGTGGAAATGGGATAGAGCAGATTATGGATAAAATTAGAGTGGGGAATGTAAAATAAAGTGGCTAAAATGTTTATCTGGGCATAATTGCTGAGATATTCTTGACTTCGTTTAAGGAGAAGCCATAACACATCGCATCACATCACATAACATTAAATAGATTAGTAACATTTGAAAAGGGCACCAAAGCAGGTGCTGAAAAACGCTTTTTATGTATAAAATTATTATTTGATTATATAGCTGTTGTAAAGAATTATTATTTTGCTGAAGAGCAGCATAAGGATTTTTATTCCTTTCCAATTTTGCTAGATAAGAAAAAAAAATTAATGAAAAAGATATTTTTAACAGATTTAATATAAAAACAAATCTAATTTAATTTGTACTCACATTTAGGTCTAGTATTGTATTGGGAATTGCAAATCATAAATAATTTTCTAAATCTAATTGAGATCAATATTTTATTTTAATAACATTTAATTTTGAGAAGCCAGTTTTATCTAAGTATGTAGTTGCAAAGAGAATTAAAACTTATATTGTCACTTCCTTTAGTTCATAATAATCTTTTGCAATGGATAGGAAAAATTCCTAACAAATCACAGACTTAAATTGAATGTGCAATTTTACATGTGAAGCTTCAAGTAATTCTTTTTCATTTAAAAGGATGTTATAATTAAATACAACAAATGAAAATGAAACAGAATCCAACCTAATTCTTTATATACAAATTTTTTGTAATTTTTTTGAAAAGTTTTTTCTCATTTCATAATATGGCAAAAAATGATATTTTTAAATTACAAAGTATTGATTTTTAGACAAGCATTGGTGGTCAAAAGGTCAGCTATGGCTGCTTTACAAGCAGTTGTCCTGGGTTAGCGGGTTTGCTTCCCGGCTGATGCTACGACAGATGAGAAAAAAATATTGATATTTAATAAATTCTGAAAAACATGCAAACAGAAATAATATGCAGACATCTTATTTCTATCGAATTATCCTTGTCAGAATATCCTTTTTCTTTTAAAACTCTCAGTTTTACTGTTTAATGCTATAAAATTTGTTTTTCTTACGGGCTCAAATCATTAAGTTAATCCCAATTTTTATAACAAGTTCTAGTGATATATATATAGTTTCCATCCAATTTAAAGTACAATTTTTATTTACTGTGCCAATACTAAAAACTTAAAAATAATGAGATAAAAATTTTTTAATATTAAATGCTTTTATTGGCTGTGCACTAAAAAGAAATAAATAATTGTTTTTACAAACCCAATACTAAAAACTTAAAAATAATAGAGATAATTTTTTTTTTGATATATTAAATGCTTTTATTGACTATGCACTAGAAAGTAAGATGTAAGCAAGGCATGAAGGTTAAAATGAAGTAGGAAATAGGAAAATTTTTCCTTCAAGGCCCATTTTTTTAAAGGGTTGATGATTATTGATATTTTGCATGGAGATGAGTGTTGAGTGATAGCATTCAGATGTAGAATTCTGTATGTATGCCAGTATATATATTTGGTGTTACTGGAGGTCATTGAAATGAGTGGATAAGATGTGGAAGGTATAAAGTTGTTGTTATTATTATTTGGTTATTTACTTATTTATTGGGTGGTAGTAATTGTAAAGTGGAAGAGGGGTAACACATGGGCAGAATATCATGTTTAAAGTAGTCTGACATTCTATCTTAAAAAATTGGCATTAAGATAATTTTGTAGCCTCTGATGTTACTAAGTAATATGTCGAGCAGTGAATATATTTGAATTTGAAAATAAATATGTTAAAAGGATTTTTCTAAAAATGTATATTAGACTTTTTTAGAGCTGTAATGTATTAAGTTTCTTCTTGATTTCTGATATACTAAAAACAAATCATTGAAAGACTGAATTTATCCAATAGGAGAAGAAAAAAATGCCCACTTGCAAAAATTCTCTCAAGTCAGTGCTGTATGTATACATATAGTACTTTCGCATGGTTATATGAGGCTTGACTGTTACGATTTGCTCTAATCATATGGTTTTATATGTAAATAACTTTAAATATAAACAAAGCAAAACTCTCCATACAGTATTGCCACCCTGTCCAACCAGAGTAATTAATGAATGCCAGAAGGCTTGTGCATAAAATCCCTATCTAATGCCTACTCATCCAATATCCTCAGCTAGTTTCTGGCTTGTGGCAGTACTCTCAGATCCAAGGCTCCTCACTGATGAAGGCCACAAGCCAGAAACTAGTCTGGGGATATTGGATGAGTAGGCACTAGATGGGGATTTTATGAACAAGCCTTCTGGCATCCATTGATTACTCTGGCTTGCACTGAATGGCACAGGGTGGCAATACTGTATGGAGAGTTTTGCTTTGTTTATAAACAACTATGTGCTAGTATAAGATAGTGATCATGTGATGCTTAACTTTAAATATAATTCTACTGAAATTATTACTAAGACAAAAAATATAATTCTTTTATTTTATTATTAAAATAATTGCATAATCTGTAAGATAGGCTTATTGGTTGTTAGTTTTTATTTTTATATTTGCTTTCTTACGTCTGATTATAGAGACTGCTCCGTCCCACATCACTAATCTATTATAGTAAATAGTTTAGCACGGTGGCGGAAAACCAGACTGAAGGGATAAACATTTACCGTTAAAGGTCAACCTGTGCTTCAATAACGATTTTTGATCAACAAACATTCGCTTAAACATATATATAGACATTGATTCTATTTTAAAATAATTTACAAGTGTTTATTAATTGGTAAACACGAGATTATAATAAAACTGTATTATAGTATGATTTAAAAATGACATTCCATATATCACTGTATTAAAATAAATCACATAGTTGTTTTTTTTTTTTTTGTCTTTAATCAAACAAAGAGAATTAAATTAATAGATATTTCTCCTACACACCAATATATTTTTATAACTTGATTTCAATTGATACTAATTTTAATTTAACAAATTTTATTATCAGCGCTATATGCCAAGAAAGATATCAATTTCATGACAGAGTTTGTCTTTAAATAATCCATTCTCATAAAAAGAAGCATATATGCTTAACTTTATTTTAGTTAATATTCATTACTTTAAATAACATTTAAGCTCTGTACTTCAGTTAAGTAAACACTGTATATTTTTGTAAACATATTTTCAGGATCTGAAGCATATTAGCAGATGATTGGGTATAATTAAGAAGTAAACATACTGGTATTAAATGAATTTAATAAACAAACAAAATGATATAAATACTAAAAGAATTTAAGCATTCAAGCATAACATTTCCAATTTAGCTTTCATCTACCATATATTCTCAAACTATTTATTTAACTTGAAAATAAAATGATACATTTCCTAGTAATTTTACTAAATAGAATTGTAATTAGAAAATCTTTAAGTTGAATACATTGCTTCAGGTGACATACATATAAATGCCAGCACCTGCTTTATAACAAATATTTAAATTAGCTAGTTATGTAAATAATGTAGACAAATGTCTAGCGGATAAACTAACTAACTATTCAATATGCCAGCAGGATAAGTAAACTGATTGCGAAGAATATAAGCTCAAAGAATATGAATTATACTTTTCTCATTAAATATCTTATATTTTTTGTCTTAATTAATACTGAAAATATATTGCTACTCTTCAAATTAATTCAGGAGCAGAAAAAAAAATCACCAAAAATTCAAAGTTTATTTATATTTTCAGTAATTTAAATAATGTTATAAATCTAGTTAGCCAAAAATGAAAAATACATATTTAAAATTTATGAATGAGCTGTTGAAAATGATACTCGATTGTAAATATTCAGTAGCCTTGTTTATAGTTTTAAATATTAAAAACGATTATAAGTCAGGATCTAATGATAAAGAAATGTCAGTTTATTTATAAATTGCCCCGATCAGGTTTTTTTTATTTTTATTGATCTTGCGATGTCGCGACATCTAGTGAAATTTGTAGCAAAGAAAACAATTACTTTACTGTGCTTATAAATTCCTTATCTTTTTTTTTAAAAAAATTATAATTTCTTACAGCAACAACAATAATGACTACAACATTATACAAACAACATTATACAAACATTAAAGAAAAAAAAGTAACGGATTAAATTTTGTATTACAATGTCTGTATTTGGAAATCTGACCAATATAAAATTAGGTAATACGTGTTCAATATAAATAAATTTGAAAAATCGTTTATATCTTAATGATATTACTCCAAATTCAATTGGAAAAGTACTCATATAGAGATTATCACAGTTATTA
This sequence comes from Epiperipatus broadwayi, assembly GCA_028023455.1. Classification (NCBI taxonomy): domain Eukaryota; kingdom Metazoa; phylum Onychophora; class Udeonychophora; order Euonychophora; family Peripatidae; genus Epiperipatus; species Epiperipatus broadwayi. Next base: position 3,231,639 of record JAQFVV010000033.1, read on the forward strand.
ATTATTTTCCATAGCATTTTGAGAGCTTTGTTTGCAATACATGATTTAAATTCTGCCAAATTCATATTGGAAAATCGAGGAATGCTTTTAAAATAATTAATTTTAAAGAATCAGATAATATGATAATGGGTTTTCGTCTATAGTAGCCTTTTCTATTAAAATAATAGAATGGTTTATTACTCAGAGGTTTCACAAGAGGTTCCAGCACCGAAAATAACAGAGTTGGGCTAAGATCCTGGTAGACTTTGATCTCCAAAGTCTCCCATTCTTTTATTGCAGAAAACATCCAGTTTAATTTATCATTAATATAATAAATACATATTAAATAATTTGCTATATTACTTATTAATAATAAATTAGGCTAATACTATTTTTTGTAGTGAAGAACATAAATATAGTAAATAGAGGGATTTGAACTTAGGATTTTAAATCTATATTCATTCTTCAATCTATTTCATACAACTCATACACATGACCACACACATGTGAAAAAGATAAATGATCCCAATATGCATATTTCATGCAGAAACAGCACTTATCAGTTGGGCCAGATCACAATCTCCCACATATATAACAATTAGTGCTCGGCTTATAGCAATTTCTTAAAGTTTAATGGATAGGTTTCAATCTTCTCATCCTTCCAACATTTCAACCATCCTCTTCATTAAAAAAACCAATGATAGAATGCTTAAAACCCTTGGTAGATATGATATTGTAGTCATATCCATGTAGACATTATGTCAGTCTTATGTATTCATTTATATTAATAGGAGAGGAATGGGCTGGACTTATACTATGATGTAAACTATTTTCAAGGCAATATGTAATTAACCTATTTATTCAGAATACTGAATGTTTACTAAAGTAAATATAGCATTAAATTGTATATATGTGTGGGAGATTATGATCTGACCTAACTGATGAATACTGGTTCTGTACAAAATATGTATATTGGGGATTATTTATCTTTTTCACATGTATGTGGTCATGTGTATTGGTTGTTTGAGATTGAGTGGAGGATGAATGTGGACTGAAAATGCCAAGTTCAAATTCTTCTATTTACTATAGTAAACAATTAGTATACTAAATGAATAGGTTAATTACATAAATATAGTAAGTTTATTTGTTCAGTAAAGTTCTTTCAATCAAGAAAACAAATATAGATTGAACACCATTGTTTTGAAATCTTCGGTTCTTAGTATTTTTTGGGATATGAAATTTTATGAATTCCATCATCAATTACATGCCTATGGTAATAATGATAAAATGGGGGAAATATTAATGTATTAATATAACTTATTAGGTGTATATTATTTAAAAAAAAAAAACATTTGTTTAAAATAAAATAAATTTGTATTACAAAAAATTTTTGCATTTCATATCTGGTAGGAAATTTGATACTGTTGTTTACTAAATTGCGATTTACATAAAAGGGACTAATAAAAAAGCATTACTGTACATCTTGTTTAAAACAGATTATTAATTTTAAAAAATAATTTAAACTGTATTAAATAAACAAATGCTCACAGAGGAAAAAATTACATTAAGTTTCCACTTTCTCATCACCTTTCATAGGCATAATGATAAACTTATTTATAATCTTGTTGAGTAAACAACTTTGAAACAAACTCCAAGTCTTGACTTTCATCATGCTTTTTCTCTGACTATATCTTATGGTGATTGTCTGGATGAATTATATATTGCCATATTGACTGATATACATATTTTTGAAAAATAAAAAATCCTCTAAGACACTTTTGGAGATCTTTTCAGCTGCAAAATCTTAGAATGCTCTCAGAAAACAATTTGCAATCTACTTATGATTTCTTTCAATTCAGTTTCATTATATTTGTAATTATAAATTTATTTAACGCACATTGATTATGTAAGTAATATTTACTAAGGCAATAAATCTCAAGAATATGCGCTTGAAAATGCAAAAGTAGGCTACAGGTCTTTTCTTCCAAAGTGTAAGCTTGTGGTCAAGACCTGTAGAAGCCCCTATTTTTGCATTTTCAAGCACACATTCTTGAGGTTTATTGCCTTAGTAAATATTAATTTCATTATATTGTAAAATAAAAATCTAGCATTGCAATAGATTTAAATTCATATTATCTGTTAATTAATTTTATACCTTTCAGATAAAAATCTCTTACATCTCTTTGAATCCTCAAATATTCAAGACAGCAGGTATTTTGGCAGCTTTTGAAAATGGAGTCTTACTGTACACCAAAAAAACTTTAAAGTTATGATACTTAGTTACTCTGTTACCCCTGCGTTTTTGTTTTTGGCACCAAAAAATACAATCATAGTTTTAAATAACAATGATAAGTATTATTTGCAAGATGATGTTATAAAATAAGTCTGGCAATAAAAGAAATATAACATCTGGTAAATATGTACAAATATATCAAAAGTTGCCAATAAACTAGTATTACATGTAGTAAATTGTCTCTTTCATATATCTAATGGAACTAATACTTTGTTTTATTTGTATTACTCTTTCTTTAACCTAGCAGGATAAATAACATGAAATCATTTATATTTTTGCTTTCCTAAGGTCTAGAATTCACTACTATGGAGACGTTAATCTACAGTTTCCAATCCTCACATAGCAGAATTCTAATCATAATCATATAGCCACTGATTACACTGTAAAGTGTATAAAAAGGTACATTGGAAGTCAGATACTCAGGTAGATTTTTTATGCTTAAAACTTTTGTTAATATTCTATATTTTTTATTACTTATTTAATTTTTACAATGTATAGTTTTGTTGCCTTTTGCTTTGAGCAGTTGGGAGCAAAAGTTTCTGAGATCGAGGTTAGGCCTATTATTAATGCTTAAATATCACGACTTCTTGAACCATTAATCACTAAATTATTTATGATTGCCTTTTTATTAACTTTTAATTGCCATATGATAAATAAATAAATATGAACAATTGAAATTTGTTTTAAAAAATAAATGAGTCATGATTAAGAGTAAGAAGTTCCACCATCATCACCACTATCATCATCATAATCTATACACTAAATAAACAAACCAGTTATCTGTTCAAAGGCAAAATCCACAAATTTTATATTAGACTATCTTTTTCAAATTTTTTAATTTTTTTAATCCATTGCTCTGCTATTCACATATTTATCACTATTTTAGCATTTTCTCTCTTCTTTTTCTTTTTTTAATTTCGTCTGATTGATATATTATTCCTACATCTCTAAACTCTTTTCTATTCCATTTACTCTTTGTAACTTTTTTTTTTTTCAATGATATTTATTGATTTTTCTAAGTTTATTTATTCAGTGTAATTCCCTCCCCCCCATTCCACTCAAAAACGCAAAACAAACTATAATTCAAAGCTTCCTTCTTCCTTTTTTGATGGCTCCACATAATCTACATTCCAAACCAACACTAATCAAGCTTTCTTATTAATTCAGTTCAATAACCTGCAATTTATTTCTCTTCTTTTAAAAAAAAAAAGTTCAAACATTTAGCCTTTTAATTTTTTTTTCATTTCACTCATCATCATTTAAGAAATTTTGTTAAGATTTAAAGGTTGTTTTATAAGTCTCTTATTAAAGAAAACATCTATTAAGAAGGTAATGGTAATGTTAGGTCAGCAGCTTATAACGGTGCTCATCAATAATGGAAGTAGCATTGTGTTTACTTTTATAGTCAGCACATCGATATTTGTCGAATGAACCTAGATTAATTTGTGATTTTTATTTTTTTTCTTTCTCTATTTTTCACTATTTGTTAACTATCTAGGTTGGTTATGACTTTATGCCTTCAAAATATTTCAAGGTTAATTCAGCCTGGACTCGAACCTCAAGGTCATGAGCATAGCAGGCTAACACATTTCTTCATAACACTCTTTATTTTTATACTTAAAAGAATAGTTTTAGTTTTTTTTTCCTGCTTTCATCTTATATATTTTTTATATAAATTTTATCAAACCAATTGATTTGAATAATTATTATGAATTGCCATGTTTCTGAGAACTCTATATCTTTTATATTTAATTCCAAGGTCTTCTAAATAATTCATGTATTTTTTTAAAATGTATTATAAACAAAAATATGATAAACACAATCATATCTCAACATTTATTCTTACATCTATTTGTTCTTTTGTTATTAAATATACATTTTTTTACGTATAAATACTATAATAGTTTACAATTTAGAATAAATCCCCCCCCCCCAAATTTCTCATGATTATTTTGTGTTTAATTCATCATAAGTTACCATGCATGATTTTACATTACTGATTTAATTTGTTTTTATAAAGAACTAGAGAGCTAAATGTTTCCCAATCAGTCATTCAAATGCTTAAACATCAAAGAAACATTTGAGTATTAATATAAAATATGTTATAATTTCTAATATTATTATCCAGTTACAGGTTAAGCTTAATAAATATGTAGTAGAATCTCTAATTTTTTTTTTTTTCACAAAAAATTATAAAATATTTTTTTTATATAATATTTTTGCTGACTTTAATGTTCTTTTTCTGATATCTTAAGTTTGAATTTATGTTATCAAAAATTGTTGCACTTATCAATGTTGATATTATATAACCCTATATAGGATAGCTCAGAAATAAAGAAATACATTCAAGAACTTAGAAGTTCTGGCTTGATTCTCAACTGAATAGAATAAGTATAAAAAAAATTATTTTGAGCAAATTAAACTATCAGTTCGAATATCACATGACCTAACAAGCAACTTGTTATTCTTTAGTGATGTGTTTACTATTTTATAAGTCTAAATGTAAAATATTGAAATAACTTGTACTAATAAACTACCACTGGTCATAACCTAATCCTGACATTCTATTGCTCTTAGTAAAAATAACCCATTGTGATTTGCCTATTCCTTTAGTGATCAAATGTCACATGACTTCCCAAGTAATTGATTATATGACTAATTTATTTACCATTGTATAGTTAACTCATTCTGCCTCTATGCTAAGAACTAAAAATACTAGATGTCATAATTTGTTTTATTTAGTAATTGAACTGTTAAATTTTCTCTTGAGAAATAAAATAGTTATCAAAATGTTCTTTTATTTAGCACTAACTGCAAAATAAATAATATTCTTTTAAGAAATTCAGTATTGGCACTTTTATTTTTAACTTTATGCATAAAATCATGGCTTAAAATATATGAAAAAATTACTCGTCTTTCATTTTAACCATTATTATTGTTTTTTAAAAACATTTTTTACTTCACTTACAAATTTTTCCGTTTAACTTAATAATATTTTATTTTAAAAATTGTAGCTACAAAGAGAGTCAAAGGTTTCTGGATTAACTTCCCAGCTGAGAATATGACACATTTAGTGTCAAATATTCCAAATGTTCTGAATTTGTACTTTTATTATTATTATTTCTATAATTGACTATTTGAAAATCTGAACATTTTATAACTGGAAGCATGGCAGAGTCATCCTTAGGCATGTTAAAATTGCAATATACAGTCTATGAAGGTACATATAATAATATTTTTATCACCTCAATTCAATAATTATTTTAATATCAAGCAAATAAAATATGTATCATTTCAGCTTGTATTTTAACTATTGATAGAATCATGTGTTAGACTTGCAATTGGCAACTGGTGGTCCACAATCCACTGGTAGTCCATGATGTAATTTTAATGGTCCACAAAGAAGTTCAGATATTATTTAAATCTGCTATGCTCATTTAATGAAATTTTAAAATAAAAAATAAATTTTGTTTAAACTGTATTGTTATTATATGTAAAATAAAACAAGAACATTATATTGCTAATTGATTTGTTACAAAATACGGTAGTTGTGGAGGGACCATACTGCCCCCATCAGATGGCGCTGCAACACCATCAACAAACAGCCCGAAGCCTGCAAGTGATAATTTTTTTTACGAAAGTGGCTGAAAATTGACAAATAAAAATGCCCAAGGCAATATATATCCAAGAAATACATCGAAAGTACAAATTATAAAAAAAAAAAAAATAAGACAATGCTATGAAATTCAAATTAAAAAAAAAAAAAATTCCATGAAACTACAAAGTGTTCCAGATATTATGTCCAACACAACTACAAAATTTCAAATTTCATACACAGTTTTTAAAAAAAATCCTATTTCACTGAATAATTACATAAGAAATATTTATTTTACGTTATTTATTTTTGAACATTACCTATAATTAACAAATATTAAAATCAAAATAATTTTAGGTATTTCATTCAAAGTATCTAATAAATTGTTAAGGATTTCAAATTTTAATACAAAACTTAAAAAAAAAAGTGTGGTGGCAAAATTCGAAATTTTAAATGCCTTCCAAAGTTAAAAAAAACTTAAATATGAAATATTTATTTTATGTTGTTCATTTTTGATCAATAAATAGATATAATATTATTACTTATAATTAGCAAATACTAAAATCAAACATTTCATCCAAAAATTCTATAAACTGTTATGGATTTCAAATTTCAACAAAACTTAAAAAAAAGTACATCATTGATATTACCTGAAAAAGTACAGGGTCCTCATGCTCTGAAGTAAAAGTGAGAAAAAATTGCTAGCGTTTCATTTGATCCTTTGATGTCATAATGACAGAGCATGAAATGACTAAAGTTGTTTATCACTTGCTTATGTGATGTGATGTGATGTACTGTAGCTTCTTAAATGAAGTCAAGAATCTCTCAGCAATTATGTCCAGAGAAATCTGTTAGCTACTTTATTTTACATTCCCCAGTCTAAGTTTTCCCATATTCTACTCAATCCTATTTCCACAACACAATCTTTGTCAACTCTATGGCCTTTATGCGATGTGATGTGATGTATTGTGGCTTCTCCTTAAACAAAGTCAAGAATATCTTGGCAATTATGCCCAGATAAACCTGTTAACCACTTTATTTTCCATTCCCCACTCTAAATTTTCCCATATTCTGCTCCACCCCATTTCCACAACATAATCTTTGTCAACTCTATAACCTTTATATCAGTGGCTCCATCTAGTATCAAAAATTATTCTAGAGTGTGTTTCAAAGTAGTACCACAGTTTATAAATACTTTGGATGAAATGTCTAAAATTGTTTTGATTTTAATATTTACTATTACAGATAAAGTTCAAAAATGATCAACATAAAATAAATATATCTCATATAATTATTTTTTATATTATGGTTATGTATTTTAGCATATTCTATCACCATCCTTTTTTTTAAACTTTAATGAGATATGACATTTTTTTGAATTTTGGATGACATTTGAAATTTTGTTTGCCCTGGTCAAAATATTCAGAACATTTTGTATATACTTTTGGTGAATTGTCTAAAATTGTTTATTGCTTGCTTGCGATAGCAGTGGTGCACTAACTTCCCATAGTGCCAGAAATTGTCCTAGAGTGTCTAGTAAAATAGTACCAATTGTAAAACTTATTCATTACTTTGAATTCTATGAATAGAAATATGCTGTTTCAAATAATAAAAACGCACTTGAATATATTGAATTTGCATAAGCCTCATAATTGAGGATAGAGAGATATTCTTAACCACTGTTTAATCAATATAACAGGTTGTCATTTGAATTTGACTACATCACTGTTATATATTTTAAATTTAAAAAGATGCTTGAAAAACTGATGATATATTATTATTAGCTTAATTTTTGTTGTTATTATTAATTTAGTTATTACTAATTATTTTTGATATTACCCATATAAATTCATGTAGCTATTTTGCTGTGGATTTTATTGCTTTCGATACACAATTCTTAGTGCCAGGAAAGTTGTAACATTGTAATTAAATAATATTTATGTATTATTTGTAAATAAATAAATATGGTACTTCAGAAAGTACACTAATTGCATAAGCAAGGACAGTTTCCCATACAATAAAGCCATGAACCACCACTGAATGGGAACTATTTATATATCAATAGATTCTAAAATAGATACTGAAGAAAGAGAGAGAATGGGTGTGTATGAATCAAATTTTCTTTGCAAAGCTTATCATACTAAAAAGAGCATTTTCCCTCTATATTTTTACATCATATATTGTAAACTTGTATTATCAGTTAAAAATAGATAATACTACAGTTTAATCCCATTACTATTTTGATTTCTATCTTTTGCCTCTGTCAGTGAGGACTTAGAAGTCAAAGTTGGAACCAATGCAGTTACTTATGCATCTGATCTTTAGTTCTTTTTTTATTATCTAGTTTTTAGCTTGAAATTCTAATTCATGCTACAGTTAAAGAATAATTAAAACCACTAAAATATAAAACCTGACACCACAGCAATTAAGTAGGTTGGTTTGTATTCAAAACTGAAGAATTTTTAATTTCAAGTTTCCATGTGCATAACTGCATTATTTCCAGCTTTGAACTGTGAGTCATCATTGATAAAAACCAGAGACAGAAACCTGTCTCTGATGAGGAATAAATTGCATTACTATTTGATAATCTCTGATAACTTAAGTTTATAATATAAAATACTAGAGTAGAGAGGGGAGAAATGCTCAAGTTGATGCTTTAAATATATATATATTCCACTATATTTACTTTGATTGCTTTATTTCTGATAGATTAATAAAATTTTACTTGAGCAAAATAGATTTTCAATATAAATACAATATTGGCAGTACCTTCCAATGTGACAAAGACCAATTAGATTATAAAGGGTTTATCTGGCTTTACCAGCACAAGTTAATAGGTTGCTATTATTGTTGACACTTAAAAAATAATATGATTGAAAGGGTCTCACAAACAGTAATCACTATTTCCACGTACAATGCCATTACTTGGGGTTGAATTCAGTTTAAACTTGAAATTTTTTTTAAGGTCACAAGTAAATAATTGTTCCATCGCCAACTAGTTGGCCTATAATATGAATTGGGGAAAATTGATATCTGGCTATTATCAGCTAGAAAGTTAAATCCCAGTTTAATCTGGGTTATATCGATTAATGTAATGTAATATAATCAGCACTAGTTGGGTGATGTATCATATTTTTATTACTGAAGATATAGTGTATTTTTATTTTTAATGATCTTAAAAGAATGAATATAGAATGTTATTTAGAGAAATTATTACTATGTAAACTAAGTATTTATATGAATACATTAGCTTTGCTGTTGCATTTGCTTTAGAATATAAATTATAATAAAAGCAAAGTTAACTAGAAATAACAAATATGCACAATTTATTGTAAACTAAAATAAAGAGTGTGCTAATAATAAGCTTTATCGATAAATGCCACAAGAGAAAGTATTTGAAATCTTTACGTAGAAATTATCCCCAAACCGGTTTCAAATTATTCTCTTGTGGCATTTATTGATAAAGCTTGTTAGAGCTATTAGCATGCTCTTTATTTTAGTTTATAATTACAAGCTTATCAAGCTTAAGTCACGTGATGTATGACTTGATTTTATTTACTATTACAGTTTATTGTATACTCGGGTTTATCACTAGCCACGATATTACTGTTAAATCATTTCATTGTCATCATTTTAAGGAAAGGGGTATTGTATTATTGTAGACAAGAGGCATCGATAAACTGCTGACTAACAACTATCCTACTTATATTAATTATGATTTTAGGATCATCATACAATACATCTGATAAAGTGCTGAATTTCTAGAAGCCATCATATCTTTCTTGCTGCCCTCCCCCCAATATGTCCAGAGACATAAGATCACCTGTCTTTAGACTCTAGTAAAGTTTATACTATTTTATGTAAACCTGTCTTTATTCATATAAAAATTTAAACTAAAATAATATTCTTAGCAATCAGAAATATGAAACCATTGAAAAAGATATAAATTGCTCTCATTTTTTTCTTTCTAAATTTTTTAATAATTTATATGACGATGAATGATAAAGAAAACAACTGACTCACATTATGTTATTATAATGATCCATCTCTTTCTATATATATATATAATTTTTGTCCATTATGTTAAAAGAATGCAGAGTGAATCATACTGCAGTTCTTAGCATACATACATAATTAGCATATGTTTTGTAAATACAAGCAATATATGAATTAACAGTTTCTTTTTAAATATTAAATCTATAATTAACAATAATTAATATGACTTTGTTCCACCATCGCTGATTTCACATATAGGTTATACTTCTTGTCACAGCTGTATTGAGTTTCACCTTCCTTCTTCTTGTAATCATTATAATAAAGATCAATATTTTTTCCCCTTTCCCCTTTTTCTTTTAATCATTTTGTATACATTTTCATAATGTCTTGTTACTAATATCTATATCAGATGGTGACAATAATAATTATACCATTGGATAATGCTAATGATTAACAAACGTAGATCACAGCTATACCTATAACAAAGCATTCAATCTCTATAGGAGAAAGTAATTATAAATTTTAAGATATTAACTTTTATTATTAAGCGATGAAGAGGTATAATGACAATATAATCACGATATATAGTTTTATCAGATCAGAAGACATATAAATGCTAGTGAAATGAGCTATAGATATTTTTCATCATTCTTATCTAGTATTACAGGGTTAGATCAAAACTGTTATATTACTATTTCAAAATGTGAAAAAAAAAAACAAGCTGCAAGAAGATCATTACTGAAAACTACTGTCTCCAGAGTGAACTAAAGCAAGCCTTATGTGATGAAGATAAAAATATATTGTTTACACATTTTACTATTAATGAAGTAAGATAAATTAAACTAGAGAAAATCTGGTTTAGTATAAATAAATAAAAAATAGTGTGGCTTTTATTCTTGGAAATAATCATTAGATGTAATTCCGTGACTGATCCATTTATACAAGTTTGATTTTGTGAAAACCCATTCAACATACCTAGAAAACCTACCATTCAAGCAAATGGTGAAAAAAGTGATGAAGTCACTCATGTAAACTCAGAGATTGATATTCTATATATAATCTAAAAAATATAATTATTGCTTTTAGAAATAACATCAGAAATTGCATGGCAATTGTGAATTGATAAAAGGAGAATGAAAAATAAAAGATAGGGATAAAGATTGATCTGAAAAATTTTGACTAAGATAAAACAGAATGGAAAATTAAATGAATGCTAAAAAATTCAATGGAATTGAAAATTAAAAAAGAGATCAAAGATAAAAATAATAAAAAAAATTTGAAACATTAAATAGAAAACTCCAAAGAGTGGCAGAAAAAAAAACAAAAAGCAATATTATAATAATAATTGCAATGACATTGAAAATGAAAGATCCATAAAAGAAAAAAGTTGTAGCATTGAGTGAATTTTTAAAAAAATGGACACTAGATGCATTACAACCATGGTAACGAAGAATTAAACAGAAATGGAAATATATACATAAAATCTATATCAGTAAATCATTATGCTGCATAGTTTTGCTGCTGACTATATAGGCAATTCTTAGTAATGAAAGATGAAGTTGTAATTGTCTTGGTGTCTTTTCCAAAAGATAAAGCCATGTAAACTTTTGAATCACCAATAAAGACCAAATTATAACAACCTGAAGCTTATAGGCACATTTATATACTACAAAAAGGAATCCTAACAGAATAGGCAAATGAAGATTGGCTATCTTAATATAAAGCTGAGCACTGATTATATATATGTGTGGAGATAGTAATCTGGACCAACTGACGATTGTTGGTTTAGCATAAAATACATATATTGATGATTATTTATCTTTTCAACATGTGTATGATCGGGTGGGGCAGCAATATGAGATGGCATGTAGAGCTGAGGGTCGTGTGAAAGTCTGAGTTTGAATCCCTTATATATTACATACCAATCAAATAAGAGTATTATTAAAGCCTTACATTGAACAAAAACTGACCTACATTGCTTAGTACAAAGCTAGAATAATTGATTCAAAGTTTAAGATTTCTGGATAGTAGTGTTTGTTATTCAGAGCTCAAATCTCTTGAATAGCAAGTCATTCAAATATTATTATTTCTTTCTTTTTTTGGTGAAAAGAACTATTAAATGTGAAGGTGCCCCCCCCCCCCGAAAAGATTGAAAAACAAGAGACATAATTATTGACATACATAATGTTCTGCTTGTTTTTAGAAAAAAATATATACCAGAACATCTCAAAGTACTATGAAGAATTTTTCTATAGGATTGGAAGCAATATTTAAAATAACCGACGATATGCTGATAATACCATTTTTCGTGTTAAAAATAGAGATTTGAAGACATTTATTAGAAAAGATAAAAAATAACATTACGAGGGCACTGAAATATTTTCTAAAATATATAGAATAATTTGTAACATAGCGAAATATTTTAAGGTATTACAAATGATAGCAGGATATGCATATAAATATAAAGACATTTATCTAGAAATTACTTTAATAAAAATCCTGTTATAGATATCTGTGTGTCGGAGTAAAAGTAAAAAAAGAATCAACAAACTTTCCAAAGTTATTTCTGTTGTCTATAAATAATATATAGCTTCAAATTTAATACGGTTTTTATATTGTAGTCCTTACGTAAAATATTCTACCAATTCCAATGAACGTAGTGTTGTTTTAAATAATGCAAAGTAATTATTAATAAGTGAAACACAGGCTTAATATATACCATGTGTCTATATATGTAATACAGGGTATATGAGCACAGACTTTCACATGACCCACCACTCTCCACTCTATCTAATAACACTGATACACTCAAGCATATATATGCTGAAAAGATAAATAATCACCAATATACGTATTTCATGCTAAACCAGCAATTGGTGATTATTTATCTTTTCAGCATATATGTGCTTGAGTGTATCAGTGTTATTAGATAGAGTGGAGAATGGTGGGTCATGTGAAAGTAATTATTATAAATTGCCTTTAATGATAACAATGCTCTACGCGTTTAGGATCGTAAGATCCTTGAATCGATTCGCAGGTCGGGCGCTCGAATTTCTATTGAACTCCGGAGCTATTCCTTTTTTAAAAATAACAGCAATAGTTTTCTATATAAATAAATATGCTTTAAGAATGGTTATAAATTTTACTAACTATTTTGCAGTTTTATTAAAGATTTTGCTGTTAACATTTATTAGGGTCACAAGATATCATTCACTAGAAGTATTTTCAAGTCCCAACTCTGACGGAGAAATAGAAAATTTTTTAATGGGGAAAAAAATTGACTTTATTAGATTTAAATGTTAACCCTACCTTCTGGCAAAAACAAATTATCATACGATATATATGCTTTTAGATGTTTTTTATTGTAATAAAGATATTTAATAGCTAAAACAAATGTTTACAATTTTTTGTGTAATTATTTTTTTATATACTGCATCGTATATATACTTTTACCAGAATTAATAAATGATTAATGATATTTCCTGTTAGGGAGTACGAGAGTTTTTTTTTCTGTTAGAGTCATGTGACATTAACTGTCTAGTTTACGAAAACTTTCTAAATTAAAATGTATAATTTACAATATAAATATTATGACTTTTGACTTCACCTGCATTCCATCTTTTTTTTTTCGGTGTATGTGAAGAAATTTAGTCTTTGTTTAAAAATAATAATGTTTTTGGTTTAATCTTACAGCTAATTAGAATTTCCTGCTTTTTTATGAAACAAGTTCATAAACAAATGATAAAAAAAATTGTATTTCTTTGTTTTAAAAGTTAAGGTGGGAGGAGTAAAAAAAAACCCACAGAAAACAGAAAATATCTATTGATCATAATAACAGAGTAGCAAAAATCATTTCAACGTTTTATTCAAATAGCATTATAATTTATTGGAAAACAAGTATAAGTTCTGTTAAACTTTGCTACCTCTATAAAACACACACCATAAATCATTTCTGAAAGACAGAAATAATTCAATGCCCTCTCCGAAAACATTGATAAGTAAACAGTATTTATTAATAACAACTATAAAAAAAAATATTCATATAAGTAGTTACATTTAATATTTTTTATAAAATCAAATAAATTTTCGGTAATAATGCGCTGAGCAATTTGCTCAGCCCATAAAGTATTTTTTGGGGGGATAAATGGTTTAAACGATTGAGTATTGAGAGAAGAAAATTAGCATTTTGGCGCTTGAACATCACTTAATCTCAACAGCAACTAATTATACAATTAAATTAACAGATGAAAAAAAAATTAAAAACAGACACATTAACATTTCGATATTTGAACATTGCTTTCGAGAATATTCAAAATGCTTTTGTGAATAAATATAATTTATTCATACAATTTATCCCAAACACTTCGAACACTTTTTAGCAAAACTCTTTATTTGTTCATATATACATAATCGACTGTCCTGACGTCTTCTTCAGAGCCAATTTATTTTAATCTCTACATTTTAAAAAGAGATTGAAGTAAACTGGCTCTGAAGAAGACTACAGGACAGTCAAAACATAGATAAACAGAGCAAAACTCTCCATACAGTATTGCCACCTGTGCTAAACAGAGTAATCAATGGATGCCAGAAGGCTTGTGCATAAAATCCCTATCTAATGCCTACTCATCCAATATCCCCAGACTAGTTTCTGGCTTGTGGCCTTCGTCAGTGAGGAGCTTTGGATCTGAGAGCACTGCATCTAGATCTTAGGATCTAATGCAACCCTCTAGCAACCACCTTTTATCTCTACTTAACTACAAAACTATGAGAATGAAATTGAAAACACAAAAAATATTTTCAATCTAAGCTCAATAGCTTATATAGTCATATGGGTCTGAACTCAGTTCAGCACTCATACATTTTGGTGTCTTTGGCTCTTTTACAACCATAGCCACCATTATCCTATTAGGCAGGATTGGTGTTAAACCATTAAGCATCACATGATCACATTTCCTATACTAGCACTTAGGATCTAATGCAACCCTCTAGCAACCACCTTTTATCTCTACTTAACTACAAAACTATGAGAATGAAATTGAAAACACAAAAAATATTTTCAATATGCTTAATGGTTTAACACCAATCCTGCCTAATAGGATAGTGGTGGCTATAGTTGTAAAAGAGCCAAAGACACCAAAATGTATGGGTGCTGAACTGAGTTCAGACCCATATGACTATATAAGCTATTGAGCTTAGATTGAAAATATTTTTTGTGTTTTCAATTTCATTCTCATAGTTTTGTAGTTAAGTAGAGATAAAAGGTGTTTGCTAGAGGGTTGCATTAGATCCTAAGATCTAGATGCAGTGCTCTCAGATCCAAAGCTCCTCACTGACAAAGGCCACAAGCCAGAAACTAGTCTGGAGATATTGGATGAGTAGGCATTAGATAGGGATTTTATGCACAAGCCTTCTGGCATCCATTGATTACTCTGTTTAGCACAGGTGGCAATACTGTATGGAGAGTTTTGCTCTGTTTATCAACAATTAATGTGCTAGAATAGGAAATGTGATGCTTAATGGTTCAAAACATAGATGTATGTACTTACGTACAAATAAAGAGTTTTGCTGAAAAGTGTTCAAAAAACGTAGAGATTAAAGTAAATTGGCTCTGAAGAAGACTGCAGGACAGTCAAAATGTAGGTGTATGTATATATGTACAAATAAAGAGTTTTGCTAAAAAGTGTTCAAAATGGTTTGAATAAATTATATTTATATAGGATATTACAGCAAAATAAAGAAAAGGGTGATTAATATTTATAATTTATTCATAAGTACATTTTTAATGATTATTATTTTCGTTCAAAAATATTTCTTTTTTTTTTTCCAATTAATTGATTTTGCCACAGAGTGCTCAAATCCATTTTAATCTGAATGTTGTTAATATTATTTATATAACAAGCTTGTTACCAATAAAATCTATAATATATATACAAATCTCTGCTCAAAGGCTACTAGATAATAGATTATTTCAGCCAAGCAATAACATTTAATCATTGTTAGTAGTAGTTTTGTATTGCTTACTGTTAACAAAAATTGATCCTCTCAAATAATTACTATTAAACAATTTAGAAAATATTATCTATCTGTCTAGACTTTATGTAATTAATTGTTTCTTCTTTGACATGATTTAAAATCTATTTTGGCCATGAATATGAGGGACAAAACTTCGAAAGCACTACTGCATTAATTTAATTTGATTGTTTTTGTTACCACTAACAGCTTCTTCACCCAGTGTGTTAAAGCACTTGTATATACTATTTTATATAATATAAATACCTTTTTTATCAAAAAAAGTTATGACAAATTTCTACAATCCTGCAAGAACTCTGCCCCTAGCTACCCTGTCAAAATCCCAGTGGAAACCATCTTGGTTAGGAGTTATCTTTTTATAAATCAATCAATAAGGATAACATAGCATAGGTATGTTTACAGCAGAACACGAGCATGAGATGAGTTATAGATTTGATCTGACTAATATAAAAGTAGCTTGTGTTGGGAGAAATGACAGAAAGTAGAGGCATGGGCAATTGCTAAAGATCCCGATTTGATTAATAAAAAAAGAAGCAATCGTTCCATTATTAAAAACATGGAATGTGTAAATGAGTTCATTTAAACAATACACTAATTTATAAAAGCAAGAACTGTGATCTGTGGAATAGTTGAGCACTCTTATTCCAACAGAAAAAGTTGAAAGCATGCTCAGTATGTAGTATGGTTGGAAATAAAATACCTTTTGTTGTTACACATTTAATACATAGCCATATTTTAAAGCTTCTTTAAAACTATTCTGTATTAGAAAAAAAAATAAAATAAAAAGAACCCAAATTTAATCAAACAATTCTCTTATTCTTCTCCTTCACTTTCTTTGCATATCTTCATATAATCATATATATTGCTTATAACACTTCATTCATATACACTTTAATGCAACTAATTTTCTTAAAAACTTCTTTATTTTCTTACAGTTTCAACTATCCAGCAGTCTTCATCAGAGCTCTATCTTCATCTCTGCTTTAATTAAATTAATTTAATTAAAGCAGAGACAAAGATAGAGCTCTGATGAAGACTGCTGGTCAGTCGAAACTGTAAGAAAATTAGTTGCATTAAAATGTATATGAATGAAGTGTTATAAGCAATATATTTAATCAAACAACCTCCACCAATACACATTATTCTGGTATCTGTATTATATTTTCACTTCTGTTGTATAGTAACATATTACTAACTTTCTTAAGCAAAATTATTCCCTAATAAAATCAACGTAATTTATTTTTTGCTAATAATTAATATATGTGTTGGAGGCTTAAGGATTAGCTTGGCAATCGAATACTATGTCCATGCAATAATATTTGATCATCACAGTAGTATTATATTACAATTTATAATAGCATCTCAATTTTGCAGTTACAATATAAACTTTTACATTATTAAACTACTTATAGAAGAGTGTCCATTATTTACTTTTTGTAATGCAGTTTGTAATCTACATGCCAACAAATAACTACTATATATATATATAAAGATTAATTTGGATGCATTTATTAATTATTAACTCTTCTATAAGAATTCATCTGATAAAAATGATTTTGATAATAATTTCAAACCAAAGTCTAGACTTCAAATAACTTAAGTATTTTCAGATGTCTAACTTTATGATAAATCTCTATTACAGGATTTTCATACTATTATAATTCAATATTTGATCATGTTTAACATTTCTATCAATTTTCTTATCAGGATTTAAATGTTGGAACAGCCCTTAATTTATTTCTTTTTCTTCACTTTGTAATTACTCTGAAAATTATTTTCACTTAGGTAAGTCTCACTCAAAATATCAATCCATCCCTTTGTGTTAGTCAATGTTTAAAGTCTTTTACATCTCGGTGAGCTTGCTGTAGATGTCACATTCATCTTATCATCAAATTTCACAATTGAAAAAAATAAAAGCTAACTATTAATGAAAAAATAAAACAAAGTGAATAAGAAAAAAAAGGAAAGTAAACTAGTTAATAACAAATTATTCATTATGCTGTATTTATTATATTTTGAATATGCTTTTGTTTAACTTCTTTTTATTCATCCAAATCACTGTATTTATCATCTTTTGAATATGCTTTTGTTTAACTTCTTCTTTTTGTTCATCCAAATCACTGTCTTTATCATACACTTTTATTACCAATATGTTATGCTAACTTTTAATTATATTTTTGTTTTTCTTACTATTGTTATTACTTGTCTCATTTTATCTTAACTTATCAATCAGTTTGTTCAGCTTTATCTTTTTTTTTAAGGACCATACTTATTATTTGCCATTGTTAATTTGTAACACAAATTTGTATTGTTACTGTTATTTGTTTCATATTTATTTCTCATAATTGCCCTACATGATTTGGCATAGTTGGTAGAGCATCTGACCTAGGGTAGGGAGATCCCAGGATTGATTCTGATCTCTCAGATTTGGCACTTGAGATCATCTCCTTGGGGTAGGGAGATCCCAGGATTGATTCTGACACTCATTGATTTGGCATTGAGATCATCTCCTTGGGGTATGAAGGTCCTGGGATCGATTCTGACATTGCAGACTTGGCACGTGAGATCATCTCCTTTGGGTAGAGAGATCCCAGGATCGATTCTGACACTCATTGATTTGGCACTTGAGATCATCTCCTTTGGGTAGAGAGATCCCAGGATCGATTCTGACACTCATTCATTTGGCACTTGAGATCATCTCCTTGGGGTATGAAGGTCCCGGGATCGATTCTGACATTGCAGATTTGGCACTTGAGATCATCTCCTTTGGATAAGGAGGTCCCAGAATCAATTCTGGTTTTTCACAGACCTGGCACTTGAACTTCTTTTGAATTCTTGAATAATAAAGTATACACCTCCTTCTCATAATTATTGTTTGCCTTTTTTTAATATAATAATTTTTGAATTGATGACTCTTCTTTTTTTGTTTGCTGTTCATAATGGAAGACATTGAGACTTAACACCTTATATTCTTTATAAAAATATCAACTTTCACTATACTTACAATAATTGTCTTTGCCCTTAGTCAAATATTGTGATAATTTAAAACACTATCATTATTTTTATACATCTATGCATTTTTGGTAGGTTCTTTTTATATTTCTCTAACCTGAGCTCTTTTACAGTATTGCTTAACTTTTCATTTTTTTCCATGTTTTTTTTATTTAATATTGTTTTGATTAATTTTTATTACATCATTATGTTTATTATTATATCTTTTCAACATATGCTATTTCATAGTTTCTTCACAAGTCAATACATTTTTTTCAACAGCTTTGTAACTTCTTTCACATTGATATAATATCTAAGCTCCTTTCATTTTAGTTTTCTTCTCATTTGTTTAGATAAATTCTCTAGTTTAAGAATGAATTACCAGATTCTTGATGTATTCTTGCTGTTAGGAAACCTTCTAAAGTATTTTGAACATTTACATTATTTTTATAAATATTTTAAAAAATGGAGGAGGTTAAGAATCTGATAAAGACTGCAGAACAGTCGAAACTGTCAGAAAAATGAAGGAATTATATTTAAAAAATTTTGCATTGAAGTGTATATGAGGCGAGTTATTGTAAGCAATATATATATTAAGACAAACATTTTTTCCAACTTTATTCAGCCACTGCTAATTTTCTCTTTAACATTATTTTGCCAGCATTTCAATTAAATTTCATTATTTTTTTATATTAAAATTCATAATTTTCTACTGAAAAATGTTAATGTTAATCACCCCCAACTTTGCTAACTATTTTTCTTGGGTTCAAACTATAGTCAATACTGAGAATATTTTTTATTTTCTATTTATTGCTACAGCTATTAATATTTTATATTCATTGATTTTGTTAGTGAAAAAAGTATAGCCTTTTTATATGTTTTATATCTACTCCATTTAAACATTCTACTATCTTTCTATAGGAATCCAACAGCATAATGCTAGCATTAAGTTCTGTTTATATTCAATTTCTAAAAAGCAAAATTTTAAGTTTTATTTATTATCATGAAATTTGCTACCATCATCCACGTATGATGAAAATGGTTACTATGCTCTCTGAAATATTATTGAAATTACAATTATTTCTCAAAACTTTCCAAAATGGCATTTAATTAAGGTACTTTAATCTCACCCTCACATTATACGCTATCGATCTTTTAAGAATGTGTATATAAAACAACACTAGCAAGCGAGTATCAATATCACTTCTAAATGGTGCAGTTTTTCCATGCATAGCTTGGAGAAACAGTGTCACGTAGTGGTGGGCTAGATTGCTGGTAGTTGCTAGTAGCAGATGATATAAGCTATGTGTTTACATATGGCTATCAGCACCACTAAGTGGGCAGTAGTGCTGGCAGCTACTTGGCATAAGGTTCCTATGCTTATGCATGATGAACAGTGTCACCTAGTGGTTGGAACTTGCATCACTGCTTTTGGCCCCCTACTCTAAATATTTCTGTCGTTGACCCAGGAAACCACCTCTTGCGGCCACATGGGGCATAAGTTGAAAGTACCTTATTTAATTTACAAGAGAGGTTTATGTACTCATTTTCATAATTTTTAAACAGTGATAGCAAATATTATTTTTTAGACCATTTAAGTTGTTGTGATCTATTTACTGCTCCCCTCAGATAATGCAGAAAGACATTACTCTATTTTGCATAATGACTAGATAGAGTTAGTGTGACATATCTCTAACTAGTCAGAAAGTGTTAACAAGATAAAGGTGGATTTGCTTAATCCATGCCTTTTTTTAATGCTTAACAATCCAGAGAGTTCATTATATAATGAATTCATTTTCCTCTATGTGAAGTTAGAATTCTTCATTATTAGACAATACTATACTTTTTGAATTTGTCTCAGAGATGTAAGAACATATCTGTTACTGCATATGAGCTTTAAAAAACCCACAATTTTAGAAATTTCTTCAAAAACAAAACAAACAAAAAAAAAACAGTGCTTCTCCCCAAACTCTGTGCACTCGTCATAAAAAACAAAAATTAGAATTGTCTTTTCCAATTACTGCTTGGTACAATTTTCTTTTTCATTTTTCTCATCAAAGAAATTCTGTTAGCCTACTTAACTAGAGGATGGTGACAAATATCAATCTACTAATCAGAAATAAAACATATTTACTGCTGATCACATGTATAGTACTGATGTAATGGAATAACTTTATGTTGGAACACTGTTGATATTTTTGTTTAGGAAAATCACAAAGAATTTTATTACATATATACATACATCTAAATTTTTTACATAAACTCAGTATCCATCTTCTTTCTCCATGTTACACATTATAAAAACTAGACCTTTTTTTTTTTGCCAATTTTCATTTTTCATCCTAAAAAAATAAGAAAAATTTAAAAGTGTATACAACCTTTTTGCTTGTTTTCTTCAATGCATCTTTCATCTTAATTTCAACATATCACAACATCTATCTGTATGTAAACTCAGTTCATGCTCTCACTATGTATGTATGCATTTTATGATCAACCTTCATATGACAGGTTAGTTAGAGGTATATCTGAATTTCCATGTTCATTTTGATAGGTCAGTATTTTCCATTACAGTATTCTCAGGAAACATTTTTAATCGACTTTTAATATTTGTTACTTCTTTACACGTAAATAATTTGGCAAACATGTTTGAATAGAGAGATTATAAATATATAATTACTCTCATAATTTTAGTAAAAATGTGGAGAATCAAAAAGTTGTCTAAAATATTAATCAGATCTTGGGGCTTATTCTAACAAATTAAAGTAAATATTTTATTCCCAAAGAGGAGGGTTGATCATTTATCATTTGAATATCTAAAAACAACTGCCCTCATTTATTATACAATATCTAATTGAGAATCGGCTTTATTAAAATATGGTATCCATCAATCAAAAACTTGCTGGAAAATAATTGCTTGAAAGTGACCAATTGTAAATTAATTTACTCTTTTTACAATTCGTTTATCTATGTAAATAAGCATTTATTTTTATATAGCGCTATGTTTATAATTGTATTACATTCAAATATCAGCCTTTCAAGCTAATTGTGCATGAGCTTTTTGCGAGTGTTAATGATAAATGAATACTTTCCTGAATAAATACTATATCTTGTATTGGAGAGGAAAGTACTGTATTCATTTATTATTAACACTCGCAAAAAGCGCATACACAGTTAGCTTGAAAGGCTGATATTTGAATGTGATTTTTTTATCTAATAAATATAGTTTTACTTCTCAATAGTATGTAAAACAAAAAACATTTGTAATTGTTAATTAGAGAAGATATAAATTAGTATTAAAATTTATCGGCTTAACGTTTTCGAGGATCCATGCCTCATATTCATAGCCTTCATAAAATGTATAATAAAATATATGCAAATACAAATATTCAAATGAGCTAGTATTACATAGCCCATTTCTTCGAGATCTGGAAGCAAGTGTCTTTCCTATTAATGGCATGGATTTTAAGCATGAATAATTACTTTCAAATACTATAATAAATAGTAGGATTTAATATCACTCTTATTAGCGCAAGTTGCTTAGTTTTGCACAGTCATTAAATGACAGTTACAGAACTATTGGTTTGTAGCTGAGTAAAATAAAATAAAAATCTATTAGATCATTTGTATATTCAATGCCACATGACTCCCTGAGCATTTAAATCTGGTAATATATTTTTTAATAGTATGCATATTACTAGCAATAACAAAACATTTATTTAATATTAATAATATAGAATGTAATTGCTACATTGTGTGCTAATGAAATTATGCTATTCAGAGTAATTTTACAATAGAATGGTTAAAAGAAATCTTTCAATACTCTTCTCTCTAGCTATGAAAATACTATTCGCGTTGGTGGTCGAGAGGTCAGCACAGCTGCCTTATAAGCAGTTGTCCCGGGTTAGCGGGTTCGCTTCCCGGCCGATGCTATGACACATGGAAAAAAAAATACTATTCGCAGTTATTATTTAAAACACTATTAAAAGATAGACAAACCTTTTAGCTTGAAAAGCTAAACATATCAACACCCTTTTGTTTTCATCTATTTTTATTGCATTAGTTTAGAAACTTAAACTTTCAATAAATAAGTCACTTTTGGCATCTTCCAATATTGTGGATCTTGATATAACAACAATAATTAGAGGGGATTTATGCTCCGACTTTCGAGCTCCCTTCTGTTATCCACTCCGTCTTATACAACCGATACTTATGAACAAAATACATGTGAAAAAGATACACGTATTTCGTACTGAACCAGCACTCATCAGTTGAAAATAATTTATCTTTTTTTACATATATGTGTTCATGATTAAAGGGAGGTTGAAAATATGGGTTTATTCCCCCTCTAATTACATCTAGCTTAAGTATATATACTATACTTGTATTTAAATATAACAATAATAAAGTCTTCTAGTTGAGCAAACTCACTTTTTTAATAAAAAATATTCATTTAGCAATTCATCTAAAAGCTGTATAATTTCAGAAAAAGTTCATTTAATTAAAAAATTATCTACCATCTGAATATCTTGTTTTCCAATATTTATTTTTTGAAATATATATTAAAAAAAGTCTAACTGGATCTATCGAACATACTTTCAGAAATTCAATGAAGTGAATATTGTACTAACCTTTTTTTTTTACATATCTATCTACCAATTGCACTTGTTTTTTTTTTTTTCCTTTTTAAAAATCTAAATTGCTATTCAAGTAAAAATCTGCTTATCCTATTAGTAATACATCTATTTAAGACTTTCAATAACATGTCAACTACAAATGAAATTAAACTAAATATTTTAAAATCTACTCACTTGATAAAAGTAGTCCATCTTTAAATCTTTAAATAAGTCATAACAGATGGGGGAGGGGCAACTATTATTCAATTCTCTCAAACGTAATATAATTTAACTGGAGTCTCATCAGCTGTTCTAGATCTCAATTTTTTTATGAGGACTAATAATGAAATCAAGATAGTGAAAATTAAAATATGGTTAGTGATCCAATTAAGCCGGAAAATTATTTATGGTTAGTATATCATCAAGAATCTACATTTAATGAATATGATAATGAATCTTCTACTTGTTAGTGGAGATGGTCAAAATACACTTAGGTTAAAATGAATATCTCGACAAACTACAACTGTTGAAAAATATAACATTTTTTTTTTTTGTTCAGAAAAGCATTTGCTCTCAAATCCAAAACTCTCCATAGTCTGGGATATTGGTTGAGTAGGCATTAGATAGAGATTTTATACACAGACCTTCCTGCATTCATTGATTATGAAGGCTTACACTTGGTGGCACTGCTGTAAGGAGAGTTTTCCAAACCATTCACTACACTTAAATACAAAATTGTAGCACTATAAAAAATACATGAAAAACGTATTCAAACATTGTTAAGACAAATTGATGCATATTCCCATTCTCTATTGTATAAAGAATATATACAAAGCAGATTCACAAAATAATGAATAAATAATGAATTTATATAGAAAAGTTACACCTTACTTTCAATGTTAAATTTCATTTCATACAGAAAGATTTGCTGATGCAAACTAAGATCTTTGCCTATTCAATAATGCAGATTTGGTAATGTTTAAATATGATTGAATAATTTACATTGCTGAAAGTATTTTATCAGAAAAAATGTAATAAATTTAGAAATTGTGATTATTTCGGCCCATAGTATTATATTGAAGTGTAGATATAATTGGATTGAAATTATTACTCATCAAGCAGAACAGAACTCATTAGAGAAGATCAAAAATTAAGACCCCCTGTCTTCAGAGACTATATCTCAAGAACAACTTTAGTATTTTAGTCAAGTATTGGTGGGTGAGAGATCAGTGACAGCTGCTTTATAAGCAGTTGTTTTGGGTTAGTCGGTTTACTTCCTGGCTGATACTATGACACATGAGAAAAAAAAAACTTTAGTATTTTAGAAAATTTACAATTATCTTAAACTGAATCATTAAGTTGGTCAATTGTACAACCATTTGATCTTGATGCTAAAAAAATGGACAGACTTTTAATAAATATTTGATACTTAATAGTAGGTTAAGGAGAACATTTAAAACAACATTGAGACAATGTTCTTTATTTGTTGATGGTATTAATGAAATAAGAAAACTTGAGATTGATTGGATGACCCTGGAATAAAACTTTTAAAGCCTAATAGATAATTCACAAATACAATACTGCAGTGAATAATTTTTGATTATTATTGCATTACTTATTATTTTTTTCTTAATTACTTTATTAATTGCAAATAATGTACAAGTATTCTTATTTTTCTCCCTTTACTTTTTTTGCATTTCTTCATATATTCATATATAATGCTTACAATAACTCCCCTCACATACACTTTAATGCAAAAATTTTTTAAAAGGTAGAGAAGATTAAGATTGCTCTGATGAAGACTGCAGTACAATCGAAACTGTCAGGAAAATAAAGGAATCATTAAAAAATTTTTGCATTAAAGTGTATATGAGAGGAATTATTGTAAGCAATATATATACAAGTATTAATGTATACACAGGAAAAAAAATTACATGATGTATAATCCACAGCTTATAAAAAATATAATCATTTTGACTAGTGTTGGCAGGCAGATAAAATGATTCAGTTGTATGTAGATGAAAATATAATTTACAACATTCTAAAATAATGAACAACTAGAAAAAATAGTGTTCTGCTAAATTTTTCTCATGGTACTTTTAGATAAATATTTTAGAGCATAATAATATGTATTATACTATTCTTTATTTTTAAAAAAAAAAACATAATTTTTATTGTCGAAAATTACAGAGTATTAAGCAAACCCCTTATTCTAAGAGTGTGTAAGGATTAAAAATTTTAATATTTTTCTCAAGCAATTGTTTAAGATTAATTATTTGCTTGTGAAATATAAATTGTCATAAGGATGAGAAGTATGGACAGATTCTTCTGGATAACTATTATATTAGATATATGTGGATCCAGATTTAATTTAAAATAGTTAATGAGGAATATTTTTGTAAGAGTTGCGTTAAGTAACAAGTTAAACAGAAATTTCAACTATGATTGAGGATCACAGATATTTTGAAATCTTGTTAAAGTTTTGGCAATTGGGAGGTTTTCCCATAGATGTCTGTTAGGATATATATATATATTTTAAATCTTTAAATGAAATACTAACCAAAGAATTGATGTTATAATTAGTTACTGAAGAAGACAAAGCTTAAAGAAAGTATTTCTTGTTTAACCAAGCAAAGATCTTTTTTCTTTTGATATCTTAGATTTTTACTTTATTATTATTATTATTTTTTTCTTCACTAAGAATTTTGTACTTTTTGATATGTTGTTGTTGTTTGTGGGGGGGGTGTGTGTAGGTAAGGTGTTTTTTTTTTTTTTACAACATTGTTATTGATTTTGAATAAATCCTTTATTCAATACAATAATAGTGCTAAAAGGTCAACTTATAATTCGGGAAGGAGGTTGACTACATATATAGATCTTCACAAGTTATCTAAGTTACATATCTAAATCCCTACTATTTCATAACACTTTGTTTCCAAATTTGAATTGACATATATTTTTAAATTTTGAAATTAAGACAGATAAAACACAATTTGCATTGATATCAGATAAACATTACACAATGTGATATCAAACCAAAGGTATATTGAACAATGTCTAATAACAACTATGGATTATCTATGTTCTTTATTACTTTTATAATGCTTTTTTTACAACCTAATATGACAGTTTCAATTGTCCCAACAATCTTCTTAGAAGTTCTGAAGAAGATTGCTGGGGCAATCAAAACTGTCATATTAGATTGTAAAAAAAAAGCATTGTAGAAGTAATAAAGAATATAGATGATATTAATATTATATGGATTTGGCAATGCAATAGGGAAGATAAAGTTATAACTTTTAAATACATTATTATGTATAGAAAAAAAGCTTTGTTTAATTTTCTTAATACTATTGTCTTATGTGATTTGGTACAGTGGAAAAATGACAAAGAAGATTCTTGGATCAAAGTTTAATTTATTATATTTGTGGTTTGAAAGACTTCCTGAGGAATTAGCCATTTTCTGATACTTTAGCACAACAGTAAAGTGAAAAATCAAAACTAAAGAACAGTTAAATAAATTTAAAAAGAAATTCCAGTTAACTATATTTTTATATAATATCACTTTATTTTCATTTTTTTTTATCTTGTGAAGTTTTGTTTTTATAGTTGTCATTTTTTCTCTGTACCTAGTCTCATCTATTCCAATAAGCTTTATCTCTCAAGTTTTTAATCATCATAGCATCATCTGCAGCTTTCATTTAGGATATCTTTTTTTATTTCTTTCAGATGATACCCATTTTATTTTTTAAGTATTTGTGTAAAATTATATAGCTTGAGGAAAATAAAACCATGAGGCAGAAAAATAGTCCTTTACATAAAAACTTGTAATTTATTTAAATTTCTTTTCTTAATTTTAATGGAGTAACTACATCATTTTTTTAAATTCAAGATAAATGAATATTTTATAATCAATTGATGTGAAATATCTTTCATATAATAAACAAAATGACTGAAAGATTTTTTTTTATAAACTTTGTTTGAGTTTTCATAGATAGATATATATGCATAGTGCTTACATGATTTTAACAGATAAATTACATAATAAAATAATGATTTTATGTTTTAAAAATAACTAGAAAGTATTAATTACCACTGAACCTCTTCTATATACATATAAAATTTGTGAAATAGAAGTAGTATCAAATATGTAGATTGCTAAAAATCTCAATGTAAATTGTTACTAAGCAACTAAAATGGCCACCCTTATAAAAATGAATAGTGTTGATAAAAAGTCTGACAGAAAAGAGAATTTGTAGTTAAAAGTGCAGTATTCTAAAAAATGACTAACAATTATTTATTTAACAATAAACTTGCTCAGGCACAATTAAATATATGTTAAAGAAAAAAAGTTGCATTTTGTGAAATAGTTATAGATTTATTTAACATGAGAAAAATAGAACTGCTCATAGATGAACAATACATTATGAACATTTTGGGCATCTCTTTTATACAATTGTAATATATATGCTTTCAGAATTAAGTGTGGGTAGAAAAACCTTTTAAGCAGAAACACAACATCTGTGGTAATATATATATATATATTTAACAGCAAATTTGCTCTGGCCTAATTAATAAATAAAATACATGTTAAACATGTGTTAAATAAAAAAATCATAATTAGCATTTATTATTATTATCATCATTATAAAAAATAACTGTTCACAAAAACATATACGAAATGTGCTTAAAAAAATCTGAATAAAGTTCATATTTTTTTCCAGTCCATATTCGACTAAGTTATATTAGTCATAATAATGGCAACTAATAGAAGGGAAAAGATTGCCAGCTTTATTAAAGAAATGTGAATGGATGATTAGTATAATTGAATAGCATATCTTCTTTACGTTTTTACGTATAGTTATTCCCCATATTACATTTCCTTTAGATATTGCATACCAAAATTTTCAACATTATTATTATTATTGGGTAAAAGCATGACAGGGGGTGGAGCCTCCTAGTATTATGTAATAATAATAAACAGCAGCCTTTTAATTTGTTTTTAGCAGAAAACTTTCTTTTTGAAATACTTCAACACCATATATAATTGTAACTCTCCACTGTATTCAATTCTCTGCCATATTCCTTATGGAAACAATTAATATTGCATTTCTTTAGAATGTCTCATAGATCGGGTCTATCTCTCCCATGAAAACCATGCTCAAGTTCAGCATAAAATGCCCTTTTAGGAACATGCCCAATCAATTGAAGGTGTGATTGACTCAATAGTATCACATCCAGCAACTTGAAAAATATATTGATTGATTTGATTTTGCCATGGAATTTTAAATTTTTTACAGAGGATCCTTAAATAAAACTTTTCTATGTTTTTTTATGCTATGCCAATATGGTATCCAAATTTCATTTTCATAAAATAAATTAGGCAAAAAAAAACCAGCTCTACAGATAGCTAATTTAGTTGCAGCAGGTATTTCTCTGTGATGAAATACTCTACCTTTTAATTTGTTAAAAGCAGCAGCAGCATATTGAAGTCTGTATTGTATTTCAATATCTCTAACCATCACATGATCACTTTTTTTACGCTTGCTCAAGCTGTTAAAGTAGAGGCAAAACTCTCCATACAGTAGTAAAAAGAGGTAAAGGTGGCTGCTGAAGGGTTGCATTAGATCCTAAGATCTAGGTGCAATGCTCTCAGATCCAAGGTTCCCCACTGATGAAAGCCACAAGCTAAAAACTAGTCTGGAGATATTGGATGACTAAGCACTAGATAGGGATTTTATGCATAAACCTTCTTGCATCCATTGATTACTCTGGCTTGCACTGAGTGGCACTACTGTATGGAGAGTTTTGCCTCTGTTTTATCTATTTATACATATATAAATACAATTCAGTATTTGGAAAATCTGGTAAGTAATTAATGTTTGGAAGTTAGTGGAAAATTTTTATCTGCACTCAGCTGATAAAAGAATTATTTTATATGTTGCTCTTTATAAAATACCTGAATAAATTATGATGGAAAATGAAGATTAATTGCAAAAGTCACCAGTAATGAAAATATTGTTTGGTCTTAATGTATGTTTTTGTAATAATGTCTACACTAAGGCTTTATATATGTAATTGTCATGAATATTTTGAATTATCAGTCATCTCTCTGCATTAACTGTGACAATGAGATTGCATGTTTGCACCATCAAATTTTCATGCTTTAATTATATATTTAGCAACTATGACTCAAATCCCCATCCCTCTAATTTTCTAACTTTTTATCTTTATCCTTCTAGGATTTACTTTTTTTATTCTCTGGAGTTAGAATGATTATATTTATTTATGATCATAAAAATCATTACAAGCACAATCAAATCTACTTGTTTGCAGTGACCCTTCCCTCCTTTTACATATTTTTTTTTATCGGATATCAGAAGACAAGACATAAGTTTGATTAAGAAAATGCAAAAATATTGGGCATAGAAGAAAAGTAAAAAATAAACAGAATTTATGAAATTGCTCATATGACAATGGAAAATAACCTTGGGATGATCAATCACATTCAAAAAGCATTTATTAACCTTATTTTTAAAAGGAAAAAAAATGGAGAAATTGGAATGCTTAAAGATAAGTACATACAATTTCTTCTGATTGCTGCATTTGGCAGCAATAATCTAATTATTAGAGCAGAGGTGCACAATCTATGGGTGGTAACCCTTTAAGGGGTTGTCCAAAATTTTTTGGGTGTCATGAAAATTTTGAAAACTTCTTATGTTGGATAATACATTTTTATCTGGAAAAAACAAAACCTAAACACTATTAAAAATATATGAAAACTGTTCAACACATTATTGTGTGTGTGATCCCTTCTGTGTTTAAATATCTCCTTTTTTATATTCCATTCCAGTTTTGTATAAACAGCACATCATAACAGCACTCCACTTATATTGCTCTCATTTCTCTTGCCACTCTCAGAGTGTTGTTTTTGTGCTAATATCCTCATGTCAATACGTTGTAGTAAGTCACATGTGGTATGACTTGGTTTCCTTACATTCTTGAATGTACACATTTTCTAAAACAGGCTAAAAAAGTTGCAATTGCTACAAATCAATAGATTTACTAAGAACCAAGTATTATACTTTTTTTTTGCTAATATATGGCTTTTTCAAAGATCTTATATCAAATCATATATACTGAAATATAATATAGAGATATATATTTTTCTGTGATAAAATGACTTTTATTATTGCCATCTATATATATATATAATAGGATGGTAACAACATATAATGAGTCATGTAAAATTTTTGTCTGATATGTAGATTACAAGTGTAAAAAAATTGCATACCATTGGATTAGAGCATTATCTTAAATACAGTATGTATAAGTTTAAAGATCATCTATCCATTTCCCAAGCTAACTGTCATTGATAAGGCTATGTTACTTGGAGGTGAGAGACATATATTATTCAAAATGATGTGTTCAATACTAATCTGTGTGTTATTATGAATAAATGAATGTATTTAGAAAAGGTATAAATAAGACTTGAATTTAAAAAAAAACCAATCCAAATGCATTGATGGAAATAAGCTAAAACATAATTGCACATATATAAGTATGTACTTTTTATGTATGCAAATAAGAATTGAGATACTAAAATATCAATGGTTATGTTTTTAAAGGAATTTTAATATATTTAAAAATGTTTATTTATCTTCAGCCAAAATTCAAAACTTATAAAGTTTCCATTGATTCCTGGTTACCATAAAATAGAACTAAATGACCTTTTATCTGTTTAATTAATTGAACTACTTAATGACATATTTATTATTGTGAAGATAGAGTCCATCTAAATCATAGTAGTTTTTTATTTCATCATCAAACTTTCTGAGCATTGTACAATTTTGTAATAAAACTCTCCATACAGTAGTGCCATTCAGTGCAAGTGAGAATAATCAATGAATGCAGGAAGGTTTGTGCATAAAATCCCTATCTAGTGCCTATTCATCCAATATCCACAGACTAATTTCTAGCTTGCTGCTTTCATCAGTGGGAGGCCTTGGATCTGCGAGCACTGCACTTAGATCTTTGGATCTAATGCAATCCTCCAGAAGCCATCTTTCACTTTTTTTAGCTAACTATAATCCTTCCTGCATCCATTAATTAGTCTGGCTTGCATTGAGTGGCAATACACATAGAGAGTTTTGCCTATTTGAAGCACTCCATTAAGACTTAGAATGTATTTTTTTACAGTAACTTTATCAATTATTGAAGATTGGGTAAAATTGTTCAGAAAATTGACCATCAAAAATACATAAAAAAAATAGTGAACTCAGCTTGTTAGACAATTCTAAAAAACTTTTATCTTTTGTAAAGATTCTGGCAATAGTAAACTAGAGTCTTCAATTAATTATAATTTCCTTTTTATGTGTTAATGATTTGTCAATTCTCTTTTCTGAATTATCTGGAAAATTGCAATTGTCTTCTGAATTGTCTTCTGAAATGAATGTCTTAATGACTTATTTTTATTGATTGTTTCAACAATAATGATATTATATCTACTATCAAAGAACTCAAAATACATTCAAGAATGAGTTATAACCTTCTTTTATTTATAAAAAATATACAAAATGCATTGCCACTTCCCTGTGTTACATTCTTAATTTTATCAAAAATTGTTTTTTTCCAACTGTCTTAAACTTTCCAAAGTTGGATTAATTTCTAAAATGAGTCAAGAGATAATATTAGAAATTATATATCAAATTTGTGCTTCAAAAGATAACATACATATTTGAAAGATGTATTTATAAAAAAATCATTAGATAAAAATAAAGTTTAGCTCTAATATAACATGGATTTTTACCTAATAGATGAACTTAAATTAAGCTTCTAACAAAATTTGATCATATTATAAATGCTGTCTATTTTAATTTATCTAAAACGTTTGATAAAGTGAGCAAACTATATTCAGTGTTTTAAAATGTAAAAATTAGTTTTGTTTTTTTTATTAAATGGTTTAATTTTTTTATTAGAGAAAGAATGGCTTATGTGAAATTTAATATCAAATCTTGTAATCCATACTTTTGTGATCTAGGAATATCTCAAGGCAGTATTTTTGTGCACATTTATATAGATGATTTTGAAAAAAAAAAGAATTTTCTGCAATTTCTGTGCTATGCAGATTATTGTAAAATATTTAGAAATCTTAACTCTCTATATTTATAAGCATCTTATTATTTTTACACCACTTCACAAAATATCTTTTAATGTAATCACTGATTAAGATGTTCAATGGTTTCTTATTTCAAGAAATCTGAATTTTTAAACTTTCCCTATTATATTAAGGTCCATAAAATAAATTTGGTAAATATATATCTATGAAGACCTGGGTAATATATTTTCTATCAATGAGTCATTAAACTAATGCCAAATAAAACTTTTAGAATTATGGGTATTATTTTAAAGCATGGTAGACAATTTAATAACTTTGCAAAGCATAAATTATTTATCTCTTGGCTTTTATTTTGGAGTATGGATCCCTTGTTTAGAATCCAACTTCCAAATAAAATAAATTCAATTAATTTATGATAAATTTTCTAAATATATTTAAATTAAATAACAATAATCTATCTCTACACATTAGAAAAAATAACAAATCTCAAATATTATTTTTAATAATTGTTTATATAAAACACACACCTCCTATCTATTTTACATTTTTAAAGTTTGTTAATCTAACATATTAAAATCTTATCTGTTTCATTTGTTTAATACTTATAATCAAGATTACTAATGATAATATTTTTGAATTATACTTTAAAAAATTTATTAATAATCTTAAAAGAAAATATGGTTTACCCAATTTGATATACACCTGGGTCTCGATTTACGCGATAGATGGGTTCCTCGGAAAACACGCGCAAATGAAATTGCGCAAAAATAGACGTAACTTACATTGAAAAAGGGGAGATGCAGTCTGTGATTTTTCAAAGCACCAATGTAAAATTACTTTAAAATTCGCGCAAAAAAAATATAAAGAAATAAAATATGACTAATAAAAAATTTCATATGTGAAAAAAATTGGTACAAGACAAACTTTTTTAAACTATAATATTTAATTTTATTCAAAATAATATATTTTTATGCATAATTTACATTTTTTAATACACGTTTTAATTATTATCGATATTTGCCGAAAACACGTTCGTTTGCAAACTGAGGAAATACAACTAGCGCTAACTTCACACTCATGTTAGGTCAATGGATTTCTGGTGACAACGTAATTAGTAATTAATCTTTGAGACGATGATTTTATTAATTGTTTATGAACTTAGACTTACGATAATAAAAAGACATTTATTCACCACTGCTGGGAAAAATTTAATTAAAACTAACAACTAAAAATTAAATTCTTATTTTTGTCTTTAATTTTCAATTCCGTTTAAAAATCAAATTTCGTTTCACTGCTATTACTCACCTTTTAAAAATAAACTTGCGGACACTAAATGATTAATAATTGATTACATTCTTTTTTAAAAAGCAAAAACAGAATGTGATTTAAAATGCAAAATTAACACGCACAATGTTTGAACAAATTTACATCATAATCTTGTAAAATTTAATATGTGTATACATAAAATGTGGAAATCATGATTTTAATTTTATTATTGCATAAAATCTTACTATTATAAAGCACTGAAAATATTGAAATTACTAAGATGAAAGTCAAATTCCAATAATGTGCTATTATTTTCAATATAACGTAAGTGCGCGAAATTTATTATTTAAAGTAATAGTGCATTATCGGAGTTCGACTTCCGGTGAACTTCAAAATCGTGTTAAATAAGTCCACGTAAAAACAGACCCAGGTGTATATATTTCATTTTTTATATTCTTGTATATTAATTATGGTATAATTCTGTAATTAGCTTAATGTTGTAGTTTTGTACAGTAAATAAATTGAATTTTTATTACTACTACTACTAGTACCACTACTGCTGTTGTTACTGCTACTTCTACTGCTACTATTAATACTGCTACTACCACTACTATTACTACTACTACTGCTACTACTACTACTACTACTACTACTACTACTACTGCTGCTGCTGCTACTACTACTACTACTACTACTAATAATATTATTATCATTATTCTCTCAAGCAGATATCAACTTTCAATGATTTTCTCAATAATGTTTGCCCAAAATGACTTACTATCTGCTTGTTTTTTTATATTATCCATTATTGTAATAATGAAGTCCATCCTTGGTTTGTGTACTTTAGTATAATGGTAGAATGCAGGTTTGAGATCAAGATCCAAGGATTTTAGCTCAGCTTTGTGTCTTCCAGTGTTCAAATGTCATACCATATCCTAAATGGCAAACTATTCAATTATTTTTGTCTGAGATCTTGATGATGGTATTTTATTAGTAATTATATAGTAGACTATTTTTATCATCTAGTGTGACAAATCAACCCAGTATGAAATGTTTGGAAACTATTCAGTAACCTTACCCTTAAGAACAAATGAAGAAATTAGGAAACCCTTATAGATAAATATATAAAATATCTATGGGTTGTTGCCTTTGACAGAATAATCTACTTATTAAAGCATCATCTTCTAAATTTTCATGAATTTAAAGGTCTCAGGTTTGAGTCCCATGCCAGCAACACCTGAAGGGGAGAGAAGAATAATACCACTCAAAATTTATATTGGTACTAACATGTGTGCTATTACTAACAGTTGAATGTACTTATTACTTCAATATATAATTATAAACATTCAATGATTTATTTATCTTCTTTTTTTTAACCACTAAACACCACAAATGTTTTATAGTTTTCTGATGAATTAGTTCATCCCATATTTTTTATTTTTAAGTGTCATAGCATCGGCCAGGACGCGAACCCGCAATCCGGGCAACTGCCTGCTAGTGCAAGGCAGTCAAGCTGACCTCTCGACCACCAATGCAAGACTAGTTCATCCCATATTTATACCAAAAATTCATTGTTTACAAAACTTATTCTCATATCTAAAGAATTATTCTAAATTGTTTCCTGTGATTCTGTTCAATATTAATCGGAACCTTTGATGCTGACTGATTAAAAAAACAGAGAAGTCTATGATTATATCAATATTCCATCAAGATTACAATCAGCTGCTATTTCTGTTCATCATAGATTTTTCCGTACTGAATATTATCTTTTCATTCTGATTTTTTTAAAAACATCTCCTAAGTGTGATGTCACCATAAGATTATTTATACTTTTTTCTTCTGATCTTCAATACATTCGGAAATAGACGATACAACATCTACAAATGTTTAAATAACTAAATTTAGAAAAAAATACATATTTTATAAAAGGAGAAGTAGAAAAATAATTTTTATTTAATTAATTAAAAAAATGATGAATTCTCATTAAAAACGTTTTCTTAAACAATATAATCTAATGAATGATAAATGAATATAAGGTTTTGAGAAATTATATTAGAAGTGGCTCTAATAAAGTTTAAAAATAGAATCTTTAGATTATAAAAATGAATGAAATATTACAGTTATGAATTATTTTTTTTTTGGAAAAAACCAATTTGATTCTTGAAGAGAATCATAAATATCATTTTACTTTCAGTAGACCAGTAATCTCAAATTACAATATTTTTTTGAACATTGATTAGTTTGAAAATAAAAATAATTGTGAATGATGTATGAATTTGTATCTTTATCTAAGTTGGTCTTCATTTATAATATATACATTAATATATAGGGTATATGAGCACATACTTTCACACGACCCACCACTCGCCACTCTATCTCATAACACTGATATGTCGAAAAGATAAATAATCACCAATATATGTATTTCATGCTAAACCAGCAATCATCAGTAGCTCCAGATTATCATCTCCATACATATATGCAATAAGTGCTCAGATATATATTAAGATAGCCAATCTTCATACTTTGATATAATTTATTCTCTTTTTTTGCTATTAAAATTAACTGTATTTTCAACAGTTTCTCTATGTCTTGTTGGCTGTTATCCATAAACTCTTTTTTTTTTCAAAAATAATTTTTTTTATTCTTTTGGGTTTCATATTGTTTTATATTTTTTATTATAGGGGGTAGAGGAGTAATCATATTTAGAATATTATTTTGTGGAATTAAATTTAGGGGTTAATTTTAATGAGAAGAAAAATTTTTTTTTAAAAATGTTAGTTTTTTAAAATAAAAACAGTTCCATAAACTTTATTATTATTAGTTCAATATTATTAAGGATTGTGTTTTTAGGCTTGATAATTTGCTCATCATCAGTACTTTTTTTAAACTAAATAATGATGTAATTTTGTCTGGCTTTGTGAGTTACAGAAGAATTACCCATATGAAAATTGCCTTTCTAGATATAACTGAGTCTATTACTTTTTTAAAATCACATAAAATACTGTTTGAGAGAAGACATGAGATTTTTATTTCTAATTGATATTGAAGATTAGATACGATTTATCAAGATTATGATTAATTATAAACACTAAATTTTACACATAAACCTATTCAAACATTACTTCTAAAAGTTAAAACAATATCAATTAATAAATCTTTGTTAAATGATATTGAAGTATGAATATTACCAATGAAAAATTAGATAAAATAAAATTAATTTTTCAACTGTTTTTGAAATGTAAATGAATAACATTATTTAAGAAAAGTAAAGATAAACCATGTTTCAGTAACTTTAAGAATATACTTCTCTCTGTGTTGAAGAAGGATGAAGCATATTACAATCACATATTTTTTGCTATATACATTTCCCTAATATAAAATCATTACTTTGTAGCCAATAATAGCTAGGTACTTATTTATTCCCTGATATTGGTTGGTTAGATAGATTGGATTATGATCTAGAAAACTTTCTATCTTTCACTACTGCTGAATTTGAATTTCAATATATGGACATGACAGAAAGACATGCTAACCACCATGACACAAATTCTTTCTTAGTTTAAGAAAATACATGTACTCTTCAAAGCTTTGTTCACAGTAATTTTGACAGTCCTAAGCAATTTTAACACACACACACATATATACATATATATATATTGTGGACTGATGAAATCAAAACAAAACATTAAATATAAACTAAGCTCAGCTTTAACTATACAAGAAAAAATACTAAAACTAAGAGACATATGTTTTATCTGCAATAATATAAGATAATTAACAATCAGAAAGATATCTATTCAGGGAATGATCATGAGGTTAACAAAATGAAATAAATGACTAATGAATGAAGATATAGAAGATTGAAAAATTAATGAAAAGCAATTAATAATTAACTATTATAAATGAATGATAAATAAGCCTAAAGAATGGAAAATGAGAATTTATTAAGATAATGAATGGTGAATTTTATAATGAAATATAAATCAATAAAGGAGGAATAGGTTATGATGATCAAACAAATTAAAATAATGAAAGAGATAGAAGGAAATATAGACAAGGATGAATTATTAATAACAGCAATGAGGATGATAATGAACATGATTATGAAGTATTAATTTGATGTTGTAAAATTGTTGGATTCTAAATTTAAATAATCAAGGAATGGGTTTACAACTTTGGGTGTATATTAACCAATAATAATAATAAAAAGAAGAAACTCAGGTAATGTGTACAAGATGAATTAAGAACTAAAATTTAACAAGTAAAATCTAAATTTCAAATTATTTATCAATGATTTTTCAGGGTTCACATCAACTTTAGATTCAATGTTTATAAGGTATATCTGTATCAGCAAGGGGAATTTTACTGCTCTCCAGATACAGAAAATTTAAAATAAATCAGACAAAAAGAAATTACTAAAAGAAAATATATCTCACTCATTTTATTAATGATAATCAAGATAAAACTCTAATTTTATTATAACTTAACATATTTATAATGGTAATGTAAATATCACAATTGCATTAATAGTCAGATAATCTAAAAGAAAATACTATGTAATATTTTTGATCACAATCACAATAATAAGATTCATAATAGCATAATCCAAGAATGATTTAATTTTGACATTCTTCATAAGCATCACCAAGTTCAATGAATGACTATATCCTCTAAATTATTAAAATATTATACTTTTAAAATGAAATATTTTATTTTGAAGCTATCACTTTAAAATAGCATTCATGCAGGATATCAACAATATTTATAATCAATCATCAGTGTGATATTATGTACTCTAAAATTTAAATGTTTAATAAAATTTTATTAATAAGATACTGAATAATAATAATAACAACAACAACAACAACAACAACAACAATAATAATAATAATAATAATAATAATAATAATAATAATAATAATAATAATAATAATAATAATAATAATAATAATAATAATAATAATAATAATAATAATAATAATAATAATAATAATAATAATAATAATAATAATAATACTGAATAATAATAATAACAACAACAACAACAACAACAACAACAATAATAATAATAATAATAATAATAATAATAATAATATTCTCATACAACAATTCTCTCATTTTGGGATACAATAGCGACCATCGGGGAACATCCAAACTCAAGACATTTAGCGACTGAGTTTTTCAATGAGCACCAAAGAGAAAGATTTAAAAACCAGGTTAAAATGATTGCTGATAAAAATTTACAAAACTGCTACACTGATGCAATAAAAAATACATACTTTAGTTATAATATTCAGATTTTAAAAAGCTAATACAGCCATTTGAGGAAAGGAATATATATTAAACCAATTTATTTAAGTGATACTCCGATACCTACTGCAACTAACAGTTTTAGCTTTAAGATAAAATTAAAAGAAAACATTAACCCAGAAGATATACTGGCACAAATGGTTGATCAAGATGCATTGTTAACCATTTATATCAAAGAGTTGAGGCCAAAATGCTTTAGATGTGAACAATGTGGACACATTGCAGTTCACTGTGAACAAAAGAACAATGAAAGGCCCAAGTAAGCAAAAGAAACTGACAAAGAAGAACAGTTACAAATGGAAATAAAGAATACAAATGTGATTCAAATGAAAAATAGTGATACAGAAACACTTTGATAAATACAAAACAATGTGTTATCAAATGCACACCCTCAAAATAATGAAGATCACTCAAGCCTAGCACAAACTCAAGAAAGCAAAAATATCAGAAAGAGAGAGAAAAGAAACAAAATCAAAAACAATACCTAATCCAAAAAAATATAAGCAATAATGAAATACAAACTAATAAATTATTAGACACACCATAGCAAATCTCAATACAAACTAAAAAATTATTAGACACATCACAGCAAATCTCAATGTCAGTTCAAACCAGCTACAAAAACAAAAGACCAACTGAAGATAAACAAATGAGCACACCTAAACTACTGAACCAGAAATTTCAAAACAATAATATGGACACTGATGAAATCCAAAGACACACAGAAACACAGGTTTTAGATGATAAAAAAGGAGAAAGAGAAAATACAAAATCATCTCACCAAAAAAAAATTAGAAACAATACCAATGAACTGATTATGGAAGCAATTACACCAAATCTATCGCAGATCATTCAATCATGTGCAAGTGAAAAAAGAAGGCCAGGAAGACCCCCAAAGAAGAACAAAAAAATTAAAAAAATCAGAATTGAAGAGTTAAAGATCAAAAATCCTGAACAGAAAAGTGAAGACTTTGACACAACGGACAAAGAGGTTGAGCTTCAATATGAAGATCCATAAGAATTGATACCAGTAAAATACTAAAACATGAAATAAGAAAAAGGATGAAGGGGATATATATAAAATCATAATGAAAGTTAGACTAGTTGCTATTAGTGTCACAAGATTAAACTCGATTAACAAATTTTACAAAAGAAAATATTGAATCTAAGACCCACACCCGCAAATAATTGGACTCGGTGTCATCCAGATACATTTATAAATAAACTAATACAAATCAAAGATAGAGATAGAACTATTGTGAGACCCTATTTATATGCCATGACTTAGTCGCTTTTAAAAGAACAATCAAGGCTATAAGAAATACAAGAAAGAAAAATTGAGTCACTAAATTTACTACATTATTTGTAAACTATAGAACAAAGAACATTTTCAAAATTATCACAACCAAAATTTGTATGTAAAGAAATGGTAAACCAGAACTGTAATTTTTGCTTGATCAAATGTAAACACAATGTAATAGAAACTATGTAAACCAAAGGGAGTAATAAAGTACCTTTTGAAACATCATCATCATAATAATAATAATAATAAGATGATCAACAATTTATTAAATTTCAAAACAAATTTATTTACAACTAATATTTACACATATACCCACAAAATTATTTATTAAATTTATATACAAAAATGTTTTATTATAATAAATTTAAAATTAATAAAAGATCTACTTAGATCTGATCAAAATCATAATATATCATTGTTTTTACACTTTCCTGTCTTATTACAATTTACTAACTTCATATCTATCACATATAGGTTTATTATATTTTATACCAAAATAAAATATGAATGTGATGATCACAAGGTTACAATTTAACTAATGGTAAACTGACAACATTTAACACAAGGCATAATTCAGATGATGAATATTTTGAATTCATCAATGATTATGTCTATTTCATTATATTTAAAAGATTAAGCAAATTCCTAACTTTACCAACTTTGGAGGTTAGACTGGTAATATTCTTTTAGTCTATCCTAAATTGACATGGTAGCATTGTAAATCTATACTCATTATCCTACAATGAAACTTTTATGTAATATGGTTGAGAATTTTAATCTATTAGCAACTTAACTAATAACAGTAAACACTAAGTATAGTATGTATGTTTTATATTATCCTGAGTCAATAGTAAACTAGCAAAATAATATAGTATTAATACTTAACACTAACACTATCATATTCAATATATTCATCTGTTTAGTGCTGATACAATTCTGACATAACTCACATTTTACTCAGGATGGCTTTATAATGACAACCTG
The DNA here is from genome assembly GCA_028023455.1 of Epiperipatus broadwayi. Classification (NCBI taxonomy): domain Eukaryota; kingdom Metazoa; phylum Onychophora; class Udeonychophora; order Euonychophora; family Peripatidae; genus Epiperipatus; species Epiperipatus broadwayi. Next base: position 3,273,120 of record JAQFVV010000033.1, read on the forward strand.
TTAAACCATTGAGGACTGATGAAATAAAGTTTAATACCACACACAATATATCCCAAAAACAATAGTGATGAGCCAAGGCAGATAAATAAGTAATTAATCCCTTATTTGAAAATATACAAAGTTATTGGCAAAACAGTATCCATTTGATGAGCTCAATGTCCATAGGTATCTATGTGATTCACCCATGATAATGACTTAACACTTCCATGGAAAGTCAAAAGACATACACCCTAATGTGAGATAATTGGGATGTAAAACTAATAACAAACATAACATCAGATCCCGATCAGTCTACACAGCAACAATCAAAATCTTAAAATGAACACTGTCTACATTACAAGTGTAAACACCAAGCAAATCAAACTAATCATAGATTAATAAGTAGAAATTAAAATAGTAATTCATAATGAATAACAATTATCAGTAATGTACCAGTTACAGCATAAATACTTGGTACACCCAAATTCAATAAACATTAAAATTTTGCCTTTCCATGATCTTTGACAACAGCAGCTTTACCAATTAAGCAAAAAAATGACATAATAACGTTTATAAATAACCTTAATTACTTACCTTTCTTGTGATCAGATTTAACTTAATTATATACTTTTAAATACCTGGTTCCTTGGATCCTTTATTTCATTAGCAAGTCAACTGCTCAGCATCTATTAATACCAAATACCCACAAGATAATAAAATATATAATAATAATAAATTATTAGCTAAGATTTCTCATATGTCTTCAGTAAAGAAAAGAGAACTTGAATTTCACACTTTTATCTGCAGAATTATTCTGGAGACCTTTATAATTTTCTTGGCTTTAAAACTAATATGATAAACACTTTAACGATGCTTATTACTTTTTCTTCTCAGTAAATATCAAGATTAAATTATTTCTTCCTTCCTGTGGATACACCAATTGAATCACAGAAAATAGTCAACATCTCCTTTCAACATCAGCTAATTGAAAAACATTTTCTAAGTAATCATCAATATATTTTTATCATTTATCATATGTATTCCAAGTAATTATCTTGAAATATATTTTATGGATACTTCAAATATACAGTGATTAATCAAATATTACTAAATTATAGAGAAATTGTTAACATCATTTAAACTAATTACCATTTTTTAAAATAAAAAAAAAATAGAAGAAAATGCAAACATTGAAAATTAATGCTTGTTTTAAAGTACTCTTGCTGTATAGAGTTATATAATTCTGGGTTGCAATTTAACTATCCTGTAAATAATATTTTGTACTTTTACTTTTATAACATTAGTAAACAAGGCAAAACTCTCCATACAGTAGTGACACCCTGTGCCAACCAGAGTAATCAATGGATGCCAGAAGGCTTGTACATAAAATCCCTATCTAGTGCCTACTCATCCAATATCCCCAGACTAGTTTCTGGCTTGTGGCCTTCATTAGTGAGGAGCCTTGATCTGAGAGCACTCAATGATGTGCTAGTATAAGAGATGGTGATCATGTGATGTTTAATGGTTTAACACCAATCCTGCCTGCACCTAGATCTTAGGATCTAATGCAACCCTCCAGCAGCCACCTTTTATCTCTACTTAACTACAAAACTATGAGAATGAAACTGAAAACACAATACTATTTTCAATCTAAGTTCAATAGCTTATATAGTCATATGGGTCTGAACTCAGTTCAGCACCCATACATTTTGGTGTCTTTGGCTCTTTAATAACCATAGCCACCACTATCCTATTATGCAGGATTTGTGTTAAACCACTAAACATCACATGATCACCATCTCTTATACTAGCACATAATTGAGTGCTCTCAGATCCAAGGCTCCTCACTGACAGAGGCCACAAGCCAGAAACTAGTTTGGGGTATTGGGTGTGTATGCGCTAGATAGGGGTTTTTTTTGCCCAATCCTTCTGGCCTCGGTTTTTCTCTTTGGTGTGGGGGGGGGTTTCTTTTTTTGGGGGTTTGGTTTTTTTTTTTATAATAATATTTTTGGTATATGAGATGGTGGGGATGTTGTGGTTTGTTGTGTTATATAAGTTTTATATGAATTTAAAGATAATATTGGCAGATAATGTTATTTTTATTTAAGAGCTGTTACAATTCCACTACAATTAAGTAAAAGTCATATCCGGTTTTCATGTAAATTCAGTTAATTTATCACTTTTCATATTAATAATTTAGGTAAAAGTAATTTCCAATAACATTAACATAAATAGTCTATTCATACATTATGAATGGAACTTAGATTTACACGAGTCACTATTACTAATTTAAACATAATTAATCATTTTATTTAATTATTTCCTTTGCATTCAATACGTTAAGTAGAAGTCAATAGCAAATGTACTTCATTTAAAATAGCATTCCATTTTAATAAGGATGTTCTTATAAGTTTACAAAAATAATTATTTTAGCAATTAAAATTATATAAATTTTAATATAGTCCACAAATAATTTTCTCATAGTATGAAAAATTACAAATTTATTTCTATATTAACTTCAAAATTATGATGTCATCAATTATTATTTATTGTATGTTTTATAATTACAAATTTCTTGAACTGCTTCTGGTGGTATTTGATCTTGGTAGCCATTTTTTCTTGCTGCAACTTTGGTCTTATTAGTGAATTTAAGCTTTAATATTCACAATTTGTGGTTCTAATACTTCTTTTTGTGGATGAGGGTAGTTCTCACTCCATGTTTTATGAAGTAACTGCAATAAACACTTTATACATTTTTTTATAGAAATTAATAAATTTTAAATAAATTTATACACTTTTAAATGATGGATAGGTTCTCTTGACAGTCAAAAATGATCTCTCTATTAATCTCTATTCATTTGTGTTAATTCCCCTCTCTATGTTTTTGCAGGCTAATTTATAGACTTTTTAATTAAGGGCTGATTGCAAATCAATAAGCCAATCAGATTTTTTAATCATCATTAGAGATATTTGCTAAAAATAGAAAATCTCCACCTTTTGACCTCGAACACAATTAATTGAAATCTTTATTAATAAATTAGAATGTAGTAAAAAAATATTTAATTACTAATTATATTGTTTGGTTTAAAATAATTCTGGTTTTAAGTTTGACTTTAATCAATTGCTTAACAGTAAAGTATTAAAATAATTGTATTATCTTATTTAAAATATTAAATTATTACACTATATCAATATTTTAATTGTAAATGTTAAACTGATTTATCTGTCAAGTTGTGAGTATTGCCACACACAACTTGGCAGAGAAATGAAATATTAGTTAAACAATTTGATTATTTATTGACTTAGATAAACTTAGAGAGATAAAATTATTAAGTTTCCCTGTCCTCCTCCAACAAATTAATATACATCAGACACACCACATTCAAACAACTAATTTTAACAATTAATATTACAGTTTGATGAAATTTAAAATTTTAATTCACTCATTGATAAAACAGGACTTGATTAAGATTAAGCCTGACAATAAGGTTACAATATATATATACATTTACAAAAAGACACTCCTTTATCTTAAAATGTTAATAATGATAATATCCAAAAATAATATTATAATTAAATAAAGCATTTTCAACAACAAACTTATCAAAAAGTTCAAAGTATATCACATAATGGCATCTAGATGCCATTCTTAATTAAAGCTAATAATTTATTTTAGGGTCCAAATGAAAAAGTGCACATCATGTTTGAAAAGTAGTCTCTGAGGCATAAATATCCTAATGTCTTATAAATTGAACATATTTTTACAAGATTGTTTTATATGATTTTTTACAATTATGATTTTACAATAAATACAAAGAAATTTTGAATTTTGGAAAAACAAATGTTTATCTAGAATTTATCACTTCCTTATCTATAACCCATTTGATTTTAGATATAATGAAAGTGATAACTGATCCACATCTGTCCAAACTTAATATAATTGCATACCTTAAAAAAATGACTGTGAAATATGCTGACATATTTGCATTAGGACAAAATGTGAAATATTAAAGGATTGTGAAAATAAATCCATAAGATACAAAATTACTAAATATGTTCATAAATCAAATAATCCATAGGAAGATCATTCATACTCCATTTATTTTTTCCAGAGATTTGGTATTGAAATTGTAAAAATGGAATATAACCATAATTCTAAACCATCTGAACAATATTATCATAAATTCCTTAGCAGATATAATTAAAATAAAAAGATCATTCTATAAATTTTTATTCAAAACTTTCAATGCCAAATGCCAATCACAATCATTTTTTTTGGATAAGATATGATGTGGTTTATACTGCATCCAAATATGCAATTAGGAATATATAAAATAATAAATGTGAGCATTTAAACTATTATTATACATTGATCATTATTATCAAATACTGAGCAAACATTTTTATTACTTCTTTTCATTTGTAACCAGAAGAACCCCCCCCCCCCTTCTTAAGATTTTTTAATACATAATCATAAAATATTCTTCCAACTGTAGTTACAATTCACCAGAGGATAATTAGCTGTTAAGCATCACATGATCACCATCTCTTATACTAGCACATAATTGTTTATAAACAAGACAAAACTCTCCATACAGCAGTGCCACCCTGTGCCAAACAGAGTAATCAATGGATTCCAGAAGGCTTGTGCATAAAATCCCTATCTAATGCCTACTCATCCAATATCTCTAGACTAGTTTCTGGCTTGTGGCCTTTGTCAGTGAGAAACTTTGGATCTGAGAGCACTGCACCTAGATCTTAGGATCTAATGCAACCCTCCAGCAACCACCTTTTATCTCTACTTAACTATAAAACTATGAGAATGAAATTGAAAACACAAAAATATTTTCAATCTAAGCTCAGGCCACAAGCCAGAAACTAGTCTGGGGATATTGGATGAGTAGACATTAGATAGGGATTTTATGCACAAGCCTTCTGGTATCCATTGATTGCTCTGGTTGGCACAGGGTGACACTACTGTATGGACAGTTTTGTCAGAGGATAACTGCTGAAAAAATTAATGTCAGCAATCCAATGTTAATTGAAGATGCAATAGATGATTGGTATGAAAACACTATACTTGTTCCTACCAGCAAATTTATTTTATTCTACATATTTAAGTCAGTTTCTCAGCTAGGTGAAGAGTGTATATATATATATTGATTTCAAATTTTACATGACCAGATTTATATAGATTGCAAAAATTGATTATTACCAAAAAACGTTGTAGAAGATTCTACACTAGAGCAAAGAATATAAAGTCACGGTGGTTTTTTTTTATATCAATATTTCTATTTATCCAAGGAATACTCTGACTTTATAATTTTTAAATTTTACAATATGTTTTATTATATATATATATATTTTTACAGATTTGACTATCTTGTAGTCTTTGTCATTTCTGTAATTGACAAATATATAAATTATATATAATAAGCATGTGCATAAATGAATTTTCTATCGATGCTCTATATGCATATATACATGCATCCACATATATATTTTCTTAGTCCATATGACAAAATAAAGGAATATATTTCATTACAATAAAAAATATTGTGTTGGAAGTGAAAGTATTCATTTATTATTAAGATTCATAAAGCGCATGTGAATTAGCTTGAAAAGCTTATCTTTAGTTTATTAATAAAAAAAAAAAGTGAATTTTTCATTGGATGTGGAGGTGTGGACTAAAGTTGATGAAAAGATAAAAGTATGTACCAATTGATACTTAAATCACAAAAAAAGCCTCACATTTTTTGTCCAATACCATCATCACTTTTAATATGTGTACAGGTTTTTTTTTTGGTTGTTATGGCATAATGTATGGATTCTTGTGAAAATCTTAGAATCTATTTTCTCATGAACGATTAGGGATAGAAATAAAGTCTTTCTATCTCATTTTGATACAAAAGATTATATTATTACTGAAGGCAGAGATTAGTAATGCAAAATTTAGTCACTAATCTCTGGTAATTGTTTTGATAACTATTTATAGTATTGTGAACTTTTATTTTTGCAGTTTCCTATAAATAAAACAAATTACACTTAGTGCAAACGAATTAGTCCTGTAAAGATACCAAAATTAGAAAAGAAAAAATATTTCATTGCCAGAGCAAGAATTCGTCCTTTGGGGAGAGTATCCTCATTACCTTTCCATACTTTAGCAATATCTAAAAAATTATAATACTGCTACAATACCTTCAAAACATCAAAGATCTATTATTGAATTCAGTAAATAGTCTTCTGAAAATTAATTACTGTCAGAAAAGTTTCTGTTTATTTTCAAATGCCTCTGAAACTTTTCCTGAGCTGTATAATTAATACTTTAAAAATAAAAACAAGCACTAATTAAACAAATTTCTAATTCTGCTGATGTTAAGCACATTATCCATTTTATATTATCAAAATCAAAATTTATAATATAATTTTCAACTTCTCTTTTATACTTTAAAGTGTCCTATTAAATATTTTCAACGGTCTACAAACTTAATCATATAACTTTGTTTTCAATCTGTTTTAATGATGTCGACTTAGTTTTTCTAACATTTTTACTATTAAGTCAAATCCAGATATATGTATTTTCTCTTCCAAAGGTTTGTCTTTCAAGTCAAGCCTTATCTTTACAACTTTCTTATTCACACTATTCATTCTTAAATAAGTATAAAAGTACTTGTAATGACCTGCTATTTATGACTACAATGTTTATAATCTTAACACTGTTCTTTTTAAAATATTGCTAAAAGGCATAATTACACACACAAAAAAACTCATTTTTACTCAATATTATCCTCCTATAATAATTAAGTTTGTATTGTAAGATTGGTATCTCACAATCCTATCTCAAATTTATTTACAAACTCCTCTAACTCCTAATTATGACAATGTTTTAATAGAAAAATTTTAATTTAGCTTTGACATTGACAACGAATTGTGAGAACAAAAAGAGTGATTTGAGCTCATTGGAAAACACCAGATACATACATTTGGTTCCTATATTTTAAAAATATGGATGTGCGTAATACTGCAACATTCATTCATGTATTGAAAACAATATGGACTGCAAAATGTAAGTTAATCATCAGTAACAAAAATTACAGTAGATTAAAGCACAACCATAACAAATAGTTTGGAAATACCTGCCCAGAACAAATATCTACAATCATAAGTCGTAACTTGATTAATCAGTTAGAAAATAGTAGACTAAACTATTTTAAACAGCAGAGTTGAAAATATGAGAGTGGCCATTCTTATTTGAACCTAAATTTAGTTACATAGGCCAATCTAAAGCATCTTAGTTTGAGGGTTAAAGATATTTCTTTGTTCACTTTACATCCATTAATTTCTTTCTATATATTAACATTCACAAAATTTTCAATTTACTATGCATCAATATTATAAACTATTAGAAGTTATATAATATTCAGTTTTATTTACTAGTGCAGATATCATATGTAATTTAAACAGCACTACAATGTTTATGCTTAGAGTATTAATCCCTGTTGTTTAAATTACATATGATCTCTGTGCTAGTAAATAAAACTGAATTTTATATAATTTCTAATAGTTCGTAATATTAATGCATAGTAAATTGAAAAATTTCATGACTGTTAATATATAGAAAAAAATTAATGGATGTAAAGTGAATAAAAAAACATCTTTACATTCTCAAACTAAAACATTTTAGATTGGCCTATATAATTAGGTTTAAAAAATAGTGGCTACTATTATCTTTTCAAAAATCTCTATCTTGTGTTTTGGTGTGAGGGTATTCTCAGTACTCAGTAAGACGTCATTGAGCTATTATAACAACACTACGTGCATGTGCTTAGGGTCGAAATCCCTGCTGTTTAAATTGCATGCAATCACTGCACTAGTAAGTAAAACAATATTACATAAACTAAACTATGTATATGCATGTGGCATAATTAAGACCTAATATTTATAAATCTACACTTAAATTTTGAATTCAGTCTGCTCACCACTAATGACTAATATTCTCTGTGAATGTAAACATTCATTCATTGATCTTTTATTTTTTTAGATACTGAATGAAATCATCATAACTGTGCTATTAAAATCCATAAAAGTTTGAACTCTCATATAACTCACCATTAACTTTTCATATAAAATCAGTTTTTTTTTTTTATAAAGTCATGAACTCAAATAATTCAACTTTATTCAATGTAGTAAATTAAATAGCTAATATTCGTTTAAGCAAATGTCTGTCGTGGACATTTAAAAAAAAAAACAATAACAACAACTCACAAATAATAATCTATGCAGGATTTTAAAAATTAAGTGAACTAATATACAATTGTCTAAAACAATTTTGATACTATACATTATGGTTAAATGATCAATTGGTATTAACTTTCTTAGACTGAAAACAATATATATGTTCTACAAACTGTTAATGAAAACATCAAAAGAAATGATAGCTTTTTAAAAAATATTCAGCTTTATTATTGCCTATCATGCTTTTAATATAACAAGTATATCATATTCATGGCTTATAGTAATATTACCATAGGCCATGAATATGATATATATTATATCAAAAGCATGCTAGGCAGTAATAAAACTAAATATTTTTAAAAAAATTATCTTTTCTGTGGATGTTTTCATTAACAGTCATGTATTACATTAACTCAGAAAATAAAATTATTTTTAGTTGAAATATATATGTCATCATCATCACCATCAGCAATAACCCCTTGTAAAACAAATATGGTTCTCAAAGAAAAATAATTGATAAAAAAACTATTGTAAAGATGAGTTTTGCAGTGACTATACAAACATATCTATAAGCCACAAATACATCCTCATATAGAATATGTTGATCTACATTTCTGTTTATGTCTGATAATGTTGTTTTTAAATTTCTTCTGCAGAAAACTTTTAATTCAATACTTCAGTACTAAATCTAATTTTAGCTCTCCAATATAGCTTCCTTTCACTTCTTTAGAATATCTTTGAGATAATTCTTATAATGTAAACACGATCTATTTCTCACAAGATAATCATGCTCAAGTTTGCCATAAAACATCCTTTTAGGAAGTCTTGTATCGTTTATTTGTGGTATACATCCAATCCAACAAATGGGTGATTTTATAATGGTGGACTCTGTAGTATCATAACCAACAAGATGAAAAACATGTTGGTTCCTTTATATTGGGTCAATAGGATTATTTTGTCATCCCCCCATATATATATATTTAAAGCTAATTAGTTGCAGTAGTTATTTTCCTATGATGAAAAATTCTGTCTTTTACTTATAAAAACAGCAGCACATTGAAGTCTGTTCCATACCTCAATATCAAAGACCACTTTTCTACTTATAAAACTACCAAGATATTTAAATTGATGTATATTATTATGTTGATATCCAGCTAACTTCAAAATTGTTGAGAAGTTTGTCTTCTGTCACTAGCTGATAAAAAAACTTAAAAAATTAATTATTACCCACAATCTTCACGTTGTATTCAAGACAGTAAGAACATTCTATAGATCATCTTTTCAACTGGCAAAACTACATAATCATTAGTAGATGGTTAATCCGGAATTTAAAAAAAACAACAACAACATAATCATTAGCAGACTGTTAATTCAGAATTTAAAAAAATATTTAAGATATTATTTTTGCTTTTAATTAATTCAATTAAAATTTTTACTATCACACCATATCCCATTATGATCTTCGTTTCATTAATCCATCTATAAATAGGTTCAAAGACTGTCACAAAAAAACAAAAAAAATGTTGGAACAAGTACACATCATTATTTAACACAAATCTTCATTTTGAAATGCCTCACCTGCATTAAAAATACTTACACTCATTCCATTGTGTAGGAGCTGTACAATACAAATAAATTTGGGTGGACAATCATCTAATTTAGAATATTGTCATAAACCTATTTGATTAATTGAATCAAAAGTCCACTACAAATCAATAAAAGCAATATATAATTTTTTTTTGTTTCTGACATTTGTTTGGCAATAAAAATCATATCTCTAATGATTTGTAATTCTTTAATATGCTAGTAAGTCTTTGGTAACTATCTATAATTGGAAGCAACCTCTTCAACAAAACCCTTGAAATTATCTTTGCCATATTTCATAATAATGATCTTCCATGATTTGTATCTATTTTCTTTATTTTTTAAAATTGGAGCAATAAAAGCATCCTTAAGAATGCAGCAAAACTTCATGAATCCATATATTCCTAAAAAATTTCATATTTTTGAAAACAACATATCATTATATTTCAAAACTTCTCTAGGTTCTTCAGTTTTGACTTCACTAAATTAGATATGTTTATCCAAATCTAAATGGTTAGATAACATAGGTATGTCATCAATTCTTACAACATTATTCAAAAGATGACCAAAGTATTCCTTCTATCTGTTCAAAATGTTATTGTCATCATATGATATTGTTGGATAATAAATTATGATACTGTTTCTCAAGCTCATATATTTCTTTCAGTCCATTAAAACAATATCTAGAGTCATAGTCTGTGAGGAATGGCATCTCCTTTGCAGTTCAAATCCACTAATTATTTTTGAACTTTCTTGTCAGTCATTGAACTTTTGCTTTTAAATCTTTATATTTATTCAATATATTATTCAGCAAAGCAGATAATACAAGTTTCATTTTAACCAAATCACTAATTATAAAATCACTGTCAGAAAAAGTCACCATTAGAATAGATTTACTTGTTTTCATTACCCATTTCTTAACAGAATTCCACACATCAGTAATATGACAATCCTGGAGGTCCAAATTAGCAATTTTAGTGTTTACTAGCTATTGAAATTTAATATGTATAGTAGACATTTTTAAAGAGTGGACATTAATTTTCTTGTGAATATGGTTAGAGTAAACCCTATTTTTTAACTCATTTTAATCTTGGAGCATATTAATCTATGATCCAACAAACAATCTCATCTATAATTGCTCATATAATATATTCTGATTACCAATTATAATATTAAATCCCATTGTTTTGAGCATAAACACATCCATATTCCTTTATACTGATTTTTCTGGCTAAATAAAGTATTGATGATTATCAATCCATATCTTGTGTGTTTATATGTGCTGAATTTACAGCAACAATATCCATATTTCCAAAACTTTTGGCCAAACTCTACTATTTGCATCAACTTTAATGTCTCTAAGCAGAAAACATAAAGATCTTTTAATCTTATTGCTGTAATAATGTAATCCAGCAAGGAATAAAAGCTTTCTTTCTCTAAATTCTCTTAATCTAAGGTTGGAGTACAGACACTAACAAAATAAGCATGACTACCATTGTGCAACACACGTTTTAACACCACTAGCATTTCATCGGGTTAAATTAAGGAATTTCAAGAATAGAATTGAATTAGTCTTTATAGCAAACCCTACACAATGCATTTTTTTATGACTAATCTGTCTTGAAAAAACTTGTAGCTGTACCTGTTCTATTAAACATTTGTCTGGAAGATGAGTTTGACTAAGATCAGCTATATTAATAAAATATTGACAGTTCCTTAGCCACCAGTGCAATCCTCTGTTCTGGTCTTAAAGAGTTTGCATCAAGTAAAATTTGCATAGTATACCATTTTCTGTTTTACTATGATATTATTATTTCTATCATTATAATGAGTAATCTGTTAGCCATGACAACCTAGCAAGACTGTGTAAAGCAGACCATTTTAAGATCACATTTTCTGGTCTCCTTTATTTTAATAATGGACAAAGGGTTCCCTAAATAGAGCTGCTTAAACATATAACCACTAGCTGAAATTTCTGCCCCCAAAGCTAGTTCTACACTGACTCTTTAGTGATTCTTCTACCTCAAGGAAAGATCCCAATTAAGGACAATCAGCCTATTAAGACTCTCCTCATCATTGCTTTCTTAATTTTCAAGTGCTTGAGCTAAAAAAATGAAAAGAGTATTGGAGTCAGAAATGTCATATATGTAATTACAAGAGGAAAATGTAGTATCACAATGGAACAATTTCATTTTCACAATTAGTCCTACTGTCAGCTGACTGGTGACATAAACGATTATGATGACTGGGTTTTCTTACATTACCTTAAATGATAAAGAGGGAGACAGAAAATACTGTTTGTATCAGAAACAAGATCCAGCCTTTACCAAATCAGGTACTTTAGATTGAGCAGTTGAGTAAATTACTTTTTATTTAATTGAATGATAGCAAGATGAGATTTTAAAAAATACTTTACATAGCTGGAAGTCAGTTCAGGAACCTTATAGCTCTTAAATTATCACTCAAAAGAATATTGGGCAAAAGATGAACTCTTTTTATTAGTCAATATATAAGAAGTATAAATCAGAAAATTTTGAATTGTCTATTTAAAAAAACTAGAATCGCTTTAAAAAAAAAAATTTTTTTTTGTACTTCATCCTTTCCTCGAAAATAAAAAATATAATAAATATGAAGTAAACGTTTTATGTTAAAATAAGCAAAGAAAAAGAATCGTTAATAGTTAACATTTGATTCTAATGGAGGGGAGGGGAAGGAGGGAGGAATTCAGCGTTCTATTTTTAAAAGTTGTTCTAAATTTAGAATTGTCTAACAAAAACATCTTGTGAATTTATTGTAGAATTGTCGTGGCATATTTGAGGCTCATTTTCATTAATGTTAATATTTTATTTAATGTACTAAAACTTATTTGTAAAAAAATCTGAGTATATCTTAGATAGACATATTTGGTTAAAGATTAAAATTACTGAGTTCGAAACTCTGTAAATTATGCTAACAATGGATCAAAACCCAAACTGGGTTTTAGAGTGCTTGAATATCACATGAACTCCTGTTCAATAACTATTTGACTTTTTTCAAAATAAGTTCAAACTTATTAAATAGAATTATTAGAATTATCAAACGTATTAAAAGATTATATATCTATTCCGTATTCTTTCATTGTCTGATAATTATCTTACAATGTATATAAGTAAGATAAAAAAAAATGTAAGAACAAAAAAGAAGATAAAACAACCATTAATTATCTCACTACATGACTAAGGCTTCATTTAGTTATAAAAAAAATATTTCTCACCAAGCTTTTTTTTTTGCCAGATATTTAAAATTGGGGATTTTTTTTCCCAACTGATTTTACCTTAGAACTAAGAATAGCTGGGTATGCAGTTGACTATGGTTTATCTGAAAGAAAAATCCTACACCTGATTGGAATCCAAATTTATTTTAACCAGTATGGGTTTGAATCAAATGGATATATTTGAAATAAAAGGATAATGTATTCAATATAAACAATTAATAATTTACGTCATGACTGATAATTATAATAATAAATAAAATAAAGTATTATATTTAAATAAATATAAGTACAGTCTGTAAATATTGAAAAATAGTTAAATTGTATTAATGTTAATAAACATCACATGACCACCACTTCTTATGCTTGTGTATAACTGTTGTTAAAACAGGCAAAACTCACTATACGTATTACCACACCCAGCAAGCTAGAGTAATCAATGGATGCCAGAAGGCTTGTGCATAAAATCCCCATCTAGTGCCTACTCATCTCACTGACAAAGGCCACAAGCCAGAAACTAGTCTGGGGATATTGGATGAGTAGGCACTAGATGGGGATATTATGCATAAGCCTTCTGGCATCCATTGATTACTCTAGCTTGCAGTGTGTGGCAATATATAGTGAGTTTTTGCTTGTATTAATGTTATTCTTTATCAAAATATTCTATCAAACAAACTTCCAAATAAAAAAAAAATAAAGGTTTTATTTATAATTTAAATCTTTCTATAATAATTAATCATCATAATAATTAATATAAGCGAGACCTCAATCTCGAGCAGAGCTACTCCTAGCTTACGAGTAGCATACATAAAAGATGGATGCCAACATAACAATAGCCACAAATAATAATTACAACAATAATAATACTACTGGACCTTAAGCTTCAGAGCCTACCCCTTTAGCACTATACCAAACCATGTAGGGCACAAGTATTTGCTTACAAATATTTTGATACTTTGCAATTTTCTTAGGAAGAGAAAAATAAATAATATTTGACTATTATTGAAGGAACTCACGAGAAAATATTTATAATGCATTACAATCTAGAGCTAAATGAATAAAAAATAAAAGGGGCTACTATTCTTGCAAACTATAGAATTGTAATATTATGTTGTATTTTATAATAGAATTATAATTTGCTGCATTTTGATTCATAACTGTCAAGTGTATCAATCTACAACTTTGATATGATCCATTCTAGATAAATACATCATTGATTATCACTAATCATTTATTAAAACTAGAGATTACCTTATTTAAAGATTAATATATCTGTTTTTCAATTAAACACACGTGAATGGAGTAATTCAATGTCATTTTTCTATTTCCATGTGTAATATCTGTTATTGATTTACTTAATAACCTCCACTCAAACATACACTTTTGACATGAATAAAAACATTATAAAAGTTAATTTATTCCAAGATGCATTTCATGCTTAATTAGCACTCATCAGTAGGCAGTAGGCCAATGTGTTTCAATAATGTATGGTGGAGTGGATATTATTAAATACATTTATAATAAATATTACACATGAAAATGGAGAAATGAAGTTGAATACACCCTATGTGCTTAATTAAAAAACATATATATTAATCTTTAATTAAGATTTAAAGTTTATCTGGTTTAGAGATCTCTAATCTAATAAATGATTAGTGATAATCACTAATATATTTATTTAGAGTGGATCATGTTAAATCTGTGGTGGAATAAGTTTGATATTTGTGAATCAAAATGTAGCAATTTACTATTAAACCCATGATAAGGATATATATGAAAGATCGTGACATGGGTTAACTAATGGATACTGATTCAATATGAAATGCATCTTGGAATCAGTTATCTTTTATGTTGCCTTTATTCAGCGTTAAAAGAATGTATGATGGAGTGGAGATCTATAATTATAATTTGATAAGAAATGTTCTAAAAATTCATATATTTTATAAATCCAAATTATGCATTTATATCTCAAAAGCTACAAAATATTTTGGATAGTATTAGTTTATAAACTTCTAAGTAGTTATCATACTTTGTTCCTATCTGATTATTGTGTATTTATGAATTTCATTCACCATCTATCTATCTATACACACAGGTCAGGAAAGCATCATCTATGATACTATACAGATCTTTAAAATGCTTTTTGATTTTAAGTTGGTACTGTTTAAGACAAAATCATTCTATAGATATATTCACAACTATTCAATTTACACACATCATTTTATGGTTGCAGGTTTTTCTATGTGTATTAAAAAATAAATAATCATATTGTCAGAAAACCACGTGACTTTTGAGAATACCCGTTTATTTTAATTGATAAAAGTGAATTCTTTTTATAAAAAAAATTTTAGTTGGGTTTTGATTTAGGAACTTTCCGCCACTCTGCTAAACTACTCGTGGCTCTATTTACAATTTGCTTTAAATCTGTTTAAAATGAGAATGGAGTTTTTATGAAATTTTGAAAATGTAATTTTTATTGCTGCTGTATCACTTTTATAATAAAGGGCTTAGAGAATGAAAAGGAAATGCAAAACCATAGCACAGGAGTCACAAGCAGAGCAACATCCATGTAAAAAAAATCAACTGGAATGCCTATTGCTGTGTGTGTGCTTACATATACATAATATTCAATGTGTTTGCAATTTTAAATTCATTGCGAACACTGTATATTTTATTGGACAACTGAAATTTTAAATTGGATTTCAAGAGATTATAAAAAAAATCTAGAAGATGGCCACATGTAAAATGGATGGGTAAAAACAGTTTATTGACATGGGGGTGTGTGTGTGCAAAGATCTGGATTAAACTCGAAGTTTTTTCTACTTCTCGGTAATGGATTGGTAACGAAGTAATCGAATGTTTTTATGCTCAGGAAGTCATGTGACGTTTGAATAGAAGTGGCAAGTTGAGCTTTGATCCAGAAACCTTTAACTCTTAAGTTCGTTACTATGATAAAAGCACAGAGCGTGCAAAATGATGACAAATTTGTCTGGTTATAGCTTGGCTTTAAATTAATATCATGAAAGCGTTGCATCTAACTTCAATTAATTTTTTGATTTTATCGCCACCTTCAGTTTTGTTCTGCAAATATACATTTTTGACTAGATAAAAAAAGAAGAAGAAAACTTTAAATATTTTACTTTTTAAAGCTATCCCAAATTAGAGCAATACAATACTCGAAGTTTTTTTTTTTTTACTTTAATTGCTTTTTAAATGAACTTTCATTAAGCAGTCTGTCATTTTCCATACTAATTGCAATTAGGAAGCAAATGTTGTTTGCAACTCCGAAACATTATAAAAATAGATTTAAATAATCAATCAAACATCAAACTGTGATTGGTAGAGATTATTGTTCAGGTACTTCATCAAACTTCATTTAAACTTTCAAAAAGTAATTAGCAATTTGTATTTTGTAAACGCTAATATTGATGACTATTAGTAGAATTAACTTTTACAAAGAGTTACTTAAAAAGTATTTGGAAAAAAAAAAATCAAATCATTTTAAGATACCAGACGCACACACATATAAAATGTGATTAAAATGTAATTTTAAGCTATTCGTGCAATATACTAAATGTTTATTATAGTAAATGGAGAGATTCGAACTTAGAATTTTCAGTCTATATTAATCCTCCACTCTATCTTAAACAACCTATATACATGCAAAAAAAGATAAATGATCCCCAATGTACATATTTTATGCAGAACCAGCACTAAACTGTTGGGCCATATTATAATCTCTCACATTTATATTCAATCAGTGCTCAGCTTATATTGAGATAGCAATTACTTAAACTTTAATGAACAGGCTTCAATCTTCTCACCCTTCTGACAATTCAACCATCAATTTCATTAAAAAAACCAAGGATGGATTGCATTGCTCAAAGCCCTTAGTGGATATGATATTGTAATTATATCCATGTAGACATTACATCAATCTAACACATCGTATTATTGGACTGTTATGTATCCATTTATATTAATTATTTGTCTGCCTGTTCAATGTTATAGCTAGACTTTTTGGGCCCCTATGCACATTTTTTTTTTAAAAAAATGGCTCTTTTTATTAATATCAACAATTTTTAATGTAAAGATCGAAAGTCAACAGAATCCTAAGATTCAGAGGCCTATATGCATTGCCTAGATTTGATGCATGATATCTATGCTGCTGTTATTAGATGTTATTAGCTGCCAGTCTAAACAACTGTAGAAAAAAAGACAAAACACTGGCTGCAGAAAGGATTTTGCTGCTAAGTGAAACAAAACCCCTTGATTCCTCTTTGAAACCTCAAAGAAACTGTATTAAAGTTGGAAGCATTCTGCATTGGCTTGATAATGCTTGAAAATAATTGGTGATGATATCAAATACTAGTTATTTATTATTTCTACAGCAAACTTTTTTTCTTCTTTCTATTGACTAATTTTAGCTTATTAATGTATTAATTATCTTCAATCATATCATCCTAATAAAATATTGTAATTTTTTTGAATTTTTTTGAGACAATCATTTATCATTACTAATATTTCTGTATTATAAAAGCACAGTAAAATATTTACATAAATTACTTTATAAAGAAAAGTTGACTTTTTAAAATAGTTAGTTTTAATAAGCCAAAAATACTTTAGAGACATAATTAATAACTTAAGTTCAAACAAACAATCATAATCACACAAAATTAAAAGTTTTAATGAAAACAGTGGGAAGATTGAAAGATATATAGTTTAAGGAATCCACACAATGAAATGAAGATATCAAATGTCATATTTCAATTATGATTTTGTGGTTGAGAGGTCAGCATCAGCTGCTTTACAAGAAGTTGTCCTGGGTTAGCGGGTTCGCTTCCCGGCTGATGCTATGACACATGGGGGAAAAAAAAATTAAGAGCATAGATATTTATGTGTATAAAATCTTGACTATTTTGTTTTAAACAAAATAAAAAAAAAACAGTGGCCTGACAAATAAAAACAACAGACATTGTAAGGATTAATATATTTTTAGGATAATGACATAATAATACTTTGAATTGATTGGTTAATTGTTTATAAAATACCAGTACTCTTAATAGTACAAACTACACATATATTTAAAATAAGTGGCAGACACTTCTCATGGATAATACATACAAGATCAAACTAAGTCTTGACAATGATTAGACATGCAAATACTTTGAAAACTAGATAAAATTTTAGCACAATCAAGTTTGTGCTCAGATATTGCTCAAAGAAATATCTGCCAGTGATTTAACACTTAGATACTCAATTAGATCACCATACTTTGGAGCAAATAGGAATACAATTAACAAGATAATCATAGAAAGTTCAGCATTGACTAATAAAATTTGTTAATATAGCTATATAAATCCTAACTCTGATGAAGAATGTAACACATTATGTTTGGGATAATGAATGTAACTGACTGATGATTATAAAAATAAAGAACATCAAATGTATGATTTATCCAATACTTTTGTCTCTTGTAATATTTATTAGATGAATCCAAAGATTGTAATAAGTAAATAGACCATCAAAGATGGTATTTATGATTTAAACTTTTGTAATGGATATAATAGCCTGGAAAAATTATTTAACTGTTGAGAGATTGAACAGAATGCTTAGAAATGCTGAAGATTGACACAGTTTCCTTGTACAACATTGCCACAATGGTGTCTTAGTAGTCTGCAAAAGAAATCATTACTGGATTGAAAATTATCTACTAAATTAACAGAATATTTATGAAACCATTAAGATCAATAAGATGTCCTCAATAACAACAACAAAGGGGGGGGGAGGTTCACTGCAACACCAACATGGTACAGAAAAAAAGATTTATTCTAATTAATGTTTGTATGAATATTGGTAGTGATGGAATTTTACTTGTAGTTTAATGTTGGACTGTTTCCATCACTTAGTTAGGTCATTAAATAACTATAGAAAAATTCAAATCCTATTTTTACTTTCCTAAAATATGGAACACAAGATTTCAGTGGATTTTTCTCTTTTTTACAGGCTTGGTGATAGACAAGTGAACAATGATTTTCAGATTAGCAGATCTAAATAGATTGCAAACAATAGAACTGTAAAGAGACAATTCTGGGAGCTATCTTTTCCACATGAAATTGGTCAGAAAGTTGCATCTAGTTCTATTTTAAATGAATACTTTTATTTATAAAAATAATTGCTAGTACTGTACTGGTCAGATTTGTATGATCATTCAACAAGACCCAGAATCTGAGCAAAAGTACCTCAAATTCAGTCATGCCTGAGATACACAGGTGAGAAGCAATTGTGGATTTTAACTTATTTGCCCATTCCCTAAATCTATAACACTATGAACAATATATCTGGTGATACAGATGAATTTAATTCATTCCAGTTCCAGAGACAGAGCAGAGAGACATGATATCTTGAGACTATTGATGACTAACTAGCTAGCTAGTGATACAGACTAACAATTAAATAACACTTCAGAGATGTGCAGATTAAATAATAAAAGAATTGATGGATGGCACAAGTGAGATAACTGAACAAAGAACTGATGGTAAAATAAAATTATATGTGATGAGCATGGTCTTAGGTAACCCAGAAAGAATGAATTATTTTATAATGAAATGTTATATAAAACTAGGGATTAAATTAAATAATGATTCAAACTATTGAATAATTATATATATAAATTTTAATAATTACACTGTCATAATCTTATATACATATGTGTTATAATGACCAATTCATGCAAAAGATGTATCATTGCTTATTTACAGTTATATAATTTATTATTATAAGAATCTCATAATGATATGAGGTCAGTGTCACAACTAATACACATATAGAGGTACAGTAATAAAGTGTGGTCTTAATATGCCAATATCAATTAAATAACCTTTCACATAATAATAGAACAATATTAACGCTATATTAGAATTGAGACAAGTAATTAATTAATGACCATCTACATGTATATAAATAATTATGTTATTGTTGTTTATAATTATAGTTGAATATATATATATATAATCAAGATATGATCGATGCCACTTCTATCATACATGAAACATATATATAATAATAATAATACAATCAATGCTGTTTCTAGCATTTGTGAATTAGTCATACGAGAGACAGTAAGATAATTTACAATAAGCATGATAGGAATACATTGCCACTTGCATATTTCATATAACAAGCTTTTATTCATCCATAATTTTATGGAGTTGATCAATATTAAATAATAAGTACAGAATTATTAACGCAATTGGGAATCATTCATTTTAAAGGGTAGATAGCTTAATGCAAGCTTGGTCGTGACCATAAATAAATTAATGACTAATGAATGGTTTAGTATTCTCACAGCATTATGACTTATAGCTATTAAATGGGCATGAATCAAAAATATTAGCAAGTGGTGGTGCTAGCATGGGTGGCAGTATGGAAGGGTTTGGTCCATTTCGACCGGTGAGATGCTTCATCATTTTATTTAAGAAAGGAGTATGTCAGTAATTCTAGAGGACCCACACAGAGCCTTCTCTAGTCTAACTAACAGTCCTAGGGTATAGAAGTATACCCGACTAGAACGAAGTACAATGAAAGGGGTTGATTCTAAGTTCCTGATATTCCCCAAAATGACAAAGCAAAATATAAATGTAAATCGAAAATAACACATCCCTAATGATGTTGATATGAATTAAAACCTAAATTAAATCTAATATCACATGTAATAGCATGAACAGTTAGTAAACCATGTTATAATAATAACTATTATTTAAATAACTACACGAATGTCATAATATATTGAGTCCCATTTACAGTGAGTAAGCAATAAGATTTTATAATAAAAAAGCACGCTTATAAGATGTTACCAGTAAGTAGTGATTTTATTAAAATCACAGAACTGATGGTCATTAAAGTAATATATAATATTTAAAATATGATTTAGTTGATAGTGATAATAACTAACAATAGATGATTATCATTAATAAAGATAGCAGCATTATGGTAATCTGCCATTAAACATAAAATTATTTAATCATTTTTCAACCTAGCAAGTGAGTAGTTTTATAATGAAATTGAAATAAATTAATTAAACCCCTCTCCCAAAGCTGGGAGTTCTTATACAAATAAATATACTCATGAGGTTGGGTATGATTGGCATATCAATTTAAAGTTAAATTAAAATACATAAACATGAAATAATATTAATTAAAAAAATATACCACACTCAAGTAAAGAAAGAAAGAAAAGCATGAAACTAATGAAAGACATTACATATTGATTTTGTAGGGTTACAAAGCGTCCTAAAACAAATGATTAAAATAGACAGATATAACTGGCACTACATCACCACTATTAAAGAGACAAAGAATTATAGAATGAGATTAAATAAAGTATATAAATAATTGAAATAGAATTAGCGAGATCTCTAGGCAACATTGAATAATTACCTTCATGATGTTGTGTGGGCTGGCCAGCTTGATGAGTCCATATTCTTATGAAGCAGTTCATGTTCAAACATGGGTAGCACTTATTTCACTATTTAGCAGGTAGCATTTCCTTTATAAATTACTTTCTACATTTAATTAGGCAGTCCATTGGTTTGTGGTTATTGAATAGCATTGTAGCATGAAGATGATCTTGGAAAGGGAAAAGATGAACTTGGACCCTCTACTTGACGGTCATAATGTCAAAATTCTGAGTGATGTGGATTTGGTTAGCCACTGCACTTAGAAAATAGCCTTCTCCTTTTTGCCGTATTAAATTTAGCACTATTTATACTCATTTTCATTATTTCAGGAATGCTTTTAGAAAATCACCCGAGGCAATGTGGACACCAACTTACCTCATGTGATCTCTATCAGTAGGAAATGTGCCTTTGTCTTTACATAGTAGAAAATACAATTTCTTTATAAGTCCTGGAAGGTATTTCCATTAACTATCCTGGAAGGTATTTCCATTAACTATTTGTAACTAAAATTAATTGGACAGAGCGATTTTGTTAAATTTTACTAATGATTGCTCTAATGTTCACTAAACTTACATTCTCTAATTGCCTTCTAGAACCTTCTTAAATATTGCATCAGATTCTATGACAATTTTATATTAAATATTATAAAAATAAATAAAATATTAAAACAGACTTTATATTAATATTTACATAATACATAAGGATCTGCCATATATATATATATATATATAGATCAAGAATCATGTATATATATATATATATATATATATATATATATATATATACATGATTCTTGATTATTTAAGAATTTAAGTTACAATTAATTCTATAGCTTTTATATTTAAAATACTTATTTAAGCTTATGATTGGAGGCTGGGAAGATTTATGTGTATCTGTGTTTTGACTCACTATAGTACCCAGGCACATGGATGAATGGGTTGGAATCCTACTTGATGGTTAGTAATATGGTTGAACAGTGAAACATAAATCTGGATCACAGATTTATTACCAGGATTAGATATGATTGTTGTGAAAAGATTTGAAATGGAGAGTAAAAGATAACATATAACAAGTTTATAAGTGGATGTGAATTCTATTTGATCAGCAATAAAATCTACATACATTTATTTATTTTAGCAAAATAACATTGTACTATATTTGAAAAAACAAGTTAGGATATGATGTGGAGAATTATTGTAGAATTAGTTCATTTAGTTTTTTAAGGACAATATGAGGAACAATTTTCTGATCAGTATCTTCTGCTTAAAGTGGTCTTAATTTGTGTAGATTAACTCCTATCTTTAAAAAAAGGTTGAAAGACCTGTTTAAAGATAAAAGTTCATGTTGATAATTAACCTAACAGATTAAAAAAATAACATAAAAGTAAAATAACAATGTTATCTAGAGATTCATAAATACTAGCTGAAAATATGTTAACTACAAGCAGTATATTGGTGTTAGATGAGAAATTTCATAAGCAATTTTACTATATGTAATGCAATTAGAAGAGATCAGCAAAAATAAAAAGTCCACTGAATAATGCTTTTTATAAGCAGTAGAAGTATCCTTGAGATATGGAGAAATACACTGCTCTATAAGATTTAACATAATTTTAACAAGTTTTAAAAGATAAAGAATAATCTTGTGCAATCTTAATGTCATTATGTTTAATTAGTAATGTCAAGCCATTTGTAATTTATGAATTAAAGGAATTCATTGCATCAAAGTATGAAATGAATGACATCAAACTATGACTTAACTAGAATTTTTTAACTTAAAATCAATAAATAATATTTTAATTTGCAAAGAGCAGATAGTTGAAAATTGAAATAAATTGATATACTGCCAAATCTCTAGTGCTCGTTACAATACTTATATGACAGCCAATCAAATGTCAAGGATAGCTGTCCAAATGACATCCAAACCTAAACACACAACAAACATTTTATGAGAAAAGGGTGGCCACAATGTCATTTGGACATCTATCCCTGACATCTGATTGGCTATCAGATAAGTATTGTAACGAGCGCTAGAGATTTGGCAGTATCTCAATTTATTTCAATTTTCAACTATCTGCGCTTTGCAAATTAAAATATTATTTACATACTTTACTGCTTGTTATGTATTCTAAAAACTACTACGTAGTAAATCTTAGGATTTCGCATTGTACATTTATGGTTTAGACTCAGTGAGTTAATTGTGAAGATATTTAAAACTTTAAGCTTTCAAACCTAAATATTTACAACTGATTTAGATATAAAGAAAGAAAAGTAGAGAAAAGGGTGGCTACCCTTTTCTCATAAAATCTTTGTTATGTGTTTAGGTTTGGATGTCATTTGGACAGCTGTCCTTGACATCTGATTGGCTGTCAGATAAGTAGTGTAATGAGCGCTAGAGATTTGGCAGTATCTCAATTTATTTTAAAATCAATAAGTGAATGCAGATATTGTTTAAAATATTTTTAAACTGCATCCAAGATGCTGTTGACACTAATCTGGTCATAATAAAAAAGTAAGTAATTAGTGAAAAGGTAAAAATATTTACCTAATATTAAATTTGTAGCCAATGATGGAGTGAGCCCTTAAAAGCTGAGCAAAATCGTCACAGGTACAATAAATAATTGTACTAGAAATGTACACATAATGTGCAATATAATAGTGCAATTAATAAGCAATTAATTAATTAATTAATAAGCAATTTATGTCTTATAACCAAATGGTTATAAGACATTAATTGCTTAGTCAAGCAGGTGAACTATATTATACTGAATTAATGATGAATGTATTATAGTAGGATTTTTTTAGGTAATTTGCATTTTATGTTGCAACTTCTGAGCTGAAAAATATTAGTCTCATATATAAGTATGTGAATAAACAAGGCAAAACTTTCCATACAGTAGTGCTACCCTGTGCCAACCAGAGTAATCAATGAATGCCAGAAGGCTTGTGCATAAAATCCTTATCTAGTGCACAAGCCTTCTGGCATCCATTGATTACTCTGATTGGCACAGGTAGCACTACTGTATGGAGAGTTTTGCCTTGTTTATTAACAATTATGTGCTAGTATAAGAGATAGTGATCATGTGATATATGTATGTGATCATGATTAAGAGCTATAGAGCAGCTTGATGATTTTGGAAGAGGGACTTCAGTTTTTATCATTAATATGTCATCAAGATGATAGTTCATAAACTACTTTAATTGAAGTTAAGGCTAAAAACTTCAATTGTCATTGCATTTATAAAAATGCCTAATAAGCAGTCATCAAATACCACTTTTTAAAATGAATTTATCAGTAGTATCAGAATATCTAGAGATTTTTTTTATATCTGAAAGTTCATTTATCATATTAGATACATTTACATTATCAGATATATAAGTGGTCACTTCCAAAGCTGAGGATTTATATCACTGACTGCCGTTTAATTCCCTTTAATCTAAATCTTTCAATGAAAATGTTCTTTCCATTTACAAAAATTATGAATTAATTTAGACAATGGACAAATTCAATATTTTGGTGTTTGGTAAAAGCTGAGGATTATTAGAAATATGAAGTTCTGAAGTACATAATGAAGTTAAAGTTAGGTATTAGACCTGCTATAAAATATCACAGCCATCCTGAGTTAGGGTTAGGATTGTGGTTGAGTTTTATAACAGCAGGTCAATACTAAAATACCTATTAGTATTATCCATCCATCCATCCATCCATCCATCCATCCATCCATCCATCCATCCATCCATCCATCCATCCATCCATCCATCCATCCATCCATCCATCCATCCATCCATCCATCCATCCATCCATCCATCCATCCATCCATCCATCCATCCATCCATCCATCCATCCATCCATCCATCCATCCATCCATCCATCTATCTATCTATCTATCTATCTATCTATCTATCTATCTATCTATCTATCTATCTATCTATCTATCTATCTATCTATCTATCTATCTATCTATCTATCTATCTATCTATCTATCTATCTATCTATCTATCTATCTGCTTGCTTAAACAAGGACCAATTTTATCAGGTAATGAAATGTATTTGTAATATTGTTTGTTTATAATGATTAATTTTAATCATGTTTCTGTATTTGTTCCATATTTCTAATAGTAACCAGCATTATGCTGTGAAACTAAGTGTCCTATTCCATAATATTTAAAGCAAAGAATTCACAATAGTGAGTGCTAGCACTGATTGTGACTAAACTTATAAAGATGTGTTCAGATAGCTTCTAGAATGAGTGAGTTTATTTTAAGAGATTCTTCACAAATTGTTGAGAACTTTAATTGGTATTGGGATTTTGGAAATAGTTACAAGATGTGCAATATTTATTTTTTTGAAAGTTAATGATGTCAAACTGTTGGCACAAATATGACTTCAGTAGTCATTTAGCAAATCAGCAGTTTGAAATGTGAGTTTATTGCTTTCTTGATCTAGAGTATTAAAAGTTCATTAGTTGTTTTTTTTTTTTTGCCTGAGCAGTTTAACTATATTTGAAAAATTATCATTTATATGAATATCAACGTTTTTTTTTTTCAAGTTTGACAGATATTTTTGAACATTTCTTTTAGATTTTTGAAAGATTTTCAATATTCAATTCGTAAGAAGTCAAATTCTTATCAATATTCAAAATATTGGTAGAATACAT
This sequence comes from Epiperipatus broadwayi, assembly GCA_028023455.1. Taxonomy (NCBI): domain Eukaryota; kingdom Metazoa; phylum Onychophora; class Udeonychophora; order Euonychophora; family Peripatidae; genus Epiperipatus; species Epiperipatus broadwayi. The sequence goes on from JAQFVV010000033.1 coordinate 3,299,283, forward strand.
TGTCCAGCTAGTGTTACTCTACAGAAGATAGAAAAATGTTGTCTTTAAACTTATGATAAGTTACATTCTTTAACATTATTCCAGTTACCTCCAATTACTTTTAGCCTGAAGTGATATAACTGTTTTTCTATAACATTCTTTTGACTAAACTTTTAGATTAGTTCATAAAATAGACGCCATTTTTTTAAAAAAATCTTTGCAAGATATATATATGGGTTTTGTTTTCCCCATGAAAGCCTGTCAAGTTTCTCACAAAGTACTGGTATTTATTTAAGAAATCAGATGATAGTCATTCACTTCATAAGACCAGTTCAATAAAGTTTAGCTTTTACAATAAGATACTCAACATCATCACATTCAATGACTCTATCACATGACTACATTAGTTACTAAAGCTTATATTAGATGACATATCGGTGGTGAAAAAAAAATGCAATTTTCAGCAAACTGAAGAATATACATTATGCATGATATTCCTTCTACAGATACCAGGAGAAATCATCTCATAAAAAATGCATAAAAAACCTGTTAAGCCATTTGGACCTGCCAATAATTGAAGATATAGTTTTATTTCCTAAGACTCATCTCAAATCAAGATTCCCTTTTTGGATATGCAATCAAGGATATACAATTGAATAATTGTGGCATAAAAAATGGAATTCTTATGATGTTTCAAACAAATTTCTTCTTTCCAGATTCAAGAATAAAGCCATCTGGATTTGATATTCCTAAATGTAACTGAAGTCTCATCAAGAGATTCAAGACAACCCATGGATAGTAGATTTATCTGCTTCATAAATGGACAACCCATGGTTAGTGGATTTATTTGCTTCACAAATGGAGTTTATCAGCCACTGATCTAGAGCAAATATAAACTATAATCACATAGCTAATGATTATCAAATTTGGGATGATAGTGGTAGAATTGATTAAATAAAACTAGCCATTAGTTGAATCTATCTCCTAACTGTAATCTCTATAGATTCTTTTATGATATCTGTTTTAATAGTTTATCTAAAAATAAATTCATATACTAAATATATAAATTGATATTATGTTCTTGCCATCATGTTTAAAAATTGTTATAATTATGTAAAAAAAACAACAATATATTACATCAATAGGGAATGCAATAATAACTTTATTTAAACTTATTGAAAGTTATAGCACTATCATGAAATATCTTTTAACTTGTTAAATGCATTACATACAGGTACAGATTATGCTTCTGGTGTAAATTTAGAATTGTATTAAAAAAATAAGTTCTATCCCAAATATACTGTTATGAAATTGATTGTTTATGTTCAGAAGAAATTGTTATGCTAAATTTCAATGCTGTTAAACACTAAAATTGCCAGATTGGATTTTCAAGCTTATTTGTTACTGAAGCATTGAATTCTTATAAAGAGTGTTCTAATGAAATAAGTAGTGGCATTTTATAAGCAATAATAATAATAATAAAAGAAAAAATTCAATAACTAACCAAAAGACTTAATAATGATTGGTGGATTAAAAGTCTAAAGAAGATACACTCATTTGTGATTACTATGACTTTAAATAAGAAAGTAATATATGTATCTAAAAATATTCTTCTATAAATCTCACAATCCTCTTGGATAATTATAGCTATGAGGATGATAACAAGTTAGTCGAAAGTAGATTCAGCATACTATGTTAATATATTTAACATTTTTATTTTCAAGTATTAAACAAGCTTTTCTTAGTATATGTGTTGTACGTATTACTTATATTGAATTACATTTTTTCAAGAAAAGTTTAAAACTATTGGAATTACATAATAAAGTATGGCATTTCAACATAAATGGTGGGAATTGTATGTTGAACCTAAATGTTTTTAGAAAAATTCAAACCTTATTTAAATATTTCAAATACATTCAGTTATTAGTAATAGCATACAAGTTAATATATAATGCAAATATTAAAATGGTATTATTCTCCTCCTTTCTTCAAATATGGCTGACATAGGAACCAAACCTGGACTTTTAAATTTATGAATAAATTTAAACTGATACTCTAACTAATTAGACCTTTCTGTAATTATGTCTTAAAATTTGTATCGAAGTCTTATTTGTATAAGTTTTATTCAAAATTTTGCTAAGAAAAGTCAAAAGAAGTAGGAAACCAACGTCATGAAAGTGATAATCTCAATTTACCGTGAGAACCCTAAAGACCCAAATGTAAAACATGAGATTCTAAAAAAAAAAAAAAATGTTATCTAAATTTTGCTAATTATATATATACATCTGCACGTGTGCATACATAACATTTAAAATAAAAATAATAACTTCTCAAAACATACAGAAATTCCTGACTACTGAAATTCGAAAAGGTGTTAAAATTTCCTCAAGTTAAATCATTCGATTTTTTACAAAAAGTTTTCATATTTTTCCTTCAGGGCATAATTTGTAATTTTTTTTCGTATTTTCCAATAATATTCTCATGGGAAAATCTTAACATTTTGTATTGAAACTATAACTTTCACTATATACTAGTACACTGTGGTGTTATCATTTTTATCTAATAAACATATTCTTTTCAAATGTAACTACATTATTAATCTACCAAGTTTCCGGATTTTATCTCCAAGGAAATTGTTAGGTAAATATAGGTAGGTCGCTGACTCTTTTCTTTTTTAATTGCGCTAACTTATTATCTTAATTAATACTAAATTCATTCCCGAGAACTTTAGATTTCCAGATCTTCAATTTTTCTTTTTTGAAATGATTTTCTTCTCACATTCTTAGCATAGTTCCGCTTTAGCTTTGATGCGCTGCCTTCTTCTTAGTCTTTAGATTCTAAGATAAAATCTTAGGTACTAAAACTGGATTCTGATAAAATCAGTTTTACTCTAGGCAGCAAGCTTTGTTTTCACTCATTAAGGAACCAGCTCATCAAGTGATAAGTGGCTACCGCGAATACTGCTGTCTCCATATTGACATTGTATCCAATAGCATTACAGTAATAATACTTCAAAGACAATCCAATTGTATTAAAGAGATTTTTTAAAATCAACTTTAATCTCAAAATTGTAATACATTTGGAAGCTTTTAAACTTCTTAAGTTTTCCCCCCCAGTGTGTGTATTTAAAGTATTGTATTTTAAAAATAAATTTACAACAACAAAATTGGCGAAAGTAATGTTAGTTTACGACATTTAGAATAATATTTGAAATTAAGCTGAGAAAGAATAAATCAATGTTATGCGACTTTATACTGAAATAAAAAATCTGTATAAGGTATCGGATGTCTTCAAGTATGTGCGCACATATAATTTATTTTGGAAGAATATTGTAAGTATGCATTGACTAGTAGCGTGGTTATTATGAAACTCACTAAGGCAATAAAAAAAAAGTATTAAAATAAATATTAAAAAAAACACCGAATTATTCACTGCACACAAAGATTTTAACAGTTATTGTATAGTATTGACAAATAAAATTTTTGTATATTATATAATACGTGTAATTACGTATACAGGACATGTAAAGGCTGTATAGTCCCGTTCCATGGGTTTGTGTCGCCCGGGTGCAAAATTATATTGCCGCCCTTCCAAATAAAATCATAATATCTATTGATTTAATTTTTTTATTAAGGCGAGTCGTTTGTGTCGTCCCCTGCACTCCGCCATGGAACGGACCTGACTGTTTATGAAAGTGCATATTCACAAACTAACCGTATAGAGACGTTAATAGCCACAGTCTTTTTTAAAATACAGATTGCTAAATTTGCCTTCCTAGAGAACTTCTTATACAGATAAAGTTGCACTGTTGAACACATTAAATTATATGCTTTATAGATAATATTAAGAAACATTGCTTTAAGTTAAGCGATAAGGTAGAACAGTAGATTCAAAAATTAAAGATATCCAGATAAAATCTCAGCCTATCTTTTTCAGAGTTTAAACACTACATGATCTCCAAAAGCAACTAACTATTCGATAATTATTATTAAAATATTATTTTGTAGATTGTCCTTTGCATTGACAAAAATTAACAGTATACTGCAAATCTATAAGCTAAAAATGTAAAAAATATGCTTTTATTTTTAATTATTTTTTAAAAAATTCTACCATTAAATTATATGTATTTTGATACCTGCTTAATAAGGTCACTTGTTAATATGTTCTAAAATCTATTGTGATAAGTAGAAAATAAAGTTTATATATATAGTTCAAAATTTGCCTATTAATCTTATAAGAAAACCAAAATATTCATTTTCAAAATTCAGATGAAAGACGATATTAAAAAAAACTTACAAAGAAGCATCTTATAGCCAACTAGGTCAAAAATCCTCAAAATATTGCAGCAACTATTTTTTAAAAAATAATAAATGAGTCAAAAGATTTTCAGTGGAGAGGTTGCTATGACAACTATGCCGTTTATTCTGCAATTCTCTAAAATAAGAGAAAAGTTCAAAACTAATTGCATTTCTTTTATAATCACAAGAAAAAATATATAAAAACAATAGGCTCTTGTTATATTAATATTTTAAAATAATGAATGAATGTCGCATTTCTCAACGGCTGTGAAAAATTTGTAAAAAAGTTTAAATAATCATGTGATCATTGGAAAAGACATAAAAGCACCATTTAAACAATATTTGGAATTAATTTATATTTAAATGATTAATAGGTACAATCATACTACCAATATATCAGTAATAACAATTACAATTTTATTACTATAATAATATCTAATGATATCTGCACATTTAGAATAATCTATATTTAAAGCAATAAAGAATAGAAATTATGAAGATTATCTCAACAAATTTAAAGTGTCAAATACATTTAGAAACAAATTGTTAGAAATTTTAGAGAAAAAAAATGTCTTGATGAGATAACCATCTGAAAGATCCAAACCTTCAGAGATAAAATTAAAACAACTTTAAAGTTGTTAGTAAAAAAAAAAATGGTTGAGAATATTAGAAAAGCGGAATTTTAAAAAAAAATAGAAGTGAAAAAATTGACAAAAACGATATTGAAAAAAAAGTTGGAAATTTCTTTCCATCAGTCTTTAAATATAAAATTTTCTTATTCAGGAACTTTTACTAACCTGTGTTGTTTATTAGTTTATTATTACTAACAAGTTGTTTACATTTGAAAAGTTTAAATAAAGTTTTAAATTTTTTTATACATTCAACATTTATTTATAGATGATGGCAATAGTCCAACATATTATCACATCTAATATATTATCATCACAAACCTTCAAGCAAATAAAAGCTTTTACTGCTTGATAAAATTGAAGTTTATATTCTGTTTATACTTAAATTTATGAAGTTTTGTGATGATTATGCAAATTATTGTATGGGTCATGGATTATATTTTTATGTATCATATATTAGTTCTTTATTCTATTCAAGACAATAACTTGAAATAAAAAAAACAACTAAAGTTTTAAAGCCAAGCCATTTCATTGGCATAGTTATATAAGTCTGACACCAGATTGGTTTCTATATATTTTAGAAGATCTCATTTTCTGCCAATTATAAGTTCTTTTGACTAGGAAGATTAATACTCCCACTAATATCACGTGACTTTCTTGTATGCTTATCCATATGGTTCAGAACTTGTTCACTTTTTAAATCAAATTTTTCTTCATATTTTTTTTAACTTCACAAATTCTAATAATGTTCCAATTAATATTGGGCAATTCTTTTTTCCAATTTCAATAGTTTGTTTCTCTTTGAAAACAATCTATGGTTGTAAATAGGAATCTTAAATAGAGTATTTAAAATAAATGTAAACTATGTAATTTTATGGGTGTTGGTGTATATATATGTGTGTGTGTGTGAAGGGATATACATATGTATTGCATCAAAAATATATCTCTGCTTAGCTTATAATGAAATAAGATTAAACACAATGGAGAATTTCTTCAATTTTCAAATAATTCTGGTGTCAAATTGTAGTAAGATTAAACACAATGGAGAATTACTTCAATTTTCAAATAATTCTGGTGTCAAATTGTAGCAGGTAGCAAAATCTAAAAATACAAATGTTATGGCAATATCTAGTATATTTTGTTCCAAGCCCTTTTCAATATATTGTAGATTGTATGTAATAGCTTACATTATGTTGATAAGTTTTGATTTCATTGGAATATGTATTATTTACTGAATTGTACCTTTTAACACACACACACACATATTGTGACGGAATCGAACGATTGAGACTTTTATTTATTTATTTAGATATATAATAAATATTCTTAAATTCAAAATCGTCCACCTTCCACTACCGCAAGCAGAGAGAACATATGGACATAAACGAATCTATATCCATACTTGAACAAACCTGTGACTATACGGATATTGCCCCAGGTTATCTTTCCCGGTCAACTGTCTCTTGGCTGCTGTAATATTTAAAGAATTACAGTGCTTGGATAATTTATAAAATTAAATGGGATCAAGAATACTGCCCACTAGCCTCACGTGTTATTTTAGTACTCAAAATGGAGTAATAATTGTCACCCAAACCCCTACGGATATATTACTGTCTGGAATGGCAAAGAACGAGACGAAACAGATAAAATAAATAAGAAATATTTAGTATAACAAATAAACAACAAAAATCAATTGAAATATTTTACACACAATAGAAACAAATTATTGGATATAATGCTATGAGTAAATATATAAAAAAAAATCCTATAAATGATTATACATTTATAGTCGTCATTCCATGTATTAGAAAAAAAGTTTAATTATTGTCTATATCACTAATATCAGGAATTGTTTAAAATAAAAGTATGTGCACATATGTCTATAAAGGTGTGATATATAATTTACCCTTAGGTTTTCTTTAGTCTCGGAAGTGAGTTAAGGTCCTGCTGACCGCCATGTGGAATTCCTCCACTTCTTTAGCAGGGAACGGTCACTCTTAGGTTGGACTTGGTTTGTGGTGACTTCTCCATATTAGGACATCAAGGGCATGGCAAGCAGATCATCTGGCAGGCTCTACATAGGCAATTGTTACATGGCAATGGGAACCGTTCGAGCACGGTGAGTCTGAATCGGCCAACGATCATGATGGCCCTTAGCCACACATTCTTGAAGCGTCACATATGTTAGAAATCATTTTCCTGTTCCTACAGTGATCCATTTCTACATTGGAGTCCTTCCACTATGTTTCTGGTTTTTCTCTGTTTTTTTTTTTTTAAACTTTAAAGGATTCTTATGTCTTATTTCTACTCGATTATCTCTGCTTATTATCAGAGCTGTGTCTTCACCAAAGTCTCGATGAGATCTCCCTTAATTTTTTAATAAATTTTTTCACATTCTTTTATTCTCTTGATCCTTTTGTTATAGCTTTCCATTCACACCTTTTCTTTTTTTAATATGCCTTCAGCAATTTATACAAATTTACTTTTATACAATCTCGTAGCAATATTTACATTTATTTCTTATTTCTTTCTTTTCCTTTTAATAAAATAAATTTTTAATAAAATGATTTTCCATTTGACAAGCATTAAATATTGCTGTCTTTATCCATACTTTATACATACTCTACACATGCATTTCGTTTTTTCATCAAAATGTGTACTTTTATGGAATAGATCCTTATCTTTTGTCATGTTTTAAATTCTATTTTAATCTGATTTAAACTCTTCAAACTCTTACTTTTCTTTATAAAATCATTTTTTAGTTTTTATTTTGCTCATATTTCCTCTTTCATTTTTTGATCTTAAGCCAAATAGATGATTTCAATATTTCTATTTTACCAAAATCTTAACTTTGGAAGGTAAAAGATAAGAATCTTTCGATTCTATTTCCCTCTCTTTATTAATTAAGACATTTCTTTCTTCATGGGTTTTAATTCTTTTACTAGTATTAAAAAAACACAATATTTAATATTATTTAATGTTAAATATATATAGGTGTGGTCGCAGTATGTGCGATCATCACATTACACAGTACCACCCATTAAAACTTTTTTTTTCTTTAAACATTTTTTTAATGGATTGAAAGTTATGCATTCTTGACTACTGTTATGCCCCTCTCATATCCATTTACTCTTAATATGACTTAGTGATGAGACTATTCCTAGAGAGGTGATCAGGCAAATTACATTCCTTTTCTGATGATCGAATCAGCATTACCAAACCGTTTTAATCAAGCATACAAACAATACGCGAGTTGATTTCTGCCTCCTAATTGTATATACAGGTTCGAGTCCACAGGATATCTCTGTTACTCGATTAAACCTGTTCATACCCTACATTTCACAAACTATATCCCTCTCAGTGATGACTCTGGTCACTATACTGAGGTGGGTTGGATGACTGGCATTTCTTATCCAGCTCATCCATGAGCTCAGAATATTTACTGATAGCTCATTTTAAAAGGGGTTCTTTGCCCATACATTTGTTTATATTTCACTGACTCACGATATTTCTCAAATATCTAACAATTTCAATCCAGTGAGTCATTATATGAGAAGAGGATCTCTGTCCCTGTCTTCTCTATCTAATAAGATCTGGTGCACTGCAGAACTCACGCATGAATATCTAACAGAGATGGCTTACCATATACTGCTAAGATCCCACCTACAATATCTATCCCTACATACCTCCAGCCTCTATCTACGATCTCACACTACTATCTAACTGATGGTTTGTCTCAATTTGGGTAAAGTATTCTACACTGTTTGGCCATTTACTGGCTCATTCTTCCTTTATATTATCATGATTATTATTTCCTATTCTCATATCCATTTTCCATTAATCTTAATCCAGTCCATTTCCAATATTATACCAATGAATCTGTCCTTTCTTTATGATTGTGCTTATGTTTTATCTGGAGGTTGTCTGATCCTGTTGGACTCATATCTGCTTCCTCTGGGATATGAATTTTGATCCCTACATTCTTTATCCTCTGTCCTTTCATATGGATGCTTCCATTCAGTCTCCAATCTATGTTGTCCATCTTCCTGCCCTCTTGGGTTCCACTCTGTAAAATCTCTTCTGTTTTTCTTTCCATCGTCCTTTACTAGGATCCCAACCATTTTTAATTTCAAGTGGTTCCTTTGGAGGTGGTCTAGATTTATATCCATCATCCTTCTGGTCGGTCCTGGTGCTATTCAATGCATTTAGAAACTCAGCAACTCAGACCACTGTCTTACTTTGCATGCTAATTAGTATCTGTTCAATATCTCTTGGGAAACCATGCCTAATCATCCGAATTATTTGCATTTCAGATAATGGATTAGCTGTCATCATCCGTAACTTGGCCACTTAATGGCGAAAGAGAAATTGTAAATGAGTCACCCAGTCTCCATTTCTCCTGTGCTATCTGATGCAGCATGTTTTCTTGGAGTTCCTCACTCCAATAACTGGTCCTCAAAGCTTCATGATATCCTGCAAATGTGAGCTTCTGGAACAGTGAGTTCCACCACACTTGTGATTCACCCTGCAAATGACTGCAGGCGACCACTATCTTGGCCTCCTCATTCATTCTGCTGAACTTGAAATATTTGTTTGAGGCTTCCCAAGTGCTCCATAGGGCTTTCTCCTGGGTGTCCTGAGAAAACCTGTATCTTTACAAACTGATGGAACCCAAACGGATAATCCATGTGATTTCCATAGCCCATGTCTGGACATTCTCCAGTGGTTCTTGGTCTTATGCCTTTTACTTCTGTATTTGTGCTGTTACTGGCTGACCTTATCCCCTCTTCAAATTTAGACTCTAACCTTTCTACTACCTTGACTACCTGACTTATGTCCCACTGCATGTTTGCCAGCGTCCTATTATTCTCTAATCTCATGAATTTAAATTCTTCCCCTTTATCTAACTTCCTCATTTCCCCTTCATGCTGCCCTATGTCTACTCTCAGATCAAACCCTGCTGACTCTCTATCTATACTCTCTGCCCTATCCAATTCATCATACCCATATGGTTCCATGCTTTCTGGTTCACCAAGTTTGATTACCCTTTCCTGTCCATTCCCTGTGTCCCATGTATCTGATTTCTTGATGATGCTACTCCTCATCTCTTCTATGACTTCAGTAATTCTTTTGTTGTTGTCCATTTCTATCTTTGCATGCCATTCTTCTCTGTTCATCATTCACTCTCTTCTCTGTTCATGTATTCCTTCATAAACTGCTGTTGCTTCATTCTCATTTGCATGAGCATACCCATTTCATCACTAAAGTTTATTTCATCTTTCACTTCCCTCTCCTTATCTTCATCCATTGCTCTCACTTCATTTACTTGATGGTCCATTTTAGTTTGGGACATTGTATGCATAGATATAATTTTATTTAACCCTTGATATGTATTTATTATTATTATTATTTTTCTCTGCTGCTTTTTTCCTTTCTATTTTGATTTGTTATTTTTGTTCTTTATTATATGATAATTAGCATTTAGACCGCTAGCCAATCCAAACACACATGCTCTGGTTGGTTCATCATCTTGTCTACCTGCCTTAGATTCGTTTGACTGCCTGCCCTACTTGATGACTGTCCTTTTTTTTTTCCACTACGTATGCAAACTCTTACTCACTATACTAAAATCAATGATGCTATTATATATTTTCATGTTTAACTATAATTCAAACAAATTCGAGTTGCTGATATATTGTAATACTAAGTGTATTTATTTATTGCTTACTTTATTGTTATGGCTATTTCCAATTCATTCACACATTTGTTTTTTCCACTTCCTAATATTTTACGTTATACATTCCGTTTGTACTTCATTGATCACTTTAATATCACGGCTATAAAATCCTACATATATTTTATTTTCAACTTAACTGAAATATGCAACTATTAAATCACACATATATATTTCTTCAACTTAACTTATATATGCGACTATTTTTATTATTTATCATTAAAACCTTCCTGAAACTTTGTTTTATTCTTTTTTTTTTCTACTTGACTGAAACAATTTATATTTTGTTAACAGCAATGACATCGAGACAATCAATTCTTTGTTCATGATGATTATATTTGAATACTTCTTGTCTTATATTAAATACGTCACAACGAACTTCAAAACTTTCTTAATATTAAAAATGTTCCCCTTCTTTCTATCCTTCGTACACATTTGACATCGAAATACATATATAAAATATTATAAAGTCCAAAAAAAAAATTATCCCCCGTCTTCGCTTCTCACCACTCTGATTTATGAAACTAATTATATATATATATATTTAAAAATATTTATGTTATTTTATCAAATTTATCCAACATGTGTTTACTAATTGCACAGCAATCGATTCCAGGCTGGCCCCAAAATGTGATGGAATCAAATGATTGTGGCTTCTATTTATTTATTTAGATATATAATAAATATTCTTAAATTCAAAATTGTCCACCTTCTGCTACCGCAAGCAGAGAGAACATACGGACATAAACAAATCTATATCCGTACTTGACCGAACCTGTGACTATACAGATATTGCCCCAGGTTATATTTCCTGGTCAACTGTCTCTCAACTGCTGTAATATTTAAAGAATTACAGCGCTTGGATAATTTATAAAATTAAATGGGATCAAGAATACTGCCCACTAGCCTCACGTGTTATTTTAGTACTCAAAATGGAGTAATAATTATCACCCAAACCCCTACGGATATATTACTGTCTGGAATGGTGAAGAACGAGATGAAACAGATAAAATAAATAAGAAATATTTAATATAACAAATAAACAACAAAAAATCAATTGAAATATTTTACACACAATAGAAACAAATTATTGGATATAATGCTATGAGTAAATATATAAAAAAAGATCCTATAAATGATTATACATTTATAGTCGTCATTCCATGTATTAGAAAAAAAGTTTAATTATTGTCTATATCACTAATATCAGGAATTGTTTAAATTAAAAGTATGTGCACATATATCTATAAAGGTGTGATATATAATTTACCTAGGTTTTCTTTAGTCTCTGAAGTGAGTTAAGGTCCTGCTGACCACCACATGGAATTCCTCCACTTCTTTAGCAGGGAACGGTCGCTCTTAGGTTGGACTTGGTTTTTGGAATTTTTTTTTTGTGGTGACTTCTCTGTATTAGGACATCAAGGGCATGGCAAGTGGATCATCTGGCAGTTAGGCTCTACATAGGCAGTTGTTACATGGTGATGGGAACCGTTTGAGCACGGTGAGTCTGAATCGGCCACCATCATGATGGCCCTTAGCACACATTTTGAAGATATCAGATGGCCCTTAGCCACACATTCTTGAAGTGTCACATATGTTAGAAATCATTTTCCTGTTCCTACAGTAATCCATTTCTATGTTGGAGTCCTTCACTACATTTCTGGTTTTTCTCTGTGTGTTTTTTTTTTAACTTTAAAGGATTCTTATGTCTGCTTTCTACCTGATTATCTCTGCTTATTATCAGAGCAGTGTCTTCACCAAAGTCTCGATGAGAACTCGCTTAATTTTTTAATTAATTTTTTCACATTCTTTTATTCTCTTGATCCTTTTGTTAGTCTTTCCATTCACATCTTTTCTTTTTTTAATATGCCTTCAGCAATTTATACAAATTTACTTTTATACAATCTCGTAGCACTATTTATATTTATTTTTTATTTTTTTATTTTCCTTTTAATAAAATAAATTTTTAACAAAATGATTTTCCATTTGACAAGCATTAAATATTGCTGCCCTTATCCATACTTTATACATACTCTACACATGCATTTCGTTTTATCGTCAAAATGTGTACTTTTATGGAATAGATCCTTATCTTTTGTCATGTTTTAAATTCTATTTTAATCTGATTTAAACTCTTCAAACTCTTACTTTTCCTTATAAAATCATTTTTTAGTTTTTATTTCGCTCATATCTCCTCTTTCATTTTTTGATCTTAAGCCAAATAGATGATTTCAATATTTCTACATTTAAATATTTCTATTTTACCAAAATCTTAACTTTGGAGGGTAAAGATAAGAATCTTTCGATTCTATTTCCCCCTCTTTATTAATTAAGCCATTTCTTTTTTCATGGGTTTTAATTCTTTTACTAGTATTAAAAAAACCCACAATATTTAATATTATTTAATGTTATATATGTGTGATCGCAGTATGTGCGATCATCACAATATATATATATATATATATATGAATTCATAGTATTATTTACAGGAGCTTCCATATAGTAAAAATACAATAGCTAAATAGCTGACATTTCAGTTCAATAACAAGTATTTTACCATTAAGCATATCTCTTATACTAGCACATGTGATGCTTAGTGATTTAACACCAATCCTGCCTAATAGGATAGTGGTGGCTATGGTTGTTAAAGAGCCAGAGACACCAAAATCTATGAATGCTGAACTGAGTTCAGACCCATATGACTATATAAGCTATTGAGCTTAGATTGAAAATATTTTTCTGTTTTCAATTTCATCCTCATAGTTTTGTAGTTAAGTAGAGATAAAAGGTAGGTGCTGGAGGGTTGCATTAGATCCTAAGATCTAGGTGCAGTGCTCTCAGATCCAAAGCTCCTCCTGATGATGACCACAAGCCAGAAACTAGCCTGGGGATATTGGATGAGTAGGCATTAGATAGGGATTTTATGCACAAACCTTTTGGCATTTATTGATTACTCTGGTTGGCATAGGGTGGCACTACTGTATGGAGAGTTTTGCTTTGTTTATAAACAAGTATTTTCCTCAGAGCTTCTTCTTTCTCAAATCATAATATAAACAAAATTTTAAAAAATAATGTAGTTATTAAAAATAAATGGATGGAGCACATTATATATATATTTATTGCATGCATATTACACTCATTCTTATTCACTCAAAAAATAAATATAACAAACTTACCTTACCATATCTTCATTTTTTTAAAATATCAGATGATCATCACAATTAAATATGCTTTGAATGAAACTTTTTAGTAGTCTCATCATAAACAAATTATGATCTTTCTATTTGTTTTTTATGTTTTTAAGTCTGTATTGATTTCAGAATTTATAGTCAGTCTTACTTACTATTACTCATCCCTCTTCTATATAATTAAATGGGCATATTAAGGTTCTAAGTGTGAGGGGTCAGATTGACTTAAGATCAACATGGGTATGACAATAATGTTGGCATCAACAAGACATTTGGAAAATGGAGAAGGTTGAAGCTTGTCCATTAAAGTTTAAAGATTTTCTACAAATAATCTGAAGTTAAGAAGCCTTTAAGAAGAACATTTACCTAGAAAAACTATAAATTGCAAATGCAAAGGACTCCAAAGAAAATTAAAACCAGGATATACGGTATTTTTTGGTGTGCACATGAAATTTAAATTTATAAAGGTGTTTTTAAAATTAAGTAGCGATTGTTATTAATTAATAATTGTATTAGTAGGTTGAACATGCTTTTTTAATTCCTAGGATTTTTTCTTTTACTTTCACAATTAGAGAATTTTTTTAAGTAAAATTTATAAAATCTAACATGTTTTTTCTTTCTTTGTTTTATATCACCCCCTCTCCTCAAAATTTTATACAAATGGGATAAACTAATTTAAAATGCTCTTATCTTTGATTGAAAAGCTATTTTTTAACTTTTGTTGTTTAAAGAAACAACTTAATAAAAGCAAAAGTTAATTAATTTAAGGAATAAAAATCAACTGGTTATTATTTTTTTATGAAACTATACCTTTTGATAAGAATGTGTAAATCTGAAATATATTATCATGTCATTTTTATTTGTTAATTATTAATCAGTTACTTTACAAAATAATTGTCTAAAAATATTCTAGTATTAATGTCTTTATTCCTCTGCTATCTATTACATAAATTGGCAGTGTGGGTGATTTGATTTTAAATACAGCTTAGAATTTGAGGAATTAGTTTTAAATTATTCCAGTAAAATTATTTTAAAACAAATTAGAATAAGTTTATTTTGATGTTTATTAACAAATTAGAATAAGTTGTTATATTTATTTATCTCTTTCTCACAGTAACACTTCATAGAGTCCTTTCTTCATGAACAGGATTAGAGCACAATGGTTATTAATGTGGATGTAGGGATTATGTTGGTGTTTAAACATCCAGATGATAATCCTGAATGGCAAATCCATGCACTACATTTTTATATTTTGTTTTTTTATTTATTAGAAATTTAGTTTATAATTCGCCAGTATACTAATAGTAATATGTGGGCAGAGCATTGATAATGATCAGCACGTTTCTGTATCCCAGCATGTTTTGATTATTATAAATGGTGGATTAGCATTCAGAGTTTTGTGTTGTATTTCTGCCCTAAGTTTGGCAGTAACTAGATAATTAGCCTGTCTATAGTGGACTCCTTTCAAATCCAGTCACAAGGCTAATTGTTGATTTTTGACTGTTCATTGCTGATTGTTGATGATTAATGATTATTTTTCTGTAATGCTGCAGATGCACCATATTGTTCTGTTCATGCTAATTTCTGCTCATATTCACTGCATTCCTTTTATATTTAATTTGATTAGTTATTTTATGGGGATGATGATATGCTTGCCATCTCCCCATGTTTACCCCCAAATTTTCTATACTGTTACAATATATATATATATATATATATATATATATATATATATATATATATATATATATATATATATATATATATATATACTGACCTATAAACATCA
Organism: Epiperipatus broadwayi; assembly: GCA_028023455.1. Lineage (NCBI taxonomy): Eukaryota > Metazoa > Onychophora > Udeonychophora > Euonychophora > Peripatidae > Epiperipatus > Epiperipatus broadwayi. Next base: position 3,314,900 of record JAQFVV010000033.1, read on the forward strand.
GAATTAATTTTATTTCCAAAATATATAAAATCCTTTACACTTGTCCAAATTATTTGTTTTTTTTCATTTTCTACCCCAACTCATGTAACTATATATATTTTTTGCTTTTTCATTTAGCAATTCAGATCTTATATTAAGTATTTCTTTTCATATTATCTGTTGACTACTACATCATATATTTTCATCATTTCAGCATATTTTTAATCATTTCCTGCATGATAAGATCTTTCTAAGTTCATTCAAGTTTCTCAGATTTTTAGCATTTCTTTTTTGCATCACTTCATAAAACTTTCTTTTCTCATCTATTTGTTTTATATAGATTTTTTTCTAAATCTTTAAAAATATCTTTGTATCCAATATAGAATTTACAGTTGTTCATTTATTGTCATATGTTTTTTGAAATGTGTCCTGCCCAATTTCATTCTAATCATTTAATTCTTTTAGCAATATTAGTAGATCTTGATTATTCTTAATCAGTTATTTTCCTTTTGGTTTTTTTTTTATTAGTAATAGGCATATATATCTCATTATACTCTATTGTGTGATTGTTTGCCTTTCTTTGAAATGCTCTTCTATTAATTATCCAAATAAATCATAAGTAATTGATAAAAAAAATTTAGGTTTCAAGAACATAGTATTTTTTTTTTAATATTAAGTTATTTTTCTGAAAGGAATCTTTCTAAATTTAATTTTACTATTCTACGATCTGCAATGTTTTATAATAATTTTGCTATAGTATTTATAGTTGTTAATTTCTTTCCAATCTTCATTATCTAATTTTTTTTAAAATTGATTCATATTACCTCAGTCTTTTTAGTATTTATTGTTTATATCAGTTAAATCTTAAATTATTGATTCTCATTTTATGAGCAAATATTCTTTCATTCTCTTATTTGACTTTGTTTCTGCTTTTTTGAAATGTATGATGGAGATCCAGATGTGTGTTAAATAATTAGCTTGATAAGATCTTGTTTTATGTCTAACCATTTTCAATTTCTCCCCTTATTTTTTTTATTTTTTTTTTAAATTTATGATTGATATTCTTTAGAAGATTAATTAAATTATTATGCTCTTCATTTGATTCAAGCATTTCTATGTCATGTTTTGTTATTATTAGCAAAAGATCGCTGAAAGTGCCCCAAGTACATATGTGTATGTTTCTCCTTTACTTCTGGCTTTTTCCATGTTATAAAGTATTGATATTTTGGTATAAGACTTTGCTCTTTTAAAATCAGCTTAATTTATCTGAAAAGTATTTCTTATACAAGGTTTTAACCTTTTATTTTAAATATTTATTAGAATTATATTTATAATGCTTATTAATGTAGTGATTGTGCAGTTAATGTGTTCTGTCTTTATATTCTCTTTATAAGTATAGAGGATTTGAACTCAGATTTTCAAGCCCCCTTCAACTAACCACACTATCTCATACAACTGATACATATGATCACACACATGTAGAAAAGATCAATAATCACCAATATATGTATTTTGTGCTAAACCAGCACTCATCAGTTGGTCCAGATTATCATCTCCCCCCCACATATATATATAATCAGTGCTCAGTTTATATTAAGATAGCAAATCTTCATACTTTAATGGACAGGCTTCAATCCACTCCAACCTCTAACTTTTCAGCCATCCATATCATTGAAAATCTGATGATGAAAACTCAAATCCCATGCTGATGCTAATATTATTGCTTGAAAATCTGAGTTCAGATCCTCTATACTTACAATTGAGCTCCCAGGTTTGTGAAGAGTGCCTGGTTTTCAAATATTTATATTCTCTTTTTATAAATATTTAATAGATTGTCAAAGATACATAGTCTATAAAGTTTTTGAAGTAATATGTCCTTATAATATTTGATAATTTTGTAAATAATTCTATCATTTCCGGGGCTTGTATTTTTCTTTATTACTTTTTGAACTTCCAATAAATATTATTTGCATTATTATTTTAATAAAAAGGTTATAGTCTCGTGTAAGCTTTTTAATTATTTTTTCCAATTTTTTTAAAAGGAAGTGCACTTTATGTAATCTATTCATTTTTTTGAAATTATTATTATTTGCTTGAAAGTTTTTTTTTTTATCTTTTATTGCAAGCTGCTATTTTGTTTCAACTTTTGTATCATTTTGTATACTTCTCTGAACTGATTTAAATTGTGTCTGTACATAGTACCATCATCCATGAAGAAATATAAGATCCTATATCTCGTTAGCAAAACAGCCCTGGGGCTTATATAATTGCAATATTTTTTAAATAGTAGATTCATTATTTAAAATAATTCTCAGAATTGGAAAAATGTCATTCTTTTAATCAGTATAGATTATAATTTGTTTCATCTAAAATATGTATAAACATACATTTAATTTTGATAAAATGTATTTTATTTTAATATTAAAAAAATTGTTTGAAGATTCTTTGACACGAATACCACGATATATATTTTTATGAGTACTGAATCAACTTATTAACACATGAATTGTTGTTAAATGAAATGTACAAAAATTCAGATGTTTTAAATTTTGTCAGCCATTTTAATTAATTTAAGTTTGCTTTTTTTTAAATGTTTGTATTTGAAATTTTTTTAATTGCTTTTATTTATAATAATAAAAAAAATCCAATTAAATTAACCTACAGAAGAAATTTGCTTCTTTTACTTGAGATATATAATGAACTTCTGATTCAGATTAAGAAGTTGAGCAGATGTCAAAATATTTAAAGAATGAACAGTTTACAGCAATTTTAAATTTTCACTTTAAAAATTTATTGTATTTCTGTTTAAAACAAATTACAATTTAGCTGGCCCGGGCTCGCTTCCCGGTCAACGCTTTGACATATAAAAAAACAAATTACAATCTAAACATTTCAAATAAAAGTACAAAAAATAATATCTAAGATTTAAAATATAAATTTCATATAAAAAAGTATACCATAAGACAAGCCCAAAATATAAAAAGTTAATCATCATTTACTTGATCCATCGATTCGACAACGAGAAACAGTGTGGATGAACTACCTCTAGATCATTCTCTTCTCTGCCTTCTTCTGTGCCTTCAAAATTGTCAATAGTATTGTTAATACTATTGGAGGGAAAAGAAGATACTTTTATAAAATGAAAAAAAGTATTTTAAATTAAAACATTTAATGTACTTTGTAATCAAAAATGGAAATTATGTTACACACATTTATATAGCAATAAAAAATAATAAATATAATGGTGAGTAACTATTTTATACAGTTTTACAATTCGCAGAAATAATTTCACTTCAACTGCTATTTAATTTTTTTTTTAAAAAAAACCACATAAGCAAATGTCGTTCCATTAAGTTGTTTTTTAAAAATTAACTGGCAGTTGAAGAGGATTAAGTAATTAACTGAAAGTGCTTCTGCAAATTGTAAGACTATGTATAATAGTTAACCACCATTATATTTTTTATTAGGATTAACACAGGCAAAACTCTTCATACAGTAGTGCCACTCAGTGCCAGCCAGAGTAATCAATCAATGGATGCCAGAAGACTTGTGCATCAAATCTCCATCTAGTGTCTACTCATCCAATATCCCCAGACTAGTTTCTGGCTTGTGGCCTTTGTCAGTGGGGAGCCTTGGATCTGAGAGCATTGCACCTAGATCTTAGGATCTAATGCAACCTCCAGCAGCCATAACATGAGATTCGACTTTATAAAGATAAGAGGGACCCTCTTATCTCTAACCTATTTTTCTTAATTATATAGGCAAATCTAAAGCATTTTGATTTGGGAGCATGAAGCTAAATAAATGATAGTTGTTAGAGGAAAGGGGTATTAAATCCAAAAGAACCAGATGCACTGCTCCCAAATCCAAAAACTCCTCACTGATGAAGGTCACAAGTTAGAAATTACTGGATATAGATTTAAAACAGATGCAAAACTCCCAGTTCAATCTAGAGTAATCAATGGATGATAGAAGGTGTGTGCATAAAATCCTTATCTAGGACCTATTCATCCAATATCCCCAGATTAGTTTCTAGCTTGTAGCTGACATCAGTGAGGAACCTTGGATCTGAGAGCACTTCACCTAGATCTTAGGATCTAATGTAATCCTCTAGCAGTCACCATTTACCTATTTAGTTAATTGAGTCCAAAATGAAAGCATAGTAATGTTTTCAATCCAAGCTCTTTCACTTGTATAGTCATATAGATCTGAACCCAGTTCAGCATCTATACATTTGGGTGTCTTTCATTCTTCAGTAACAATAATCATTATCAACTTATTGGGTAGGATTGGTATTAAAGTAATAAACATGGTGTCCATGTAATGTCTATTGGTTATAGATTTTATAAACAATAACATTTGGTATCTATTGAATATTAAAACTTACACTAGATAGCAAAAATGTGGTGAGACAAAAAGAATTTGCTGCTGCACAGCATGATGTAATGGGTCATGTGATGTCATATTAGTTTTAATTTAGATATATTTGATTAATTATTCAGTAAAAATTTTTTAATGTTATTTTGATTAATTATTCAGTAAAATTTTTTTAATGCTATTTTTTTTAAATTTGGGGGTTGTTTTTATATATATATAACATGATTCATAGATCCCAATATTAACATTCTAAAAATTATACCAAAATAAATCAATAACTGAAATACAGGCTTATTATATACCTGCATCAATATATAAATAACTGAAATACAGGCTTATTATATACCTGCATCAGTATATGCAATATATAGGGTATATGAGCACAGACTTTCACACAACCCACCACTCACCAATTTACCTCATATCACTGATACACTTGAACACATATATGCTGAAAAGATAAATAATCACCAATATGCATATTTCATGCTAAAACAGCAATCATCAGTTGGTCCAGATTATCATCTCTACACATATATGTATTAAATGGTTTATGTCCTGTAAACGAAGGGTCAGATTGACTTTAGGTCAACATGGGTGTGACAAGAGTCTCAGGGTGGCCTTTAAGAGTTCTATCATCAGATTTTCAATTGGATGGACAGTTGAAGAGTTGGAGTGTGGAGTGGATTGAAGCATGTCCATTAAAGTATGAAGATTGGCTATCTTAATATATATATATATATATATATGAGCACTTATTGCATATATGTGTAGAGATTATAATCTGGACCAACTGATGATTGCTGGTTTAGCATGAAATACATATATTGGTGATTATTTATCTTTTCAGCATATATGTGTTCAAGTGTATCAGTGATATGAGGTAGATTGGTGAGTGGTGGGACATGTGAAAGTCTTGGCTCATATACCCTATATATTTCAAAGTAAATCAAGTAAACGGTTTACATTATAAGAATTGCAAGTTATCAATTAGTAAGTATGTTGCATTTTCTTCTATTCACAGAAATTTTTTGCAAGGTAAATTCTATCTATGTTTTATTTATTATTTTTAAGACAGAAAACAAAGAATAGATCACTCCATTTTTTCCCTCCCAAAGAAATTTACATTAACATGTAAGTTAACACTAACACCAGAAAATATAAATCATGTACATGGGCCATTTACAAATAAACATCACATGATCACCATTCTTTATACTTACACAACTATACAAGCTAATAAGTTTAGCTTGAAAACATTATTGTGTTTTCAGTTTGGGCTCAAAGTTTTATAGTTAGCCAAAAAAGTAAAAGGTGACTGCTGGAGGATTGCATTAAATCCTTAAGATCTAGGGGCAATGCTCTCAGATCTAAGGCTCCTCACTGTGAAGGCCACAATCTAGAAACTAGTCTGGGGATATTGGATGAGTAGGCACTAGATAGGGATTTTAGGCACAAATTTTTCTGCATCCATTGTTTACTCTGGCTTGAACTGAGCGGCGCTACTGTATCGAGAGTTTTGCCTCTGTGTCATTTACAAGCAAAAATACATTGATTTTCCTATAAAGAATTCAAACTATTTTTGTATATTATATTCCCATAGTTTGTGGATGTTTCAAGGCTTAAGTAATGCTAGTGTCTGAACAATATTTCATAACATATTCTCATAATGAAATGCATCTCACGATTCAAATAAATACTCACATAATATTTGTTTATGCATTTAATATCTAATAAAATTGTTGTTGTTTTTAAATTGATAAATAAGTTTTTATCTTTTCATTATTACTATCATTTCTCTTTTTATCCTAATGCCATATATTATAAGCTTGAGTTATCAGTTGGTTATTAAATGGTAGTGCAAATTAATATCAATCTTTATGCCATCACAATGTCTATGAAGATGTTTTATTTTTATGGATTCTATTAATAAAAAATCACAATTATTTATGTTTTTAATTGTAAAATACTGAAGTTCATAGAAAACAATGTACAATAAAAATATTGGCCTGTTGTCACTGCAAATTTTATTTTTCTACATATTTCATCCACTTTTTTTGGCCCAGAATTAGCATCATGTAGATACTAGTATTTCTTTTGTATCCATCAGTTCTCATTTATCATTGGCAAATGAAGATTCTGATGTAACATTTTTCTTCATGAATAGTTTTTTAAAATGTAAATGTTCCATAGTTCTCCATTCTTTTTTTAAAGGAAGTGAAGATTTTGGAACATTGTTCTTTGCAAGCAGTTCTGTTCATATCCATGTGTGTTGAAGTTTCATCACTAATTCTTTTATTTATTTATTTTATCCCAATCTAATAAATGAAAACCTTGCATGAGCAATTGAAATTTGGTAAAAGATAGAAAAAAGATTGTCAAGCGTTGTTAGCCGAGAGGTCATCGCAGCTGCCTTGCAAACAAGTAGTTGGTTGCAGACGGTTGTGGGTTCGCCTCCCGGCCGATGCTATGACATATGGAAAAAAAAAAGACAGAAAAAAGATTTAGAACCTTGAAAAATGACTTTTCGAATTGAAGTACAAAGTTTGTATATTTTGAGTAAGTAAAGACTTGTTTATATTTATTTGTAAATTAAATAATGTTGTTACATATTGTATGGTAGTTAATGGCTATGTTTAATATTTAATTTAAAATTTCTAAGCATATGTGTATCATTACATTATTATTATTTAAAAAATTAGAAAAACTTACCAATTCCTCATTTATCATTTCTTTTATTTGCTACAGGTTTTTTTTTTTTGTTTATTTATATGTTGGACTATTTCCATCATCTGACATTAATATTAGGTGATGGAAATAATCCAACATTTGAGAACAATTAAAATACCATCATCACAAATCTTCAGATACACACTAATTTTTTTTTTTTGTTTCTATAGCATAAACGTTCTTTTACAAATCTCTACATATGTAATGAAGTACTATAATTGGGTTTATTTAGTTAGTTTTTTTTTTTTTTTAAATTATATTTATATAGCTACTATAATCACTTATATAATGTGTCAACATATATCATGTGTAAGTGGATATCTTTAAATAGATGTTGCGTATTTTGAACATAAATTTTGAGACAAGTGTTATGTATCCTCCCCCCTTAAAACAATATAGAAAAAATATCAAAATAATGGGAGATTAATGCAATAGCATATGCAAAAAAATATTATGATTTTCATTTACATTTCTTTGTAGTGAATACTTTGGTATATAATTTTGTGTTTAATTTGAGATCTTATATTGTATTAAATGAAAAAGTGAGAAAATCATCAACAATATGCTGAAGTGTCATTATCTACAAAATGGCTACTGACGACAAGCTATGCTATCATTTTTCTCTATAAATATAAAACAAAAATGTAGTTCATGCAGTACACTATTGGTCAGTATCAAATCAGTGCTGAAAATATTGATCACTATTGATTTACATAATTTGATTACTTAAAATACAATGCCAATGAAGCTAATAAAATGTTTATAGTTTCCTAGCAACAACCACTGTTAATTATTCCTATAGTTTAACCATACAACTTTATTTGCTTTGAGAATAAGACTGCTTCTGTTCTCCCTATTACTATCTTTGGTTCTATGCTTGATTTAACTATTCTTTTGGAAACTCTCCTTTGAACATCAAATGACCCACAATAACATATAGTAGTATAATGAATTATATGCAGAATGGAAGGAAATATGAATATAACTACTACTACTACTATTAAATTTTAAAGTAATACTAATAAAATAACAAATTATGAAAATGATAAAGAAATTTGAAGTACAAAATCATATTGCATGCATAACAAATCCACACATCTTATACAGCATACATATCTATGTGTATCTTCAACTGGGTTTACTATCATATTTAATATCTCTCAAACTTCTTTGAAGATATATATTTACACACATTGCCCACAAATCACTTGTTAATTATATTTTATTCTTAACATTACAAATTTATAAGAAGAAAATAGAACAAAAGATAACGATGAAGAGTTTATGAATTACCTTACTACCAAATTATAGTTAGCTGACTGAAAACATTTCAATTAATTACAATTAGTGAAGATTTTTTTAAAAATATAATTAAATGGAGCTCTTATTAATATTTTATTGTTTTGCATCATTCTTGGGGATTGCACATTGTGTAATTTTGAGAAATACACTTTTAATAATGTCCAAAATATTTTTTTCTGTATGTGCCAATCTTTCTAATTTGAAAAATTTTCTTCCAAATTTTTTTTTTTTTTGTATGTATATTGTATTTCTATACCATTCCATAATTTAGGAGTTTAATTTTTTTCATTTCATCAATTCTATATCAATAATTTTGCTGAATTTCTATTTATCCACCATTCTTTTGTTGATAGATAAGCTAATAACTGAAGGATGCACTAGAACAGACAATAGGCAGGATATGTAACACCCTTAAGCTCCATATCCAATACTCATTAGCAAACATTTTTATAAGATGTACACACAGTGAATAACTTTATGCTGGCTTAATCTGGTTTTACTAATAAACTTGATGTCAGCTTCTCTTTTTATCAACACTTTTGCTGTTTATCCAGAAAATTATATATGTAATTGCAGTGTCTTATGACCCGCAAGTAAATGAATGGACAAAGGCAGAATTGAGATGGCAAGATTATACTGTAATACGGATAAATTTAACTATATATATATCGCCTATTATGAGGCATATAAAATAATAAAAGGTCGTGGTGACCTGCATAAAATATCCTAGTCCTGCTTTGGACTTACAGAGACTCATAATTAAAACTCAGAACATACTCAGAACGTATTCAGAACAATTAGTTTAGTTTATGGGGGTTTATATACCCCTCAAGACTTCTGGAGTCTTTTACGTTCCTAACCATATATGGTGTTTTCACTTACGTTTTCACATACACACAGTATTTTTATGTTTCTCACCATATATGGTATTTTACATAGTTTTCTGACCCTATAATGTCAGCTGAGCTTTTTATGATTTAATAACATTGTAATTTTACACAATCGTTATTCTTAATTACTATACAGTTATTTTACATATTTATTATACATTACAGTTATTAGTTTTATTCTACATTTATACAATTATTATTACTTTTACATATTCATTATATTTATACAATTATTATTATTTACATATTCATTATACATTATATATGTTTATACCTTGACCTTGAATACTGCACTCCTCCCCCACTCCAGAAGTACGGTTCTTCACCTAACATAGTCTTTGAGATGAGACAAAGGGTTTCTAGTTCTTGCCGGTTGCTGGCGGTCTTTGTTGTGCTTCGCCAATTTACGGTTTGTTGATGGTGGTTTCGATCCGCCAATTTTTCTGTGCTATAGGTACTTTCCGAGGTTTTGTTACAAAAGGTTTTCCTCTGTCTCTTAACTCTATTTCTACAGGCGAGGTTTTTTGTTTTCCTGGTTCTTTTTTGAACAAGTTGGGGTAATTATTTTTGACTTGCGATTCTATGTCGATTTTTTTTATTTTTATCATAATTTGATCAGATTCGTCTATAGTAGCACTTTTTAGGTAGCTACTTTCCATCTCTTTGCACATAAATTCTCTGTTCGGTTTTGTATGGTGGTGCCATCTTTCGGAATACTCAGTTATTTTTCGATCAGATTCATCTATAGTAGCACTTTTTAGGTAGCTACTTTCCATTGCTTTGCACGTAAATTCTCTGTTCGGCTTTGTATGGTGGTGCCATCTTTCAGGATACTTGGTTATTTTCCAATAACTTTCAGTTTCTGGTAAACTGCAATCACGGGCTTTGTGATCGATTTTCCTACATCAAAAACATTTAATTTGTTTATCGGTTTTGGGTTTAACTCCAAACATTTTAAATATTGTGGTTTGAAGTGGTTCTGTTTTCGTGAAGCTTCTGAATTCTTTCGCTTGGTCAAGCTGCAATTCATAAGCTGTTGCACATCTGATAGCTTCTTTGTAGGTTACATCTTTTATTGCCAGTAAGATCTGTCTAAACTGGTCATCAATTATTCCGTATAATAATTGTTCTAGAAGGGCTTCTTCTAAATATTTACTGTAAAGGCATGGCTTTGCCATCTCTCTTAAACCAATGTCATATTCTTTTATTTCTCATTCTTTCTTTGCCTTCTGCTTCTAAAGTGCAATCGAGCAATAAATTTGGATGGCTGGGGATTAAAATATTCATTTAGCTGTGTTAAGAGCTCATCATATTTCTGTGTCTCCGGCGAATTTCCACATAGATTGTTCGCTATTTCGATTACACTCAGGCCTGCAAAGCAAAGTAATGAGGCTACTTTTACAGTATTCTCGGTAATACTATTTAGTATAAAGTAGTTTTTATATCCTCTGAACATACAGTGGCCAATCACTCGGATTTTGTACATTAAATTTGCAAATAGAAACTTGCGATATGCTCGCCATTTCTCTGTTGATTCGAATCCACTTACACTTTTTCTCAGCTTGCTGTTTAGGCAATTATTTGCAGATTCAATTCTATGATGACTGAGCCAATTTTTAATGCAGGTCCATTCCTGTATTAACTGCCACTTTCTTTGATTCGATTCCTGTGCCGACTGCGCCAATTGCAGTGTCTTATGACCTGCAAGTAAATGAATGGACAAAGGTAGAATTGAGATGGCAAGATTATACTTTAATACGGATAAATTTAACTATATACATCGCCTATTATGAGGCGTAATAAAATAATAAAAGGTTGTGGTGACCTGCATAAAATACCCTAGTCCTGCTTTGGACTTACAGAGGCAGGAGTCTCTGACTCATAATTAAAACTCAGAACATACCCAGAATGTATTCAGAACAATTAGTTTAGTTTATGGGGGTTTATATACCCCTCAAGACTTCTGGAGTCTTTTACATTCCTAACCATATATGGTGTTTTCACTTACGTTTTCACATACACACAGTATTTTTATGTTTCTCACCATATATGGTATTTTACATAGTTTTCTGACCCTATAAGGTCAGCTGGGCTTTCTATTATTATACAACTTTCTATGATTTAATAACATTGTAATTTTACACAATCGTTATTCTTAATTACTATACAGTTATTTTACATATTTATTATACATTACAGTTATTACTTTTATTCTACATTTATACAATTATTATTACTTTTACATATTCGTTATATTTATACAATTATTATTATTTACATATTCATTATACATTATATATGTTTATACCTTGACCTTGAATACTGCAGTAATACCTTTAAAACACCAGATTTTCCAACATACACTCAAATAACTGTAGCTAACAAATAACTAACTTCAATGAGTAACTGAAATGACTCCAACTAATTCTAATGTTGTTTTTAATTTTTTATATAGCCACAGTCCTTCTCTGTTATTCTTAAATTGAAAGCAACATTACATATTTTTCAAATAATATGTTGGCTTGATCATCTTGTTTTTGATCAATCTATTTTAATGTCTAATTTAATTAACATAATTGGATTTGAAGATGGGAAAAACAGTTGAAATTATACTTCCTTTTTAACTTTATAACATTTGGGTTTATAAAAATGAAGCTTAAATATTATATAAATTAATCTATAAAATAAACAAAAGTATATATTTTTGCAATAAAAAAAATATTTCATAGTGTCTAATTTTCACCTATACATTAATTTAAATAATATTTGATTGCCAAAAACTATTTATTAAGAAACAAATTATATTTTTTATTCATTGAAAAATTGCTATTTATTTAAATTTCATGCAACTTTTTTATTTACACCATATTGCAAATGTAAATTAGCGATCAGGCTAATGCACATGCGCTTTAAAGATAACTATACGTAAATAATACTAACATTCTCAAACACAAGATAAAGTCTTTAGAAAAGGTAGAATGAATATCTAACTTTTCGACCCAAATGTTCAAGTATGGGCAAATCTTAAGTGTGCATCTTAAAATAATTTAAAGTGACTGTTTAATATTGTCACACTCTCATATCCACACACTTAAGATTTGCCCATATTTAAACGTTTGGGTCGAAAAGTTAGATATTCATTCTTCCTTTTCTAAAGACTTTATCTTGTGTTTGAGAATGTTAGTATTATTTTACGTATGGTTATCTTTAAAGCGCATGTGCATTAGCCTGATTGCTAATTTACATTTACAATTTATCAACATAGCACTGTATAAATAAATACTTAATCATATTGCAATAAATATTGATCTCTATTATTATTACACTGTCATATTTTAATCATTTTCATTTAGCTTATTGTTGCAACAAATTTGATTTAAACTTCAAACCTGTCTATATAATTCATGGACTAATAACTAAGCTGTCTTAGTGGTTTGACATTTTTTATATCATTGCACTTAAGACTAATTTTTCATAAATGACATACATTTAAATGTCATGTACATCCATATATTGCAGTTCTTGTTTTATAATTTCATATTTTATAACAGATCACTATTCAAAGTCAGTAACAACTTCAGAGTTGTAATATCCTCTCATATCAACAATAGTTATTTAATATTTAATACAAGTATAGTATATATACTTAAAATAGATGTAATTAGGAAGAATTTGAACTCAAAACAAGTTTCCTTCAGTCATTCACTCTATGTAATATGAGGGGTTAAATTGACAAAGTCAACATGGGTATAATAATAATAATGGCATCAAGAAGGGTTTTGAGTGTTCCATCATCGGATTTTCAATGTATGGATGACTGAAGAGTTGGAGTTGAGAAGATTGAAGCCTGTCCATTAAAGTTTGTACATTGTCTATTTTAATATAAAACTGTGCACTGATTATATATACATGTGGGAGATGATGCTTCAGACCAACTGATGAGTACTGGTTCAGCATGAAATACATATATTGGAAATCATTTATCTTTTTCACATGTGTGTGGTCATGGGTATCGATTGTATTAGATAGAGGGAATAACTGAAAGGAGTTTGAAAGTCTGAGTTCAAATCCCTCTTAATTCTTATTTAATTAATTCAGTTTATTGTCAAAGTGACTTTAAAATATTCTACTTAAATATTCATTGTATGTACATATTTAATGTTTTACTAAATTTTATTATTTTCATTCTGTGATTTTATTATTCAATTTTCATGTTTTTTCTGACTTAGTTAAACTGACTAACTTTCTTATACAATGCTGTTATTTTAATATATGCATACATATAATATGTTTTCAGGGATAAAAGTTGTTCAATGATTCTGTGGGTTTTTCCAAGGTGTAAGAACAAACAAAAGTCGATGTTTTAGTAACACTGGTATTTCATTTTTTAATGTAGTAGTGGTTAGATTCCAAGAAGAGGCTGTATTGTATTTTTATTATTAAAAAAAAAGTATTTGAATTTTGAAATAATTAATAATAAAGTTACAAATTGCATGTTACACAAACAAGTGAAGCTCAATTTCAAGAGAATTATATGGCTGAGCACTTTTGGGGACCTTTAGATCCCATATTTATAGTCTATCTTAGGAGTGTTGGTTTGAGCTACCAACACTCCTAAGATAGGCTATGAATACGGGATCTAAAGGTTCCCAAATGCGCTCAGCCATATAATTCTTTTAAAATTGGGTTTCACTTGTTTGCGTAACATGCAATTTGTAACTTACTACTCGAAGATGAAGTATAAACAAGATTTTATTTCAATAATATATAAGATAAACCAAGCCATTTTGTTTTTCCTTTCTTTATAAACTCATATCTAGGCCTTTTATTTAATTTAATTTTAATATAATGACTATTACTTTACTAAAGATAAACCATTATATTATCAAAATATCAGCTGTTACCCATCCCTACACCAGTGGTATATTATCCATAAGAATTGTAGGACTGGAACCTCTCTAATATAAAATACAAGTTTCTACTTTATTGTTGCAATTTTTAAACTTTTTTATATGTTAATTTAAAAACCGTTATTTTTTTTGTTTGAAATACAATACCACTTGATAATATTTTATATAATTTATTTTGTAACAATAGTTGCATTTTGTAATAATCAATGTGCTGTGTGGGCCAAAAGTTAGTAACAGTTATGTCTAGTGTACTCAATCTTGGAGTTGCATTCAATATGAACCACATCAAACTTTATAAACTATACAGAAATGGCTAATTAATGGGAATAATATATTGCAGATAACATGATTTACATGCAGTTTGCACTGGTAGTACTTCAGCCTAAGATATATCTTGCTTTCAAAAGAATTAAAACATTTTTAAAAAAAATCAATAGCATAAAATCAATTCACTGCTTTAACCATCTTAAGTTTATAAGAAAAAAAAAAGATTATAAATAAAACACATTTTTATAATAAGATTATAAATAAATTTGTAAAAAAAAAAAGAAGAATGAAATTGAAATATAAGTACATAACTATCTATTGACATTATTCTTTTTTTACATTCACATGTATTTATGTGTATAACTTGACTTAGAAGGTAAAATTAATTTTTCAATCCATATTGATTTTTATTTTTGTTGCCACACCCCCAATTACTGCAAGTTCTTACAGGTCTTCACTTCTATACACAGAAAAATTTAAAATAATACTATAATTGAGTCACAATATCTGTTGTTTTGTACCAAGCCCTCTTGCCTACATCTTACACTGTGTATAATAGTTCATGTTTAATTGATCAGTTTTGATTGTAATATTGTTTACTAAACTGCAAGTGTAGAACACTTTTCAACACACACACATATAAAACAGATGATTTTATATGTATAGAATGCATATATAAATTAATATTATAATATAAACTAAAAAATAATAATGTAATTAATAATACATTGAGGAAGCACACACACACATATATATATATAACTGAGCATGTGTTATCTCATTCACTTTTTCTCAAAAAATAAAAACAATAACAAATTTACTGTACCATATCTTTATTTTGTTAAATAAAATGAATAGTAATGTGTCAGATTTTCATCATAATTAGATGTGCTCTGGATATCTTTTTTTTTCGATAACTTTTTTTTCATATAGAAATGTAATAGCAGTCTCATTATTAATAGACTATAAGCTTTCTAGTTGTTTTGATGTTATTAAGTTCTTATCAATTTCAAAATCTATACAGTCACCTTTTCTTGTCATTATTAATTTTAAATTCTTGGTTAAATTCTTTAAGCTTTTTGACATAATATACCTTTACCTTTCATTAATGATGAACCTTTATGTGACAATTCACAATTATTATCACCAATCTGTACCATTATTTTGATTTACAATTGATTATTCACTATTACAATCTTTAAAAAAATGCAAAAAAATTTTTAAAAAAAATTGCCATTTTTTTCAAGATGGCAATCAAAATATTATGATTATTTTGTAAGATTGATGACATCATAGAATAGTAAGCTATATCTTCTGGAAATAAAATGGCAATATTCACATTAAAATTATACAGTAGAGTTCATTCATTACATAGTATATAATTTAGTTTTGATTATAGAATTAAAATTTGATTGATGCACTATCATTCAATGACTTTACAAAACATTCAGTGCTTTCATTTATGATATATCCAAGGTCAATAAGACATTCATCATTAATGACCACAAAATAAAAAGCCAGTTACATTCAGCACTTTGATAATGTACAACAAAGTATATTAATATTTAGTTGTAAAATGTGCATATCAGCTAATCTATTTTATTCAATCAGTTTTATGGATTACAATTCTTGCAAACATTATTTTGCCTACAATAAAAGTATGACAATGATAGTAAGTCGTCATAACTGTGCAGCTAAGAATCAAATTTATATAAAGAAAGATTACTAAACATATATTTAAAATATCATTCATTTTATTAATTTTAAATCAATCTCATAATTTGTGACCTATTTAAGTTAGTAGCCAGTTAGAGATCGACAAAAGTAACAAAAAAAAAGATTTAATCAATTATGTATATTATTCAAGCTGCAGCAATCAATTGTAATAGCATTTCTTTAGTTACATTTTACTGCATTTATATAAAATAAAAATAAAAACGTATTTTAATAAAATTAACAGTGCTGAAATATGACAATGTAGTAACTATCATAATTATAAGTTATTTTGAGAAAAATTATTTCATAAACTGTGCAGCTAATAATCAAATTTTTATGATAAAATGTTATTAAATGTAAGTTTAAAATATCTTTTATTTTATCAGTTTTAAATCAATCTCATAATTTGTGACTTATTCAAGATAATAGTAGGTTTTATTGTGAATATAGATTGGTAAAAGAAGAAAAAAAGATGTAATCACTTACATAACTTAGAAAAACTTAATCAACTGTATATGGCATTTCTTTACATACATTTTACTACATTTATGTAAAATACTACATGATTTTAAAAAATTGATAACATTGACAACATTGGTTTGAAATTACAAAAGTAGAAAAAAAATTATTGAACATAAAATGCATGAAAAATAAATTTTAAAATGTACATTATGTTAGTAAAAAAAATTGAGCATAAAATGCATGAAAAATAAATTTATGTTAAGTTACTTTTTAATTTAATTTTAAAATTTACATTATGGTTAGTTTTTTTTTTTTCATGCTTTCTTTTAATTCAATGAATCATGATACAGGAATATCATTCTGTGATTATGTAAGAATGAAAATGGTGATCAGCAACTTTAAAATTATAATATTTTTTCTTTTAAAATTATAGGTACTAAAAGGTTTTTACAAAATATATTTATGTACAGATTAGTATTATTTTTAATAATGTGCTAAGTAAAAAGTTTTCTCATTAATTAACACCTTTTTCAATTATGCTTAATTTTTTTATCAATTATTTTATATTTTGAATTTAAAGTAAATTAATTCTTTCTCCCATAAGAACCCATTATAATTATTTATTTTTTATGCCAGATTTTACTTTATAAGGCATTTTGTATAATCAATTGTCATCAATAAACATGGTAAAGATATAAAAGAACATTTTCAAATTCTTTTTGTGCCACAAATCAATATCTTTCATTCTATCACTTAAGAAAGATACTTTATGAATTTTCTAAAATTTCATAAAATTTTTAGCTTTATACATAGAAAACATTTTATTATACAAAATATTGTACCACATCGAAATTCAGAAAAAAAGGTGAAATATAAATTGTATATTCTTTCAATGCAACTCAAAGAAACATTATTATATGAATTTTATACAAGGTAATTCATTTCTGAAATTCTTCATCACCTAGTGAGAGTTTTCACAAATGTTATTTTTAAAATATTGTTTATATCATACTTATTTGATTTTAAAGTTTTAATTTCCCCCAAATTCCATAGACATCAGGATAGGTAAAAATTCAGCAAGATAAAAGATGCTTAAGTTCTGCCTTGATCTACTGTGTTTCTGGTGTCACTAATTTTTGCAACATTACTTGAAAAAAATAGTATGATTTTTTTTTGTGGGTTTATTAAAATTCAAAATTATTTTGTACAATAATTGTGCAATTATTATTAAAAATCAAAAAATACAAATTATTACTTACTTATTTTGAATGTAAATGTTTTATTTGTAAAAATATAATATTATATTTGTGGTCAATGTGTATTACCCAGAAAGCATGTGCGAGCTGTTCACTATCATGTAATAAGTGCCCATTTGCATGGATATATTGCAATAATGTAAAAAAATCAAACTTTTAAAGCATAATTTGATCTATTTCTGAGATATTTATCCATTCACATTTTAATAATAAATGTCAAATAAAAAGATTTCATTTGTTTTCTGAAAATGAAAATACTCTTCCCAGCAATAATGATGAAAGAGGTTAGTTGTTTTGATTACAATGTAATGTTTTAATATTTTCAAAAGTCAAATGTGATTATTTAGAATTTACTTTGTAACAAAAATATCTATCAAATGAAGTCAAATTATATTCTGATAAACAATAATAGTTTAATCCTAAACTTAATGTTGAATACTTATAGTCAGTGAATACAATTAAAACTGTCATCTGTGAGGGAGCTAATAAATATGATTGTGTCTGAAGTTCAGAATCAGAAAATGGCTGCTGCTTCATAAAATTTATTAAATTTATAAATTTTATTGTTTTATTTTTGTTTAGTTACATGTTTTTTGGGTTATATGTAATTGAAATAGTGCATATTGATACAGCACATATTGCAGCTTCATTGTTTACATAAAAGGTTTGATAAAAATTTATTCAATAAAATGTATAAATGCTGATATTTGACAATATAAAATTTTGCTTTTTTTTAAGGAATTAAAATTGTCAAATTGTTATCATCTGAAATCTGGGTGTGGCTGCTTGATGGTGTTGTTTCTGAGCAAAAGCGCAGAAATATGCTGTTTATGTGGCTGAATTTATGGCATATAGAACAATTCTGTTCATATTAGCTGTTAGAAGGTGTAGATGGCATTGCACACCAATATTATGGCCTGATGATGTGCTTCACAGCACTATGGAAATAGCAAACACTTCAAAGATCACTATTGTATGATGTGAGGTATATGGGATTCAACTTGCCCTAACTGTTTTAATATGCATTTGAAGTAATGACGTTGCACCCTACCTGATGTACTGTTACATAGTAATAATTGTAAGGCCATCATTGTGCTTCCCTACAGAATGTAGAAGGGGGAAAAATTGCAAAAGGGTATGTCCCAGCGCCATTTCACATAAGTCATGTGTTGTATGTTGTTTTGAAAATCATAAGGTTGGTTGTATCAGAATAATGTATCTTTTGATCATCAGTCCTCATGCCTGCTGTTTCCAGCGCTATATGCTGAAATGTATAATGTAATTAAAAAATGTAATTTAAATAATGTTTCATATCATTTTAAAAATGTAATTTAAAAAATATTATTTTAAATCAAGTAATTATAAAAAGAATGTATAATGTAATAAAAAATTGGAATTGAGAAAATAATGTTGTTTCGTAAATTTTTTAAAGAAAAAATTATTGGGAATTGAGAAAATAATGTTGTTTCGTAAATTTTTTAAAGAAAAAAATTATCAGCCCGGTAATGTTATATTTCATTATTTTTGCACAGAAACAATGCTTATCAAGCAGCCATGCCCAGATTTCAGATGATTATCATTAAAATTTTAAAATATGTGAAGAGGAAAAAAAGGTTTGTTTATAACGTACCCCTCCCTCCTTCTTTCTTTCTCTTTCTTTTAGAAATGGGTATATTCACGTATCTTTACATTTACTTTTAATGATAATTTGAAGAGTATTTTTTTTATTCTATTTGTAATTCTATATATAAGCATTTTCAAATGTTTTTCTAGAAAAAATTAATTAACATATAAATTCACTCTCCAGCATGCTATTGGTCAGATTCATAGTATTTTTATTCAGTAGTAGGAACTGTGGTATTTGAATATTGTTATTTAAATCTGTCAATTTACATATTCTGTTTCTTAGATAATGTAATGCTGGAATCTTTTTTTATTGATAGCATAGGAGTTATTAGCGATGTGCCATGCTTCTTTAAATTGGTACTCTTTATCATTGCATTCTTGAACATGAACAAAAATGTGTCCACAGCTTCAATCCTGTAAACATAAATATAATATATTTGGAATGCAATGATAGAAAGCACAAAATTAAAGAGGTGTGCCAACTCTCAAGCTGTCAATAAAAAAGATTTCAGTGTTGTGTTATCTAAGAAATTGAATATGTAAATCGACAAATTTAAATAGTAATATTCAAATACACAATTCCTGCTACTGACTCTGTCTGTACAGGTCGAAAACATGCTCAACAACTTAGAGCTTTCTATAACAAGAGAGTGAATTTATGTCTTAATTAATCTTTTCTACCAAAACATTTAAAAATGCATATATATATAGATTTAGTTTTAAATGTAAATATTAAAATAAAAATAGATTAAAAACAAAACAAAACATTTGATGTTTTTAAGTTAAAAATTGTTTTAAGGTTTTTAGATTTTGTGTACTTTTAACAAGCAAAAAGATAGTCTTTTTTTTTTTTTATTGTTGTTGTTTTCTGATTTTTAACATTTATTTTACAAAATCTTAAAAATATATAATTATTTAAATAAATTGATTAATATAATTTATAAATAAGCTTTTGAAGTTATAATATGTAAGCATGTAATTTTTTGTTTAAACAAAATAGCATAGCTTTAGCTGAGTATATTTTTGTTTCAAATGTATTGAACCTCATTCATTCTTTGAAATTAAAGCAATATTAGCTTCATCTTTTGAATTTCGCATAGACTTCTGCAAATATGGAAATTGCCCTGATATTATGCAATGGTATTTTTATTATAAAATAAAACGTGTAGGAAATATATTCTATAACTCATTCTTGTAGTTTCGATATAAAAAAATGATTTTTGATAACAGCTAAAAATCTTGCATACAAACTGTATTCTGAATTCTCTATAATTTTCCAAATTAACTCTAATGCATATTTATAAAAGTTATAGATAAATAATGTTATTAAGAAATACAGTTAGAAATTAATATTTATATAGACTTAAAAACAATGCTGTAATTAATCTTTAGTTAATATTATATGAAAGGGAGAGAGTGAAAACAATATATTCTTTTATTAAAATTTATTCAGTTTCTGTAAAATTCATTTGTTTAACTTCCTTTAGAATTAACAATTTGTTTGAATGTAATGTACTTATATATATATATACTTCTGAATAAAGTATATTTGAAATATTTATTTACTGTATTTTGGATTAATATTGCGTGAAGTAATTATATATATATAGCATACATATTTTTTTAAAAAAGAAAATTGTTTGAATCTTTCATATGAACAATTCATTAACATTCCAGAAAGTAAATTATCTTATGCCTATTATCTGTAAAATTAATAAAAGCTATTATAGTATTTAAAGTAATTAAAATACAATTAAAACAACTTTTAATAATTATAATAACAAACATTTAGAATTCATCCTATAATATTTATAATAACTTTCATACCAGTTTTTGCTTTGAGTAAATCTACCAGGCATGTCAATATTAAAATAACAAAGTTGTTTTTTAAAAAAAAAAAGACTGGTTAATTATAACCAGAATAAAATACACTCCATTTCATATTAAAGTTAATATTGAGTGATTCTCTCTACTAATACTTAAGTAGGTAATTAATGAATATAAAATAACCTCATATAGCAACAAGATTATCTATTGTTGAATTTTCACCACTACTTTCATGGTAAAAATAATTTTGTTAAAGATTATCTTCCTGTATATTTCTAAAAATAGATTTCCATTCGGTCTTCCAATATACTTAAGAAAAAAGAGCATCCAACTACTCTGGTGCCCTCTATTGTAAGCTTGAATAATCAGTGATTACCAGATAATAGTGCATTTTGATTCTCATCCTCTAGTCTGGTCTGTCTTTTCTTCTTATCACTAATTTTTGAAATAATTCACGCTCTCAGATCTAACCGCTTCAGCTTCACCTATTTATATAGAAAGTAGGTTGAAGTAAAGAAGGGTTTCCCTCTTTTCTTCCAATGCATAAGCTTGTGGTTAAGACATGTAGAGGTCCCTACCTTCACATTTTCAACCGCACATGCTTTAGGTTTATCGCCTTAGTAAATAAACTGAAATAAACAAATAATCAAATGATGTTGTATTAGTATTCCCATTACATTTGAACTATGATCCAATATTTATATGTTTTAGTAATAATAATTTGAAAAAATTAGAAAAACTGATAAGGAATTCTAATTAATATTTGATTTATCAAATTAAATTAAATAATAGCTTAAAATATATTTTATAAAAAAATTAACTGCTAAATTTTATTACTATTAAAATAAGACTTTGTAATATTGACTGCAGTGATATCTAATGTCATAATTATTGTAATACATTTTATTTGTTTTTAATTTAATTCACAGAATTAGATTTTTAGAAAATAAATTATGTACTAAATAAATAAAATGCGTGTTTAACAAGCAAAATGTCATATGACTCCAGCTTATATTTTTTAGTTACTTTTTTCTTTCTCTCACTTGTCTTCTAATGTAAGTTTACATTGGGTGGCTGGCATCAATGTAGTGAATTAGTTGTTTTCTAGGGAATGTGTATTAGGTTTTAAAAATCCAGATGCAGTGATCAAAGCCATAAAGTAATACTTAATTTGAGGATATGAATAGGACAGTACTGGACAGAGATTTATCAAGCATTCTTATCTAGCACCCATTAATTACTAAAGCTTCCACTAGATGGCAATTGAAGTGAGATAAAAAGAATTTTCTATTGGAAGGCATTATGTAAAACTGATTCTATTGCTTTTGTAACAATTCTGGCCAAGAAATAGAGATTCATATAGTTACAAAAAACCATAAACACGATTACATACAGATACTAATCTGGTATCAGATCTATATGATTATACAAGCAAGTTATGTTGAGCTGGTGATTTGTTAGTTAAAAAAAAGGAAATAAAAAATAGCAGGTGGAGAAAAGATGTATATATTCTCCTTAAACTTGAAATTAGCCTGAAGATATGAGAAGGATAGTATTGGATAGGGATTTATTTAGTACTATTTATTGATTAATCAAACTTACACTAGATAGTTCAACTGATATGAGAGAAAGAGAATTTATATTTACAATGGGTGTTCACTGCATTTATTTTCATCAATTAATCTTCATAAAAAGAATTTGAATTTAACAGGATTCAAACATTTCATTGATATGGCCAGATTTCTAATGGATCCTAATTTTATTATGGACTCTGCAGTAATTCATATTGCATTGACTGAGTCAAATTCTGATCAAGCTCTACTAATTTTTTGACTATAATCTAGATGACAAAAAAGACCAGGAAAGCTATCATTCAAAAAAATCATTACTAAAGAGAAGTTGGAATGAAAGATTGTAAATTCTAGATAATATATGACAATATAACAAATGCACTTACAAAAGCAATGTCCTTATAAACAACAAGTTTTCTGATACTTTAATCATTTGTTACATTGAACCAGCTTTTGGTTTACATGGAAAAAATAAACTATTATTGTATAAGAGTTCAGAGTACACTAAGAAAGATCTAGAAATAATCTATATTGAAGATTGAAAGATATTCAGCATTTATCTTTTAAAACTATGATGAAAATTGGTTTTTGATTAACAGTTTTCATTATATCAAAAAGTAACTGGTCTTTATAAACCAAAAATAAGGTCTTTACAAATAATAACAGGGCAGTAGTTACCAGACTACTCAATTTTTTTTGTAAAGAATTATAAGAAAGTTCAAAGAATATTCAAGCATTTTATCTTTTGCTTGTAGTCTCACTTGAAGAGCATGATTAACTCAATAGATATATTAGTTTAGATATAAGGTACATGAAGTGATTGTGCTAAACAAAATACCCAGTTAGGTTGTTCAAGGATCCCTGATCCATTTGTTGATTGATGGTAACATTACCTATCCTAAACATCACATGATCCCCATTGATTATTCTGGCTTGCACTGAGTGGCACTACTGTATGGAGAGTATTATCCATCCTAATAGGAAATCACTTATGTTCATTTTTAATCATAGTAAGACAAAATGATGTAAATAAAACAATTATTATCAATGAGCAAAGCCCTTTAATGAAATGGTTTAATTTTATTTCAAAATTTATCATTGGTTAATTGGAGTTTTAAAGAATGATGAAAAATATTGAAGACTTGGTGGAGAAATGAGTTGGGAATAATTTATATGAGAGTGTTGACGCACTGAGGTTTTCACAGATATATAATTGAACTGATAACATTTTGAAAGTAATCTAAGATTTTAAACTATGTTAGAATACTTGAAAGTCCTCTGAAGATTATCAGTTCATCAATAAAAGTGATACGATAGGTTAGAAACAATAGGAAAAAATCATTTTGTGACATTTAATTACTTAGTCATTGGACAAAGTGTACAGCAAATTATAATACAGAAAAGATAGATTTTAAAAAATATGTTTATAGAAAAAAAATATTCCAGTAGATGTATGCAGTTTTTTTTTTTACACAAAGAGAATGATTATAAGATAATTATAAATCAAATATGTAAGTAATAAAAGGCAGTCCAAATTAAACAAACCAAAAGCAATTTTGAAATCAATCTGAGACGACTCCATTATCAGTTTGTTTTCTACAGCATTGATTGTTTCTTCTTGGATTAATAACATTGCCTCAAATTTATGACAGTGTTTATTTAATTTTATAATGTTAGCAAGTTATTTTTGAAATAAACATGATTTAATTTCTCTATTATTACAATTATTTTTTGGAGTTTATATTCTTGAATATAAATTATCAGAAGATAGAAATTATTGTTCTTCTGATGTAGAAATGGAAGATTAAAGTAGTTCAGAAATTTATGTCTGTGAATGATAAGTAGTTTATAGTAAAGGCAAAATGAAAGAACCACAAATTTAAATTTTAAGCAATATATTATTTTTTAATTATTTTACTTATATTCTCATCAACCTTCTTACTCTAATACTGATATAGTACATGGAATTAGTATTTTCATTTCAACAATTTTTTTTTATTAACAATAAATAGTGATTACATACTAATAAAGGATAGATAAATGAATAAATTGTACAATAAAATGATTGTATAATGTTCTATTTATCATCTGGCTAGATTTTGTTATGAGAGTACAATTGTTATACTCTTATGTGGTTAGGTATAGTGATGAGATTCTAAGAACTTGTTTAATAGAATAAGCATTTTTAATATAAACATGCATATTTTCTTTTAGAATTTCCTATTCTATAATGCTGGGTAGGTGGGAGTTGATAATCAGAAAAAGGAAAGAGCAGTTAAAGACCAGGTGTCATCAAAGACTTTACTGGAGGCCAGGAGCTAGTCACGTTTCTTGATTTTTTTGAGCGTTTGATAAAACAATGGTATGATTTGTGGCGGGGGTAATTCCATGAGAGTTTTGCATCTCACTATCCATATGGAATAAAGGACAAAGGTAGAAAGCCTTATTATTGAAAAAAATCCATTATGAATGGCATTTTCAAGTGAGAAAATCATATCAGGTCTTATGTTGGAATTAATTATAATTATATCTTTCAGTGTTTTAAGTCTTGGGCACCGGTGTATAATATGGTCTATGGTTTCATCTTCACGAGCACACAGACCACATATAGGATCAATGCTGTTAAAACCTCTTCGGTGATAAAGGAACCAATTCGTGGGAAGTGCATTAAGATTTATTTTAATGTTGAAGTCAAGGAATTTGGGTTCCAGACTCCATCTTTTGAAGTGTGAAATGAGTCTTTGGTTGGTTATTTTTAGGCTGGTTTTAATGGGTTGTTGATTATAGTTGATTATATTGTATGCTTCCCATAAGGTGATTTTTTTGTTAAGGTTAGAGGGCATTATTGGGTTATAAAGTTGTAAGTGGTCTATTAGGGAGGCTATCCATGAACTGGCAGAGGGTGGAGGACGATCTGTCGGTGTAATTTTTTTAATAATGTTGGAGTATCCACATGAGATGATCAGATTATGTAGAGTGTTGTGGGTTTTCTGTAAAATGATTGCTTGTATTGAGTGGAATGACAGTCCATTGAACCTGCGTGGTCGTTGGATGCCTCGCAAGCTAATAGCAACTGTCCTTCCTCTCCAGAGAAGTTTGGTACATAATCGGTTGATTTTATTTTGAAACTGTTTAGACATTTTTACGAATGGAAGGTAATATGAGATTTTTGGCATTATGATCATGTTGAGGAGGCCAACCTTTCCATATAATGAAAGGTATACTCTAGAGAGTGACATGGTGATGGCTTCAGTTGAATGGAGGATTGCATCTTGAATCTCTCTTGCCATTGCAGTTGGTGGTTTGAAGGTTGGGAAACCTAGGTATCTTTGGGGTTTTGCAGAAAAGGGAGAGTTAATTTGTTTACCAGACATGATCTTCCAGATGGAAGATTTGTCAAAGTTTATTTGTAGGCCAAGTTTCACTGTATTTCTGTTTAAGATGCTCATGAGATGGGGAAGGTATTTAATGGTGGGAAGAACAACCATGATGTCATCTATATATGCAAATACATTGAAGTTTTTATTGAGAGAGGGAAGGAAAATTCCTGGGAGGTTTTTTTCCATATCCATCAGAAGAGGGTTGATGTATGCTGTGAAGAAAAGGGCACTGAGTGGAGATCCTTGAGGGATCGACTTGTATGGCTTGAAGCCTGGTGTAATCTTGCCATCAAGAGAGAGAAAAATCTCTCTGTTGTTGAGCAGATTGCTGATCATCTGAACAATCCTGGCTGGAATGTCGCATTCCAACAGAATATCCAGGAGGATATTTATCTGGACTGAATCAAATGCTGCAGCAACATCCAGCTGGACAGCAATAGGTTTTGATTTACGATGTCCTCTGATGTAATTGAATAGTGCAGTTACATTGGACATAGCATGCGAGGTTGATGATCCCTTTTTCCCGTATTGGTTTGACGAGATATGGCTAAGGATTTGAGTTTGGATTTGATCTTTAATGACTGATTCAATTATCTTGATAAGCAATGGGGTCATGGAAATTGGCCGGATATTGTTAATGTCGTTTAGTGGTTTTGCTTTTTTAATAAAAGGCACGAGTGCCACTGGGTAAAGATCTGTTATGTTTCTGTTGCCGGAGGCTAGGTGATCAATCATTTTTTTAATAATTGGCACAGTGAATTGACTGAGGTGTTTGAGAAGGAAATTTGGGATGCCATGAAGGCCAAGATGAATGCCGTCCGGGAGAGATGTTATCTTCTTTTTGATTTGGATTTCTGTGATGCCATGTTCGCCGGGGTCACCAGCATCCAACCAGCTGTTTATAGGAGGAGCACCATCTTTTTGCATTAATTGGCAGAATTGTTTGCTGATGTGCTGCATCATTGGAAAGCCAACGAGATTGGTTCCATTAGAATTAATGGATAAGGGAGTGATTTGTTTTCTATTGTACCCCAGTGCCCATCTAAGGTAGTCTCTCATCCAGCAGTGTTGTTGTGCTAAGAAACATTTGGCTCTTCTGATGGATATATATTCTGCAAGGGACTTTTGCTTGATTTTGTACAGATTTTTAAGGAAGATGATTTTTTCTGTATTTGTGAAATTTTGCTGTAAAGCTTGAAGTTGTATATTAATGTCTATTAGATCATTTAGAAGGCCATTAGGTCCTTTGATTTTCCTGGCGTGGTGATTTAATATGGATTGTAGTATTCCGATGAAGGAAAACCAGCCCTCCTCAGCAGGAAGGGAAAGGATGTTTATTTTCTGGAAAAGGATGTATGCCTCAGATACTATCGCTTCGGTCATATTTGATTGGGTGATCATGCGCATGGTTTTACCAGGTCCATCAATAGGTGCAGGGATTGAAATAGGTGTAAGTTGCAAGATTAGAGCCATATGATCAGAGAAAGCAACAGGAGCCAAGGCTGCATCAAGGTTGAAATGGAGGTCTGGGGTGTAGTAAACCAAATCAATCAGGGACTTTTTAGTTTTAGTATAGAAAGAGTAGGCTTCGGGAGGGAAGAAGCCCTCTCCACACATTAATCTGCGATTTATTAGATGCAAAAATCTCTTGTTGAAGTCATTGTATGTGGTGTTAAAGTCTCCCAGAAGAATAGTAGGGGAGGCTCTGTTAGCATTGATGGCATTTAGGATGTGGATTATTTTTAGATATTGAGAGGTGTCTTTGGCTGTATATATATAAGCTATGATGATCGGATAACCCCAATAGTCTATTTCTATGATAATAATATTGGCATCTAGGAATAGAATGCTAAAACTGTTTGGTGGTGTTGACTTGCTGAGAAGAATACCGACTCCACCTGAAGCAGAATGGCCTACAGAAAATCTAGTAAATCCGAGAGTTGAGAGAAGAGATAGTATTTTATGATCGGTCTTATGGTGATATTTAGTTTCACCCATAAGAAGTATATGAGGGGAGCAGAGCGAGAGCCAGTTTTTAATAGCTAGAACTCTATCAATTGAGTTGATGCCGCGAATGTTAATGCCAGCAATTTTGCAGAACATGATAGATTAATCCAAACCGTCCTCAGCAAAGTGTGCCAAGTCAATGTGGGACATCTCCATGTTAATGAGGTCTGATGTTGTTTGGCAATCAGAGTCTTGTGATTGAATTTGTGGATGGATTGGCGAAATAGTTGTTGGTTGCGGAAACGCATCCATGAAGTCTTCGGTGTCTGATGAAGTAGTGTAATCTGTCTGAGATTCGTCAGAAGGATCAATGGTATCAATGGTTGTAGGATCCATGGTTTTCCTCTTTTTTTCTATGGATTTGCGAGGCTTTGTGCTTGATATATCTGAAATTTGTTTGTTAGAGGGTGGAGGTGAGTAATGTATCAGATGGGCGCTATCATCATCAGAGCTTGATTTATCTGAACGAATTGATTTTCTTTTAATTTTCTTATTTGTATTTTGGGTATTTGTTGTGTCGGTTTTTTGAGGGTTTTGAAGTTTAACAGTGTTTTTTTCATTTTCCTGTTCTTTTGATAAAAGTGTTTTTTTATTGTTATAGGAATTTGTTTTAAATTTTAGACCCGAGTCATTTTCGGTTTGCTGTAACTGTTGGGAAACATTAACTATGCTGACTTTCGGGTTGAGTGTTTGACAAGTCTTTTCATCTGGATGGTTAATTATTGCAGGAGTTGAAGAATTGAGGACAGTTTGTGGATCACTTTGTTTAGGTTTACTGGACTTAACTGACCCAAATGAGGATGTATCAATGGTTTTAGACTGGGTGGGAGTTGTTATGGATGGATTGTTTTGAAATTTTTTGAGTGTATTTTCTTCATCTCCTATATTTTCCTTGCTCTCATCAGGTGGTTTGGTCATATTGCCTTCTTTTGTATCAAGAGTTTGGCCTAGTATTGTTTCTCGGGGATTAGTATAATATGTATCGTATGTATGATCTTTAGTCTTATCGGTTTGAGTGATTGGTTTAGGCGCGGTATATGTAATTGCTTGGATCTCTGATTCACTACTATTAGTGTAGAGGTTGTCGTTTGTTCTTTCTTGAATATTTTCATTTTGAAAGATAGGTTTGGATGTGAAAGGGTTTGTTGGAGGATTTATTTGAATCAGGTTGTCTGGGTTTGTGAGGTTGCTGATTGAATTAGGCCCATGAGGTGATTGTCTATTTAAGGATGTGAGAGCCGTGTTAGTAGGTCTACCAGGACATCTGTGAACTTTATTCTTTTTAATACCACAGTGTGTACATATTCTTGCTGCACAATCTTTAATGAGGTGTGTTCTTTCAAGGCAGAAGAAACATTGTGGATGTACTCCCCTGAAAGTCAAAACCATAGGAGAGCCTCTTGCAGTAATAATAGTGGGTATGTCAGTGGGTATAATGTTTTTCTTCAATGTAAGTGTGAAGATAACAGTATTGGACAGGATTTGATCTTTGCAGTGAGGGTTTAATAGGTGTTTAAATTTGCTAACTGAGCCATAATTAATAAGGATGTCTTGTAGTTCTTGTTCTTTCAAGTGGGCAAGACAGTTTTGGATTCTGCCGGATAGTGTAACAGGACGGTTCATATCTATGGAGCATAGTATAAAATTTCCCAAAGATCTGTATTTATTTTTAAAGTTCATACGGTCCGCCCACGTTTTAAACTCAACGATAACATAGCGGTCATTGGGATGATTAAGAATCATATGAATGCCTCTGCCTAATTGTTTTTGATTGATTAGACTGTATAGCTGTTCTAGAGGGAACTTATATAGAGCACATTGTTGATTTGTTATGGCTAAGATTAACGACTTATCGCTGTAGTAGTTAGCAAACGATTTATATAGGCTATTGGGAATCGTTTTGTTGAACTCATTATTTATTTTTAGGAACATGTCATCATTAAGATCGTTTATATTAAATGAGACATTTTCCAAAGTGTTTGATTCTTGTTCTATGTCTAGTTCTGAGATATTCAAATATAGTTCATTGAAATTATTGGCCTTAATATTTTCGGAGATGCTCTCAGAATTTTTAGACCTTATGATATTTGCGTACGTAGAGGAATTTTTCAATATTGGTATTGAAGAAATTGGATTAGATTGTAAGTTGGCTGAAGTAGCAATGAATTGTTCTGCGCTATAATCTTTGTTTGTTCTGGAATGTGATTTATCGGTTTTAAAATTTATTTCTTCTTTTTGATTTTTAAATTTACTGTTGACAAACTGTAATGTGACAGCACTGGTTTTGTCGACCTCTGGTGGAAAAGTTTTAACTTTAAAAAATTCGCCGAAATCATCTTGTTGGTAATTTTGTCTATTATTTTCAGATATGGTTTCCAGATATGTTTTCCAGGGTATTATTGGGCAAAGGAAATTGCTCATTAGAGTCTTCTGAGGGTGCATAAAGTCTTCGGAGAGGTGATGATTGGTTTTTGCTTGTATTTTTAAGCATTTCAATTGTTTCGCTTGATGAGATATTAATGCTATTACTTATATTAGGGGTAAGTTGAATATTTTCTAAACTTTTGTTGATATTTGTGATGCTGTTTTCTTTTGAAATATTGGTTTGTGGGTTTTTATTTGTTGTAGAAGTTATTTTGGATGAATTTAGATTAGATCTAAGGCTATAAAATTTACGACCGATGACTGCATTGCTAGATTGAATGCTGAGATCGGGGCTAACCTTAATTTGCAAATTATCGATTATATTATCACTTTCCATAATATATAATGATTAAAACCGACTTACCTTGAATAAGAAACGTAAAGGTAAGGGGACAATCGTCCCTATCTTCCTGAAATTGAATCGCTTAGGGACGCTTTTTGTAAGACCAGTTGCAAAGATGGCTGCCAAAAGCGGAAGTGGAATTAGTATTTTTATATTAACTTCAATACTAAAAATCAGAAGCAGGATAACATTAGAATTTTGTATAAAAACAATAAATTTGTAAAAAATACCCTGTGCAGTTGCCATAATTGATAGATCACCTGATTTGGGATCGGAAGGTTCCAGGTTCTATTCTGGCACTTGCAGGTCTGGTGCTTGAACTTCTTATGAACTCCTAAGCAATAAAGTTTATATAGCTTTTTTTGTCCTGTGTGGTTTGGCAAAGTTGGTGAAGCGTCTGACTTGGGATCAGAAGGTCCGAAGATCAGCTTAGAACTCAAACTTCTTACGAACTCTTGAGCAATAAAGCGATATGCCTCTTTTTTCCTGCACAGTTTGGCACCATTGGAAGAGTGTCCTACTCAGGTTCAGAAGGTCCCAGGATAATTTCTGGCACTTGAACTTCATATGCCTTTTTTCCCAGTGAAGTTTAGTGTAGTTGATGTGGGGAGTAGGAAGTCCTCAAGATCGATTTGGCACTTTCAGGTCGAGTTCTTAGACTTCTTATAGACTACCAAGCAAAAAGCCATATGCTTTTTTTATTCTAAAATTTTTACAAACTTTCATCATGAATGAGGCTTTAGATACTTAAACTGAAGAGATGATCACCTTTAATTTGCAATGAAAATGGTATAAGCATGCAAAAAAAAAACAAAAAAACAACAGTGAAATGATGTTTGATAAAATTATTTTGGATTTTAAACAAAAAAAAAACATTTTTTACATATATTATCATGAAAATATATGAAGATCCAATAAATAACAGTGATCAGATGAAAGGCATTAAGGAAGAAGTGACAAAAATAATATTAGGTATACAACTTGACATTAGATTAAAGTCACTAAAACTGTTTTTAATGGATCTGAAATTTTTTTAATTAGCAGCATAACACCTGATACTATTCCCCAGTTGCTATGTATATCACATTTTTTCTGACATATGCTTCACAAACCTAGTATAACTAATAACATTTCTACTACATTGGTGTTATGTAAAATCAAAACTTCTTTAATTAAGCTTCATATTGAAACTGTATCCCCAAATAAGCAAAACTGCTATCCTTTAATGGAAACAGTTATTTTTTTTTATAATTAATAAGCATCACATAAATGCAAGTTAAAAATAAGCTCTGATTTAATGCCAAAAAGATCAGATATGTTCTTTAAGGTTGTTTATTAAAAAATAATGCAGCTTCAACCTTTTAGTTAATCATATTCATAATAATATCTTTTACATTTGATTTTATTAGCAAATGATTTATTGTTAAGGTTTGCTATCACGTGTCATAAATTTGGGTAGACATGCAGTTAGTTACCAGGTCACGACAAAATTTTGTAGTTCAAATTTTTTTCACCAGAGGGTTTCTTGTCGAATTATTTAAAAATTTGTTGTGAAATATCAAATACACGAAATTATAATATAAAAAAATATTAAATAACAAATAATTATATTATAAAAATAATTTATTAAAATAATAACTATTCTATCAACATTCATAATAGTTTTCACTTACAATAGTGATAAAATTAGCAAAGACTGCATCAGTTGTGTAGAGAGTCCTGAAAGCAAATTCCTGCAGGTAGGATTCGAATAAAGTACTGCTGGTACCACACTGATGTTTGAACTTGCGTTTAGCTCTCATCCACATATTTTCCACATTTTGTGTGCGGATATCAGAGTCATGAGGATCTACAAAGTTCTCATGGTGTATGATGACAGAGTGCATATATACACGATTACAGATTGTGCTTGAGTTGTTGTATGCACCCCATCCATCCGCACTGCATGCCACAATGCTGACATAGGGTACTATTCTTAAGCAGGTGCCTCCTTGCTAGCCACTTCATTGCTAACTCCAGAGTTTGAAGTTCATCCATCAACAGCCATGATGTCCAATTTTCTATGTGAATATCTGCAGCATGTAACCCTTCATTTTCTGGCACTTACAACTTTGGAAAACTTGTAAAATGTGCCCCAAGACAATGTAACAATTTCACACTACCAGAAATACTTTATTCCAATCCTACCTATAGGAATTTGCTTTGCAAATTTTATCTTTTCTTTTATCTTTTCTATAAATGAAAACTACGATGCACAGTAATTCATCAAGAAACACCCTGGTGAGAAAAAATTGAAACAAAATTCGAATTTTATTGTGACTTGGTAACTGCATGATTACCTAAGTTTGTTCTTGTAAAAAAACAAACTCACATTCATTGTCTGTTTTAAATTTCTTTACAATGAAAATTTTATCATTATAAAGACATGTACATTTCTATTATTTAAAAAGCACTTGAAGTTGTGGCTCAGTAGTGCACATGCCTTATTTGAATATGAAGATCATTTGTGCCTAGAAAACTGAACAGAATTATGTCTCAGTGTTCTTTTACAACATTACAAAAGCAATATATTAGTAATGGAAGACAATGAAAGTTAATTACAATGGTTTTAAAATGTAAACAAATACTAAAGTGTGTTTATAACCCCCACTGGAAGAATTTATGAAATAAAATAATACTAAAGTGTGTTAAAACCCCCCACTGGAAGAATTTGTGAAATAAAATAATAATAACTGTGTATATGAAAATAGTACTTATAAAATATTAAAAAAAAATTTTTTTTTTAAAAAAGTTTTTTATATGGTACTTACGGATAATGCCAGAGCCCATGACTGGCAGCCGTATGTTTTAAAATTATACATTGTCAGGGGCATAGTTATCTCATAACACTATGAATATGTTTCACTTGTTAATACTAAAATATGTCAATAAATTGATTATAAATTCATTTTAACTTTAAAAAATAGCAATAAATGTATTATAAATTCCACTCTCAGAAATAACACAAAACTACAACAATAAATTTTAAATAAAATAAATGTAGTAATTCAAACTGCAGTAAATATAATTTTTACAGGGATTTTTTTTAAAAACAAAAATATCTAATGTGGATTATTCATGTTAGTAGCTTGAAATTCCTAATGGTCTGAAAAATTGCCACAAATGTATTTTTTTGTTCATGCATGCAATTTATTGATATTTTTTAATATTAACAAGTAAAACATATTTGTTAATATTACAGGATAAGTATGCCCCAGAAAATGTATAATTAAAAAAACATGGCTGCCAACCTTGGGTTCTGGGATTAGTCATACCTTTTTTATTTACTAAAATAAATAAAACTTTTACCTTTATTAAAAAATGGAAGTCAATATAATCCATTATGTTACTTTTGTATATAAATTACAAACAAAACACCAAAATATGTTATATTTCAACAAATATTTAATATAAAAATGCTTATTTTGGCAACATGATTGTTATTGTGAATGTTTAGAATAATATATATGATATACTGAGGAGAGCAATAAAATATTGCTGAAAAAAGTTTTCTTGAAATAAATATTATATTTGTTGTTATTTAACTTTTTCAGTATTATTTATTTATTTTAATCTTTGCATGTGGAATGAATTTATCCAAAATGTTTTTTTAAAAATTCTTGTAAATCAGAATTGGCAAATCAATATCAGTTATTGGGAATCATTTGTTTTAACAAAGTATCACTTTGTTCTCTAATGGCAGAAGTTGTTGGCTTTATTTTTTTCAGATTTTTTAAATTTTTCTTCAGTGTTTGCACTAGTTAAAGTTTTTTTTTAAAAAAAAAACAACAAAAAAACAAAGATTCATTTACCTTTTGTTGTTTACAAAAAAATTTAAAAATATTTAATAAAAACAAATAAATATATTAATTAATACTGAATGGAAGCTGGAAAAAAAAACTGCACGTATAGTTAATACAGGTGATATTGGTATAAATATTTTAAAAACACAGAGATTATGAACAACCATGGTGTATGCATGCATATAACTTTTATAACTTTTGTGTGAAGTCTATGATGCTTGCAGTTCTATAAGTAATGCAATAATCACTTTGCAATTGTGTGTGCTTTCATGTTGATAAAATCGTATTTTTTTATTGCTAATAATCATGCTATATTATTTTTTATATTTTAAACTCTTTTTTTTTGCTGTGTGTGTGTCTTTGATTGAGTTAAAGATTTTTAAAATTCATTTTACGGAAATCCATTTGGGAAACATATAATTTTGTTCATCTATTTCCAATGATATATATATTAATGGGAAAACATTTTCTATATTTATTATAAAAAAACTAATTTCACTCCAAGTACTACGGACATAGTTCTTTCTATTTTATCGACCAGCTATAAAACAACGTACTCATTCTTCAAGCCATAGGTAAAAAAACTTAAAATCAGTACATCAAGAAACAATTTCTGTCTTGCGTTGGTGGTCGAGAGGTCAGCGCGACTGCCTTGCACTTGCAGGCAGTTGCCCGGGTTGCGGGTTCGCGTCCCGGCCGATGCTATGACACTTAATAAAAAAAAAAAAAGGAATTTCTAGTTTTCTATATATAATGAAGCTAAAGCTATTTTTTGTAGTACGCATATGTGTAAATATGTTAAGTTCTTTGCCCAAAGACTAAATAATAACACTTGATCATTGACAGTGATAATTTTCCATTGATTGCGATCCTCTTAACTTTAATTTATTCTAGCAATTCAATTTTAGATTAAACTTTAAATAGAAGCTTACAACATTGTCAATTTATACTCAAGGAGTTGCAGAAATAAAGCAATGGATGTTTTTAAAAAAAGATAAACTGTTGCAATCAGTTCAAAGTATTATAATATGATTTTAATAATTTGTTGCAAAAAAAAATATTTCGAAACAATAGATCTGATTATGAGGACGTATTTGTATACACAAAAAAGTTTAAAAAAAAAACCTCCACCTTTAAAGATTTCCACCTAAAGTTTATGCTTGCAATCAATTACAAAAAAAAAAAATCAAATGTGAAATACTTGTTTAATTTAATGCTTTGATTTATAACAAAATTTTTCTTTTTCTTCTTTTAAAGTCTTTTTTTAGTTTTAATAACTATCTTTTACTAAAAAAGAAAAGAAAAAGTTCGTGATTGACATTTTGTTGCTAAATTCACTTCTAATGGGGTAAGGCTCAAGTAAAGGAAATGTTTTATGGAGATGTTTGAGAGAGGGTAATTTGCTGGCTAGCTATTTCTTTTTAATGGCAGAGATTTTAAGATGAAGATAACAGGAAAACTATTTAAACAAGGCCAAATCCTATAATTAAATTGTTTTTTGTTTTGTTTTTTTTTTAAAACAAAGGTAAATGAAAAAAAGAAATATTTTTATTACTGTAAGTAACATTTAAAAAACTTTATAACTTATTTATAAATATTAAAAACAGCAGTGAAAAAACACAATATTACAGGCGTAAAAAAGCTGTTAAAAATAGCTAAAAGCCATGAAATGAAAAAAAGAGATGAGTTTGAACCCGAATCTTGATATATTTCTGAATTTTGTTTAGATTTTCAAATATATTTAATTCTTTAATTTAATTTCCTAACTTCATATATAAATTGTATTTACACAAGCATCTCATTAGTCTGACAGTCATTCTTCTAATTCAGCTCCTTTATATTCATCCTGATCTAAAAAAAAAATAAAATTCCATAACGGTTATAATTGTCTAGCTCAAGAGCACATAAAAACTATAATTTGTCCAGCTCATAAACACTGTGATATAAGTATTCTATTTGTGTCAACTTATTTGGTTGTAATTGCTACAATTCAACACGTGGGGAAAATCTCAATTCATTATTGCATATTCTAATTACTTTAATAATACTATTTAGGAATATTTATTAAGGCAATAACCTAAAGCATGTGTGGTTGAAAATGTGAAGGTAGGGACCTCTACAGGTCTTAATCACAAGCTTACACATTGGAAGAAAAGAGGGGAACCCAAATAAAAAAAAGGGAACACTCCTTACTTCAAACTACTTTCTATATAAATAGGTAAAGCTGAAGTGGTTAGATCTGAGAGCGTGAAGCTATTCAATACTTCACTGATTAAGTCCACAATTTCTATTATACATTACTACTCATGAAATCTTTCGATTTACAACAAGTCAATGGAAAGATCTTATAGTTAGAAATCTATTACGATAATTTAAAGTTGTAATTATAAATTTATTTAACGCACATTGATTATGTAAGTAATATTTATTAAGGCAATAACCTAAAGCATGTGTGGTTGAAAATGTGAAGGTAGGGACTTCCAATGTGTAAGCTTGTGGTTAAGACCTGTAGAGGTCTCTACCTTCGCATTTTCAACTGCACATGCTTTAGATTATTGCCTTAATAAATATTACTTATGTAATCAATCTGTGTTAAATAAATTTATAATACTATTTATAAAAAACTAAATACTGCAATGCAAATGCGAATATCACTGACTTTTATAACCACAAGTCCATAACAAGTTTGAACACCCAAAAGATCCAAGGACTTTAGATCCTGAATCTGACTACCACTGCACTAAACCTACAAGGCTATTGTGTGGATTATATAATATTAGTTTATCAACTGCCTACTAGGGGAAAAAACAGAAGGAAAAGAAACTCATTAATGATATGTTGAATAATTTGCATATTCATTACTTTCATTTAATGAAACAAAAAAATTCCATTAAAAAAGAAATGTGAAGTCACCTCACTTTGATAAAATATTTGCAAAAATAAAGAAGTAACATTCTTCATAAGCAAATATAATCAATAAAGTACTTTTGTATTAGTCTGGGAATGAGATGTCACATATGCATTAGTCCGGCAATATTTTTTTAATTTTGCGATCTTCCAAAATAACATATACACGGGAGTGTTGGACAAACTTAATTGGTCAATTAAATATTTATTTGGAAAAATGATGACCTATAACTTTATTTACTGGAGATGTAACAAACATCTACAAACACACATTTATATTTTTAAAAATATATTATACACATTCATTTGAAAGAATTAAAGATGGATAGTAAATCCTGTGTACAAGTTAATTTCATCAGATGATTGATTACTCATGCCAGCATTCTTTCATGATATTGCAGGATAGTTTAAATCATAAAATGATGAGCAAAACCAACATTTTGACAAATTACTTTCTTCTCATCACAATATTACCTAATATTTATATGCAAAATGAATTCATTTTCTTTTCGTAATCAATGTGCATTTAATAAATTTATAATTACAACTTTAAATTACTGTAATAGATTCCTAACTATAAAATCTTTCCATTGACTCATTGTAAATCGAAAGATTTTGCGAGTATTAATGTGTAATAAGAAATGTGGACTTAATCAGTGAAGTATTGAATAGCTTCACACTCGAAGATCTAACCGCTTCAGCTTCACCTATTTAAATAAAAAGTAGGTTGAAGTAAAGAAGGATTCCCCTCTTTTCTTCCATAGCATAAGCTTGTGGTTAGACACCTGTAGAGGTCCCTACTATCGCATTTTACATGCATATTTTCGAGGTTACAGCCTCAGTAAATATTACTTACGTAATCAATGTGCGTTTAATACATTTATAATTACAATTTTAAAAGATTGTAAATGTGTTTAATTCGGTCTTTGTATGCACATTTGCTTGTTGCCAATGACTTTCATCCTTTTCTGAATGGATACTAAAATATCATCAATAAATTTAAATTTACTTTTAAAGTTATTAATAAATTAACTATTGAATTTTGTTTTATTAATATTGTATTGTAACAGTCATATTTGTACATTCACGCAACAAAATCCCGAGTTTTGGTAAATTATACCAAGGCTGATCTAGATGAGGGTTTGAGACCAAATCCGACCGCACCTCAGCTCCTTCACCAACACTCCCTGACTTACTACCCTATGAATGACATATATGAAGTCACACTCGCAATCTCTTAATTCCCATGCCAGCAATAGCAAAGGGTGAAGCGAGAGACTCATGAATAATTTACTAAATACTTGATAGCTTAATTAAACACCCACACACAACTTATGGCTGATTATCTAATGCATATATTAATAATTATGGATGGTGATTTAATATAAACAAAGTGAATAATACTACAGATGTTAATATGTTTTAAAATTATTTAATATTGCCAAAACACAAACAATAACAATTAAATGTACTGCATATTCATCTCGCAGGTGGGATGGTGAATATACAAAGTACATGTTCTGCAATCTATTGTACTTAGTCATAATCATTTTATTACAGCATTTGTTTATAAATTAATAATTATTTCTACGTCTATAATGATGCCTAAATTATGCTCTGCCATTCCTACTAGATTTGCCAAGGGTTAAATCTTAAGAGAGTGTCAACTTTATATAATGTGTACTTAAATTTATTATTATGTGATGAGCAGTCAATGTGCTCTTTATGTAGATATTATTAGATAAACTAGATCTGAGGTTCAGATCAATGCTGAACAATTAATATAACAGCAGATAAACTGGTGCTTTGTAGCATAACTTAGAGACTATGGCGCTACACAAATTACATCAGAGATACAGCTTGAATGGGCCTTTACTAATGAGATTCAGTAACGATTACTTGTTTCTCAGGTACCGAACACTTGCTATATGTGAACATTTAGTTCGGATGATTGAACAGCCTTAATATACGATGCTGGATACCGGTGTTCCAGTCCTGAAGGAAGTAATGAAAATGACCCTTAAAATCATTATCCCATAAAAGAGAGAGAGAGAGAGCTGTCCAAACTAGGGATGATAAAATAGTCCTTAAAACCTAATCTTATCTTAATAAGTATATGATAGCAAGACATAATGCACCGAAGTGCTTCATAAAAGCTCATTCACAACGCTTTATAAATATTAATAAATAAAGTTAGTAAAGCGCAAAATCTATAGTTTCACTCTGCAAAACTACCCTACGCCAGTTAGGTGATTTAGCATACTTAAACTGTGCTAAAGAGGACTTTATTAAATTGATCTAATTTACCAATTAACTACATAGTCTATGAAAATAAACTAATGGGGTCTAAAGCATATTTGGGACTTAAACTTGGCTAATTTCTGAAAATATGCCTTAAATTATCACTCTCTCATATTTAACTAAACAGACCTTTAATAAGCAACCTATATCAAATATTAAACTAAACATAGCAGCTCAACTAATATATATCAGAGTAGGTTTCAGAATGGAGATCTAGAAATATGCCACACAGCATGTATTAATTTACTTGAGAACAAAAGCATCTCTTTATGTTTATAATAATTAATAATCTCCGCTCTGAAGGCATAGCACAAATTAATAAATGCATTATAATAAATTATATATATATCTAGGCACAAGTATAGATGTGAATAGGGAAAATAATAAGACAGTAATTATCTTTTTATAAGTTGAATTTAAAAGATTGAAGAGAAATTGAGATCAGGCAAGATTTACATTTTAACTTTTAAAATTATTTTAAAATTATACAAATTGAAATACCCTTATCTAATACAGTTTAATTAATTTATGAGATTTGAGTTTAAGAGTTTGTGCACATTACTTATATTTTATAGATAGCTTTAGGAAAGATTTAGAGTTGCTATAGCATTAGGTTTAGCTTGGTTGAGAAGTTGTTACCGGTTGTTTACTCTGAAGGCTTGCAGCTTGGCAGTATTAAACACACACGCATGGGCTGGTTATCTAGGCTGGTTCATAATCTGTTCTTTCTTGCAGGTAGGCTGTGGTTTGGTGTCCTCAGTCTCCATAAATGGTTCTAGCCACCATGGAGGCAGCAATAGCAATTTTCTAGCCACTGGTCTCCATAATAAAAACTGGGAAAACTGCCTGGGTATAAGTTGACATGAGAGTAAAGCAAAATGGATCCTGTTCATTTCAAACTGGGGTTTTTATATTTCTTTTACCCCCCCTCTCACAAGCCATTCATATCTTTTTTTTAAACTTTAACACTTAAGAAGTCACTTCAAACGAGTCGGCTAGATTTATTTCAGACTTGCTAATTGTTCCCTTTTATTTCATAAGATTCAAGTTTGGCTGGATTTTATTGCAGGCTTAATTGTTCTAATTTTTATTTTATAAGAATTATAAAGTCCAACTGGATTTATTGCAGGCTGTATTTTATAAGATTTACAAAGTTTGTATCTCAGCTTAGTGTGAAGTACTTGAGATAGCCACAAACCTTGAATTTCTTTTTTTTAAACAGTGAATTTTTTTTTTCAAAGTGATTTAAGCTGCAAACATTTTAACGTATACCTGAGGAAATTACCTGAGCCTTTAATTACTATAGTAATTGGATAACTTCAAAGACAGTATGAAACAATTTAGAAAACTATGTTCCTATATATATATAATGTCCACAGCTTAAACCAAATTTAATAACTTAAAATCATAAAACAAATCTTTATATGAAATTACAAGGTGTGTACATTATACATAATAATATCAATCAGATGCGAATATAATCATTTATCTAATATTACAAAACGTATTTTTAGTTTGAATTCAGATGAGTATTGATCTAATATTTTTTGTAGTGTTGGAAATTCTTTGCGTGATTTTAAAAAAATTATATCATCCATGTATTATTATTATTATTATTATTATTATTATTATTATTATTATTATTATTATTATTATTATTATTATTATTATTATTATTATTATTATTATTATTATTATTATTATTATTATTATTATTATTATTATTATTATTATTATTATTATTATTATTATTATTATTATTATTATTATTATTATTATTATTATTATTATTATTATTATTATTATTATTATTATTATTATTATTATTATTATTATTATTATTATTATTATTATTATTAAATAAACATTTTTATTTAACTTAGAAACTCTGTGTATTTGTTTAGGATAAATTTTGTAATCAAGATTTAACAGACTTCTATCAAATAAATTTCCTTAAAATTTTGTGTACATATTAGAAATCAATGGCAATTGAATATGACAATAAAATATTCCAAGGTAGTTTCTTAGTTTGTTTATTGTGGAGGTGTTAACAAACTGAATTTCAAATGTGTTGATATTGTATAAGTAAGTTTTCAGTGATGTACATTATAGGATGATATATTTTTTAAATGCTTTTATTTAAAGAAAAATTTTACATTTAAAAGTATTAATGATCAATTAAAATAAAAATAAAAAATCTATTTCAATTAATTGTAAAAGTTGCTTTTTCAAAAATGGATGAAATTCCATTTTTTCTTGATTGCAAAAATTGTCACTTTCATAAAAAACATAATATTGAAATCAATTTTTAATGTACTGCAAATTTTCTTTAACATGTTACACAGTCTGTGACAATATTTGTAGTCTTTGTTTTAATTACAAATAATTACAAAAAATATAGAAATGCTAAAAATTAAAAAATAATAGTTACTCTTTAATTAGTCACTGTACATCGCTTGGTGGCACTGTTTCTGTGCAAAAACATTTTAATATAACATATCCAGGCTGGAACAAAACAAAACACGTTTCTTTTTATTTAAAAATGTACGTTATTCTTGTAATAGTAAATTAAACACTTAAACAAAATTTAAAAAAACCCACTTGAATAACAAACTAGTCAGCCCAAATTAAATTAAATTCCATTAAATTAAATTTCGATACGTAGTTCTGGAATGTGTAGGGGGCAGAGACGATGGTTTTGCCAATCTGAAAGATCGGCCAAAAGATGCATTACTCTGATCAAACCAAGCTTATGATTTGTCTTATAGCTCTTTTCATGTCTTATAGCTCTTTTCATGAAAACATGCCTATTCACATGACTTCTGGGAAATGGTGTTTGGCCCTACCCTTTTGCAATTGTTTTCACCTTCCAAGCTGAGTAGAAAGTGTGGGGACAGGCTTACAATTATTAGTATGTAATAGTATGTCAGCTAGGGTGTAAGATCATTACTTTGAATGCACATTAAAAGAGTTATGGCCAGTTGAATTATATACACCCTCACATCATATGGTATTGATCTGTGAAATGTACATTATTTGCATACTATCATGAAGCACATCAACGGGTCATAATATTTGTGTGTAACACCATCTAGGCCTGCTAATGGATAATATGAACAGAACTGTTTTACACACTGTAAGTTCTGCCACTTAAATGGCATATTTTTGTGTTTTTGCACAGCACCACCAAGTGATGTATAGTGGCTAATTAAACAGTACCAAATAATATATATATATATATAAATAAATAATTTTATAATAAATGTTTTTATTTACTATGAAAATATTAAAAAATTAAAAATAATACATATATAATATTTTATAGTGAATGCTTTTATTTACTGTGCATTAAAAAGCCAACAGATAATTGTTTCCTTCAATCACAATTAACGTTTTGA
Organism: Epiperipatus broadwayi; assembly: GCA_028023455.1. Classification (NCBI taxonomy): domain Eukaryota; kingdom Metazoa; phylum Onychophora; class Udeonychophora; order Euonychophora; family Peripatidae; genus Epiperipatus; species Epiperipatus broadwayi. The sequence continues at coordinate 3,358,415 of JAQFVV010000033.1, forward strand.
TCTTTTACTTGAAATGAAAGTAGTGCGGGTCAAGATATTAATTAATTCAATCACTTGTAAAAAAAAACTTAGTGATTGAATTAATTAATTTTTGTTTACCCCACACTTTTATTTCAAGTTATATATAAAAATCCAATTATGATTGAAGAGGAATTATTGCTTTTTTTGCTTTTTAGTGCAAGTAAATAAAAGTATTTATTATAAATTATTATACACCAGTATTATTTTTTGTGATTAAAAGTTGATTTTAATATTTTACAAAATATTTTCATTATTTGAATATATATTTTAATAAAATTTGTTTTAAACATACACACTTAAGAAACAAAAATGTTTTCCTATCTAATTCCCTTTTTTAAATCTGAAATCTAAAATGAAGTCTTTTATTCTCATTATTTATTTCTGATTATTACTCTTTGTTATTTGCAAAGTTGATATTTTATTTTTCAGATTAATTTTATTTTTGGAATATATTCTTGTCACAAAATTTGTAAAAAAAACCAACAACATAAACATATCAAGAATTTTTTTTTTCATTAATAAATATAACTGAAGGGAAAACATGAAATAAAAATTAGACCGATGAGTATCTTCAAAAAATAAGTGCGTGAAGTCTTAAAATAGGTTTTATACCAAAGAAATAAAGAATGGGTAAGTAAATTAAAAAAATGAATTTTTTTGGAAATTCCAAACAACTCCAATCAGTATATTTTAATGTATAACTTTGTCTATAAAATAATACCAGCAACCATAAAAAGAAAATTATAACTAAAATTATTTAAATTTGAACTAATGTCAACAATCATGAAATGAAAAAAAAAAGTTATGTTCTTCCTAAAATAATGTCTCCAAAGCAGCAGATATTGGACCATAAACCCTCCAATAATAAGTATTTTCAATTAGAAAAGTATTAATCATTAAAATAGGTTTTGAATATAATATGCTTATTAATATGAAATAAAAATATTACAATATGGAAGTTACAAAAAACAATCATAAATTGTAATTGAGTTGATTGTAAATTTAATATGAAATAAAAATATTACAATATGGAAGTTACAAAAAACAATCATAAATTGTAATTGAGTTGATTGTAAATTTCAATGTAAATAAAAAGCACTTTTGCTCTTTTAAATAATTTTAAAAAATAATTTATATAATATTTTTATTATATTATGCTCATCTAAAATGTACTTTAATTTAAAAAAAAAAATTGTATATAATGTAAAAATGAATTAAATATATTTGGAATGGAGATTATTAATATATAAAAAGGTCAATATATCACAATTCATATTTTAATTAAATAATTTTTTATTATATTTTGTTAAATCAATACAAACAAATATTTACTTTTCTGTAATTTTCAACCAAGAAAGAAAAAAGGGTTATTATACAAACAAACAAAGTTTTAAATAAACCATAAATATAACATTTTAATTCATGGCTTGAAATAAAAAAATTCTCCTACTGTATATCAATAAAATAGTTAAGAATAATATAATTAGAAATATATTTGAAGTTATAATAGAAATTTTAGTTGTAATGCATTATGAAGAATAACTAAAAAAATTAAATGGGTATAAAGAAATTTAGATACTTGAGTACTAAAGCTGCAATGTAGGGGAGATAGGAGGCCTTTTCACACCCACAATAAATGTGTAATGACATCAAATTGAAAGAAAATAATCCCTGTGAGTATATGTGAAAACGTGTTTTTTTTTATCAACAAGATTTTTTTTTCAACATGATTTTTTTTTTTGTAATACTTTGACATTTTCAGTTATTTTTCATATTTTTCTTCATTGCATATTCAAAAATAATGAATATTTGGAAATTACCAAGTACTGAAATGGATGCAGTGCCATCAGTGAAAGTCTATCCAAATGGACATAACATGAGCTTGTATGAGAAGCAATGCTGTTGTAATGTCGAGGTTGCAACACTAAAATCGGCATTCGCAATGGGACATGGATGTTTGGTGGCTTATGTAGGGAAACAGATGAATTAATAAAAGTGTAATAATTAATGTATATTTTTTTGTAGTTTTTGGTTTAATTTCTTTATTAAAAAAAAGACGTTTATTAGCAGTTTTATGAAAATCCCAGCATACTTTGCAATTACGGTTTGATTTCATTTTTACTGCAGATCTCCATTTTCTGTGGTAATAGTAAATATAAAAAGTTTGGTTTTAATGCATAAATTCCTGTTATATATTACATGGTAAGTGTCATATGAATATAGTTAATGTATTTTTATTCAAATTACTTAAAAATCAAAATCATTTACTGTTTGTTTGGTGTATATTTAAACTAAATTTTTTTTTTAATTATGGCATCATTATTGTAATATCACATTTTATTTTTTATTTTAAATGTCATTCTTAAACGTTGTTAGTTTTCTAAAGTTGTTAGTTTTTAAAAGTTGTTCCAAATTACTTAAAAATCAAAATCATTTACTGTTTGGTGTATATTTAAACTAACTATTTTTTGATTAATGGCATTATTGTAATATCACATTTTATTATTTTATTTTAAATATCATTCTTAAAAGTTGTTAATTTTTTAAAGTTGTTAGTTTTTAAAAGTTGTTTGTTAATGTTGAAAGTCGTACAAGTCGCATTTATTTTAAATGTGATGCATTCTTAAAAGTTTTTTGTTAATGTTGTAAGTTTTACTATTTTTTTACTTTTACTTATTTTTAGTCCTGCAACATGGAGCATGTATTAGACCTACTGTGCCTGTTGACATTTGTATCAACCTCCCGATAACTTTGTAATTCTTGCCAAAATACCATGTACAAGATCCATGTACACATTTTTTTTTTGCCAAAGAAAGTCATGTACAAGATCCGTATACATGTTATTTTGGTCAGATCACAAGATTACAAAGTTATCAGTGGATTGATATGAATGTGAACAGGCGCAGTAGGTCTAATACATGCTCTATGTTGCAGCTTTAATACTCAAGTACCCAAATTTGATAGTTTTAAAATGTTAATTTATACTCATAATAAATATACATGTGTATATATATATATATAAATATAAGAGATTAGGCTGCAGAAAGGAGTTTGCTATTAACTGAAAGGAGACCCTTTGATTCCTCTTGGAGGCCTTAAAGGAACCGAGCAGGGCAAATTCCTAATGTCCACTCCATACGTTCTTGTCGTTGCAGCTGTTATTACTATGTGATTATTCATATAGTATACGAACATGGATGGGCTGCTCACCAACATGCATTAGACAGTGTGGTGAGTTTATTGGCTTTTTACCTCTGAGTTTAAGATCAAGAAACACCATGGTCTTTCTTCTCAGTGCCTGATAAGGCAGAATGAATGTTTGTGTAAATGATAAATATTTTTCCAATACATATATACAATTATGACAGACAAAAATAAAGCATGGCCCTTATTCCCAGGAGGCTGTAAAGTCACCAACCAAGGCAGCGGTTGGTGGCCGAAGGCGGAGGGTGCTAAGAATCCCCTGATTGCGGACCCAGGCTGCCATTTGATGACGACTTTTTATTTAGGTACTTACAACTGCAGATCACTTTCAAGTGAAGGAAGATTGCAAGAATTAGAAGAAGAACTGTCTTATATTAAATGGGACATTATTGGACTTTGTGAAGTTAGAAGAAAAGGAGAAGAAACAATTGATTTAAAAAGTGGACATATACTCTATTATAAAGGCACACATATTGGAAATACAAGTGGAGTAGGATTCATTATAAATAAAAAGTGGAAGAACAATATTGTGGAGATTGATGGTGTATTGGACAGAGTGGCAAGATTAGTTATACAACTTAATAGCAGATACCAAATGCAGATAATTCAGGTTTATGCCCCAACAAGTTCTCATAGTGATGAAGTAGTAGAAGATTTTTATATGGATGTACAAAAGGCTTTTGATCAGAGTAAACAACATTTTAAAATTGTTATGGGAGACTTTAATGCTAGAATTGGTAGACAAATGAAAGATGAAATTGCTGTAGGTAATTTTGGTTATGGTAATAGAAATGAGAGAGGACATAGACTTGTGGAGTTTGCAGAAAAAAAAAACCTTTATATTATGAATTCATTTTTTGAGAAAAATGTTAAAAGGAAATGGACATGGAAGCATCCAAATGAAGGTACAGCAGAATTGGATTATATTTTGACTAACAGAAAATACATATTTCAAGATTGTAATGTTCTTAATAAATTTAACACAGGAAGTGATCATCGATTAGTAAGGTGTAAGTTACATGTTAATGTAAAACTAGAGAGACAAAAATTATTAAGAAAAACAATATTTACAGTTGATATTCCTAATCTTCAGAAACATTCTAATGAATTTAAATTAGAACTTACAAATAGGTTTCAAGTGTTAGGAGATTTTGAACATGATTCAGATTTGAATGAAATTAATATGAAAATAACTGATACACTTTTAAAAACTGCAACAAACATAGCTGGTAGAAAAAAGCAGCAATTGACTAATAAAATTTCTACTGAGACTAGAGAATTTATGAAGAAAAGAAGGAATATGAAGATATACAAAAATGATGTATTAAAAAGAATTGAATATCTCGAATTTTGTAAAATGGTACGGAAAAGAGTTGAAAATGATATAAGAAAGTATAACTGTGAAATAGCAAGGAAAGCTGTAGAAGAAAATAAAAGTCTCAAAAATGTTAAACAACATTTTGGTATTGGTAGGAAATTTATATCTGCAATAAGAAAAAAAGATGGAATTATTACTAAAAAAAGAGATGACATCATGAAATTGGTAGAAGATTTTTATCAAGAATTATATAGTAATAAAGAACAAGTACCTCCTATATCTATTACATCTTCCGAATTGCCCAGAATTTTAAATGAAGAAGTGAGACATGCAATTAAGTGTATGAAGAAAGGAAAGGCTCCAGGAAATGATGGAATTATAATTGATATATTAAAAGAAGCAGGTGAAGAAATAGAAACAATTTTAGCAAAGTTATATACCAAATGTCTAAATGATAAAGATGTACCGGAAGATTGGAAGAATGCAGTAATAATATTAATATTTAAAAAAGGTGATAAAGAAGATATTAGAAATTACAGACCTATCAGCCTTTTATCAGTTTTATATAAAATTTTTACCAAGATAATTACAACTCGTCTACAGAGAACTTTGGATTTCCACCAACCAAGAGAACAAGCTGGATTTAAAAGTGGTTTTAGTACAGTAGATCATATCCAGGTATTGAGAGAAGTCATAGAAAGGACAAACGAATATGAGTTGTCATTATGTTTTGGATTTGTAGATTATGAAAAGGCATTCGATTCTATACACATTTCTTCAGTGATTAAAGCATTGGATCATCAAGGTATAGATCCAGGATATTGTCATATTTTAAAGAATATTTATAAAAATGCAACAGCAACAATTAGATTACATAATGATACTGGAAAAATCAACATTGAGAAAGGTGTAAGACAAGGTGACTCCATATCTCCAAAACTCTTTACAGCAGTGCTGCAAGAAGTATTTTGTGGATTAAAATGGGAAACTAAAGGAGTGAAAGTAAATGGAGAGTATTTAAGTCATTTAGATTTTGCAGATGATGTAGTTGTTTTTGCAAATAATGCTTCAGAGCTGCAGGAAATGTTGCAGGAGTTAGCAGATGAAAGTAGAAAAGTAGGACTAAAGATAAATGTTAAAAAGACTAAAGTAATGTTTAATCGATTTGCTCAAAATATGAAAATAAAGATTGATTATGAAGAATTAGAAGAAGTTAACAGTTACAAATACCTTGGTCAGATTATTAATACAGATGGAAACATAATGGAGGAAATTAATCATAGAATTAAACTTGGTTGGAGTGCTTTTGGTAGAAATAACTTGATACTAAAAGGAAATATGCCTATGTGTTTGAAAAGGATGGTTTTTAACAAATGTGTTTTACCAGTTCTTACTTATGGATCTGAGACTTGGACACTTAATAGAAGAGCAATACAGAGACTTCAGACCACTCAAAGGAGTATGGAGAGATGTATGTTGGGAGTAACAAGAAGAGATCGAAAACGCAATGTATGGGTAAGACAACAAACAGGTGTTACTGACCTTATTGAAAAAAATTAAAAGATTGAAATGGAGTTGGGCTGGACATATTGCTAGAAGAGATGATAATAGATGGACAATTGAAATTTTAAACTGGATTCCAAGAGATTGTAAAAGACCCAGAAAGAGACCACATGTGAGATGGATGGATGAAATAAGAAAATGTGCAGGGGTGTTGTGGAGAAGAGAAGCTAAAGATCGGAGAAGATGGATTAAACTTGGAGAGACCTTCATCCTGCAGTGGATTGATAATGGTTGATGATGATGATGATGATGATAAGAGATTAATCAATAAAAAACTTCTTAGAAAAAAATATTTAAAATGTAATAATATTATTTTATTAAGATCATGATTGAAATATAAATGTATATTTGGAAATAATTTAAAAATGAAAGTAGAGCTATTATATTGTTATATACTTAACTTAAGTAGTTAAGATATTATTATTCTTTGCTTATGAGAATATTTAAATAAATGGAATGTTTTGAAAATAAATAATAAATGTCTTATGTAAAGATTTTTTTTATAAGTATGTCTTTTAATAATTAAAAAGTAATATGGATATACATTTTAGTATATCAGATTTGTCTAAAGGTCTGCATGAGGATATATCCATAAGATTCCTAGAAAATAAATACTGTACTTAAATAAAGTGAAGAAATATAGTCTACTGTAGATTGCATATTGCATATGTGCCATTTCAGTATAGATTTATTTATTATTGCTGTGGATTGCAGTTAACTTACCATGTTCACAAATTAGTCCAACATGGTTTGTTAGTATCACTAGCATGGATTATAGTTATCTTGACCTGCACACAAGGAAGTCAGATCTATATACTTGTGCTGATGATTGTTTTATATGAGAATTAATTATGATGAAGTAAGTATAGCATTCAATTATAATATCTTCAGGAAACTAATAAATTAAGGATTTGAAACTTTAGTTGTTCTATATTTATTCTTAAAGTGATGTGAAATTCATTAATAATAAGTTATGATTATGATATTGCATGTAATTATTTTTTCACATAATTAAGTTAATTAGAGGGTATTTGAGCCCAGATTTTCAAACTCCCTTCAGTCATATACCTCATTCTATACAACCAATACACATGACTACCTACATGTAAAAAAATATTAATTAATCTGTTTTTTATAAAAAAAATATTTTTTTGCACAATGCTTACAAAAAACAGATTAATTAATTAATTAATTAAGGCAATGCAAAAAGGAAAAGATAAGTTTAAATATAAAAAAGATAAATGATCTCCAATATCTGTATTTCATGCTCAACCAGCACTCATCAGTTTGCCCAGATCATCATCTCCCCCACATATATATCATCAGTGCTCAGTTTATATTAAGATAGCAAATCTTCAAACTTTAATGGACAGATGTGATATGTTGGACTATTTCCATCATTTATGAGTGACTGTTGAATGTATAGAAAATTTTAAACGTTATTTAAACTTTCCAAATACAAACAACTTGTTAGTAATAGCACACAAATAGACAATACAGGTTAGGCTTCAATCTTCTCCACTCTCTGACTCTTCAGCCACCCATATCATTGAAAATCTGGTGATGGCATGTTCAAAGCCCTTGTTTTGCCAATATTGTTGCAAACCCATGTTGCAGGACTGTAAGACTATTTTATATATGCAGAAGGGGGAAGAGCTGAATACATGCTAAATCTGTAATATTTAAATAAAAGTATAGTATATATACTTTAAGCTAGATGTAATTAGAGGGAATTTATTGCTGTAAGTTATTTGGCTACCATTGTACTCTTTTAATTTTCTGGTTACTCATTCATACAATAAGAATGAATTGATAAACAATTTGATATGATTAAATTTCAATGTTTATTTTGTCTCGTACATAACAAATATCAGCATGTGTAAATTAACCATATACAAAGAAGCATTTAAGGTAATTAAATTATGTATATCATAGTATTCACAAAATTATTCAGTATTTGTTCTATTTATACTATCCTAATAATTAAAATATTTAAAAAATGAATCAAACTATGAATAATAGATAGAACCAGAAATAATATATTATTTTAGAATTATTATTTAGATGAAGGATAATTTATATTCATAAATTTTTTAAACTTGTTTATTTTGTAAATAAAAGTATTTTTAAACTACTATATAGGTTATATAACTTGATATTAAATTCATCCACTTTAAATTAACCTTTAGTAGATCAGAAGTTTTAAGACTCTCTATCCTGATTTAGTTAGTAATAAAAAGAAAATTAATTTTTCAACAGAATGGGAGGGCAAAAAGTGTGAAAAAAAGAATACACAAAAGGTTAGAGATTATAAATTTAGTTAGTTGATTGAACTATGTGCATGTAGAATTCTTCAAATAGGAAGATGATTGAGAAAATAGAAGTAAACCCTATTCTAGGAGTTCTAATAGTACTCAAATAGATGAAAAGCGATGATAATGACGAGGGCATGATCCAAAACACAAACTTTAAGGAATTCAAACCAGTTATTAAGCAAAAAGTGTGGAAATAGACTTCCTATTTTTCTAGGTCCTTTTTCTGAAGAAGCAAAGATCTTACTATTATAATATATATTGCAATGGAAAATTGATGTGTTTGTGCTGGTATTATTAGATAATAATAGATATGTTTCTAATAAAGGGATTAATCTGTCAGCTATAGGTGATAATTGTATTTCACTCTACACATATATTTATCCACATATTAAAGCATCCAAAATATACGATTTTATTGGGGGATACCATCAAATCTCATTTTAATGTCAAATATATTACAATTATACAAGAAGATGGAGCTAAGATAGATATACTATTACATTCTCTAAATCTGGCTAATGATTATTCTCAAAGATAAATTAAATTGCATCTTACAGTAGCTTATATATAAAATAAAGACAATACAGCAGCTTATGTGTTGATATTTAATCATACCAAAAAGAATCCTACATGCAAACTCAGGCACAAACTTAAATACACTCTTAGCGTATCTATGACCTTATATTGTTATTAATAGTTTATTTTCTTATTTACTACACAAATAATTTTTATTAATTGGTATATAAACACTGTGCTTTCTTTTTTTTTTTTTTTTCAGATAGGAGACAATCCCTCTTATTGGATTTAAGATCATTCAAATAATTTTTCTTTCTAAACTTTTAATAAAATTACACTATCTTTCAATAACTTTTTCACTAAACAAATATTGTCATAAAAATATTACATCTTCCTTTTTATATAAAAAAGTTAAAGATTGAACGGAATAACATTTGTTTTAAAATATTTTAACACTCACACACGCATATATATATATTCAAAATTAATATCTACATATCAATAAAAATATTTGTTAACCTAATAATTAAAAAATTTGCAGCTATATAAAGATAACTAAGAAAAGTATAATGAATGATTTCACTTTCTTCTTTTTTTAAATATTTTCAGTTTATTTAATAAAACAAGGGGTTTGTCTTCTTAAAAAAAGTGGTATTTGATGTTCTTAGATAATGCTGAGTTCAAACTTCTTCGTGAGAACATGCTCCTTTTTCCTATATAATTTTAGTGAAGTTGGCTATGTGGATATGTTAATAATTCTTGGCTCAAAATAACTTAGTATATGCTATTAAAAAGTTTTATACTTTTATACTTTCAGAAAATAATTTTTTCAATTTGCAGAATAATTAAATTAATTAATTCCTATTATCATATCTATGATTATGTAATAAATGTTTAACAAGGAAAGGTATTTAATTTTCAATTAAACATTATACATTGAGCATGATTTCGACTTTATCTGTCAGATTCATAATCTCAACTATTCAGATTACAGTTCTCACTTTTATAAATACACATGTTATTTATTTGAATTAACTCATTCACATGTTCCATTTTTTTTGTCAATGGAATTTGCTTCTTTTTTTATTAATTGAATTGGAAATAAAGTATCTTACATATTTGGCACAAGAAAGGTGAAATTATATATTATTAAATACTTAACAGTAGCAAACTCTTCATACAGTAGTGCCACCAAGTGCAGGCTTTAGTAATCAATGAATGCTGGAAAATTTGTGCATACAATTCCTATCTAGTGCCTACTCATCCAATATCTTTAGATTAATTTCTAGCTTGTGACTTGCATCAGTAAGGAGCTTTGGATCTGAGAGCACTGCACCTAGATCTAAGGGTTTAATGCAACCCTCAAGCAGCCATCTTTTACCTATTTAGTTAACTACAAAGCTAAGAGCTCAAGATAAAAACACCTTAATGTCTTTAATCAAATTCATTTGCTCAAGCTAGAAACTAGTCTGAGAATATTGGATGAGTAGGCACTAGATGAGGATTTTATGCACAAACCTTCCTGCATCCATTGATTACTAAAGCTTGCACTTGGTGGCACTACTGTATGGAGAATTTGCTACTGTTAATTATAGCTTGTGTAAGCATATGAAATATTGATCATGTGATTTTTGGTGGTTTTATTAATTCGTATTAGTAACTAATAAATTTCAAACATAATTACTTTAAATTTTAGATCAGCAAGGCTACAATTTTTTTAAAAATAAAACCAACTTCTCGGCAAAACCAGCAACATTAGACTTCTTTTTTTTTATATATCAATCTGTTTTAAGTGACATGACTGTATCAAGATTATCACCATGTGTTTCAAATATTCTTTAATCTTTTAATCTTTGCTAAGAAGAAAAAAAACCCATTATTATTATAAAAACAAAATAAAGTACTTACATAATGCTATTTTACACATATGTTCTAAATTTTTTTATTTTATAAATAAATAAAAATTTATTTTTTTACAATATTAACCCATAGGCTAACCTTTAGACATTTTATAATATTGACCTTCAAAAGATGCAACAATGCCATCATTAAAATTTTTTTAAAGAATCAACAATAAACTTTATCATATATTTACAAATACTTTTACTTTTTAATGTATGTTCAATTAATTTTATGGAATTCATTCTATCAATAGATCCATACATTTCTGTTACATCCAATGATGCAATAACATCATTCTCATCAATCACCACATTTTTAATACTATTTACAAAGTCAAATGATGAAGCAATAGTATAATATATATATATATATAAGTCAGAATAATTTGAACATAATGAAAGAATAAAGGTACATAAAAGTAGGATTAGAAATAAATATCTTAGTTCTGCTTTGTATATCCCTGAAAAATATACAGGCCACACTATTAATTTTGATGAAGCTAAGGTTGTCTCTTTGAGAGAAATGAAATAAAAAGAATTAAAGAATCTTTATTATTAAAAATTTATGATTCTGAAGCAATTAACTTATTTAAAAGTTCTTTTAATATTAAGGGTGTATGGGAAGTTGTTATTTTGTAGTTCTTTACAGTTGAGAAATCTGCTTGTAGCAGTGTTTTAGAGTTTATTTTATTGGATAATCTGGTTGAATTGTGAATTTGGGGTAATTTTGATTAATAAAAGTGTGATAGTCCATTATGTAATGCCCCACAGATCTAGACTGCATTTGTAGCAGAATGAAACAGTCATGAATGGATGAGACAAATAACCTTAATATGTATGACATAATCATTTGTAACAGAATAAAAACAATAAGGATAGGAAACAAAGACTTTATTTATAACCTGCCAACTTAAGATAGTAATTGCAACAAAATAAAGTATAACTATAGTTGATTATCAATAGAAATTGAATAAAAGAAAAATAATGCTAATGAAAATAAAGATGTTGCTAACAGAGTAATACTGTTTTATAAATAGTAATATGTCCTTGCTGGATAAATTAATTGTAATGAGATAAAATACTTAATATTAGTAAAAGGCTTTGTTATCTTAAAAATTTATGTATATTAATATATCCTTAATAAAATAGATAAAAAAAATTATTTTAAAGCTTTATAAATTTACAACATTAAATTATAATGTAGAAATAAAACAAACTAACTCCTTCTTTTTAAAACTTGATTTATTATGACTATAATCATGAAAAAGAAATCTGATGTTTCATGATTATAGTCATAATAAATCAAGTTTTAAAAAGGAGTTAGTTTATTTTATTTCTATATTAGATATATATGAACTATTTTGAAAAGAAGAACTGTGTGCTGGATATATTAAATTATTTAAATTATAATGGAATAAAATATCTACAATACAATATAGTATAATGCAATATCATGTAAAATGTCTACAATACAATATGGTATAATAAAATATAATGCACAAGATCGATTCATCTAACATACCTCATCACTTACACCAATTTATAATAATATAAAATGAAAGATAATATCTGAAACCTTACAATTTACAACATCCAATCATGATGATGTAAAATAAATGAAATTTTTTTATTTGATACTTATACAAATGTGATTAACCAATCACAATGAATTATCCTTCAAATCTATAAAGCCAAGTTATTAAACTCTAAATTATAATTACCCTCATGTGTATAGCATTTTTAATACTCTTTTATAATCAAATAATAACATTAGATAAGCTTAATATTTAAATTAAGTCTACAATCAGTATTGATGTTCATTAAATCTAAACAAAATAAATCATTCTGTCTAATGAAATTCAAATACTTATTTCAATGTATATGATTACCAATTTTATAATATCATAAGATTACCATTTTACTAACTAAATATCAAGTTATTTTAACCAACATCCAATAAAAAATAATTTAAATAGAATATGCAAATATCCAATTATAACTACCTTTGTTTACCCTAAATAATTAATATAGTTATATTTTATAAATTATCAAACTATTTCAGATATAAGCTTTTTATTCAAAAATAACTATTGCATATAACTAATAAATTAATAATGATGACCTAATTAATTATTAAACATCAAGCAATACCAAATTAATTAATCGATTATTATATAAACATGTATACCCAGTTTAAATGTTAATATATTGATTTACTATAAAGGTAATAAAACACACCCTTACCAATCCAATCAATTAACTCCTGGACTATTTTATGATTCTTTATTATGAATTATATGGTATAAATCAATACATGACCACTATCTATCAAAATTTTATTAAGCAATAGGTTTGCATTATTAATTGAATGCCAATTAAAAGAAGTTTATTCGTTTAAATGGATTTAAAATTTATTAACAATAAGTATCAAAAAAACACTTATTTATAATTGTTAATAAAGAAGAAGATATAAATTAATATTAAAGTTTATCGGCTTAACATTTTCGAGGATCCATGCCTCATATCCATAGCCTTCATAAAATGTATAGTAAAATATATGCAAATATTCAAATAAGCTAGTATTACGTAGCCCATTGCTTCGAGATTTCGAAGCAAGTGTCTTTCCTATTAATAGCATGGATGTTTCCATTAATGTAAAATGCCTCCTTTATTTTTCTTTTGTGATCGTTTGATTCTGAGCACAATATTATGAGATTGGCAGGTGTGAAGTTGTGTCCAGATTGTTTAGCATGCTCCAAAAACACAGAGGTTGTGTTGGATCCTCGAAAACGTTAAGCCGATAAACTTTAATATTAATTTATATCTTCTTCTTTATTAACAATTATAAATAAGTGTTTTTTTGTTACGTAATATTGAGAAGTAAAACTATATATTTATAACAATAAGGATATATATATAAGTAACGACAAATAGACAATAAACACTTATGATATACACTCTAATTAAATATCATAAAAGGTATTTTTCATATAAATTAATATTAATAAAATATGTATTTATACATCAAAAATTCACTATATTATATTTAATATATGATATATAAAATTTATGTGTAACGAGATGTTGCAGTATTCGAACACTATCTGACACTATTTGTTTATTCATTCATTTTATTTTCCAAATAAAATATCAATGAGTAATTGTTACTGTACAATTTTTCGGATTTTCACAATTTATAACAGATATATTCAAAATTAATTTGCAGTCAACAAATAAATGAATATATTTTAAATCGAAGTTTTAACTATTAAAATTTAGGATACAAATGTAAATTTAAACTAAATTTAACTTCCTTTTATTTTCACATGTATAAATACGTAAATAAAGTACATTTTAACATACAACCTGCTCATTATCCTCCTATATGATCCTTTAAAGAAATGCAATAATTCCAATGTTTATTCCATAAGTTGTATTCTAATATCCATAGCTTCGAATCTACGAAAGTAGTCGAATAAGTTGTATTCTAATAACATTTACTAATCCAAACAAAGTAAAAGTATCATAAACAGTTATCCAAAACAATGCGTATTTATTAAATTCCAATATTCTCGAAGTACTGAATTTTATCCTTTGTTTAGAAAATATTTAATATTGTAATGGAATCACGAATAAAACAGATACCAGTTTTCATTTATGACCATACAATGTAAAAATAAACTGGTTTAAACCCTTATCAAAGTACTCAATCGATGTTATGAAGTTATATCTGCAAATGGGAACAATTTTTACAGAAAGCAGTATGTTGTTAGCTTCCATATTTAATTATTAAAATATTTTGTTCACGTGCAATAATCACTTTCAGTAGGGAAAATATCAAGCCGAATTTGAATGCTATAAATTAATTTTTTCTTCTTTTAACAAGTTTTTGATAATCCTGTCCAGTTTCCTCCACAAATATAATCCTTTCTATTTTCATAATTTTTGTGGTTATCAAGCAAATACTTTCAAGACAAAATTTACTTAAGATTTGCTTTTATGAAAGTCAGAATGTCAGAGTATGAATTTGAATCATTCAGTCCTATTTATAACCTCTTATAATTGATGTTATCAAAACAAAGGTAATGCTCATTATTCAAAATCATCCTGTGTTCCACACTTAAAATCTCTTTATAACAATAATAGTAATAACAACAAAAACAACAATAATAATAACAACAACAACAGCAATAATAATGATAATAATAATGATGATGACAACAACAACAACAATAATAATGATGATGATGATAATAATAATAATTCTATAATTATTACACATAAATAATATTCACATCTTAAAACACAAATAATACTCTTTTAACTCAACACAAACTAAAACAATTTCCATTACATTCTCACAATAACACACTGGAAATATATATTTTATATGCATCATTCCAATAAAATATTACATATATCATATAAACACAACAACAGACACACCTAAGACATTAAACATTCATCTGTATTATTTATAATCCACTATTATGAATGCGGCTGCAGAAAGGAGTTTGCTATTAACTGAAAGGAGACCCTTTGAATCCTCTTGGAGGTCTTAAAGGAACCGAGCAGGACAAATTCCTAATGTTCATTCCATACATTCTTGTCGTTGCAGCTGTTATTACTATGTGATTATTCATATAGTATACGAACATGGATGGGCTGCTCACCAACATGCATTAGCCAGCGTGGTGAGTTTATTGGCTTTTTACTTCCGAGTTTAAGAATATTTTTTCAATATATACAATCATGACAGACAAAAATAAATCATGGCCCTTATTCCCAGGAGGCTGTAAAGTCACCAACCAAGGCAGCGGTTGGTGGCCAAAGGCGGAGGGTGCTAAGAATCCCCTGATTGCGGACTCAGGCTGCCATTTGATGATGACTTTTTATTTAGGTACTTACAACTGCAGATCACTTTCAAGTGAAGGAAGATTGCAAGAGTTAGAAGAAGAACTATCTTATATTAAATGGGACATTATTGGACTTTGTGAAGTTAGAAGAAAAGGTGAAGAAACAATTGATTTAAAAAGTGGACATGTACTCTACTATAAAGGCACAAATATTGGAAATACAAGTGGAGTAGGATTCATTATAAATAAAAAAATGGAAGAATAACATTGTGGAGATTGATGGTGTATCGGACAGAGTGGCAAGATTAGTTTTACAACTTAATAGCAGATACCAAATGCAGATAATTCAGGTTTATGCCCCAACAAGTTCTCATAGTAGATCGGAAGAAGTCTTCCGATCTACAAAAGGTTTTTGATCAGAGTAAACAATATTTTAAAATTGTTATGGGAGACTTTAATGCTAGAATTGGTAAACAAATGAAAGATGAAAATGCTGTAGGTAATTTTGGTTATGGTAATAGAAATGAGAGAGGACATAGACTTGTGGAGTTTGCAGAAAAAGAAAAACTTTATATTATGAATTCTTTTTTTGAGAAAAAGGTTAAAAGGAAATGGACATGGAAGCATCCAAATGAAGGTACAGCAGAATTGGATTATATTTTGACTAACAGAAAATACATATTTCAAGATTGTAATGTTCTTAATAAATTTAACACAGGAAGTGATCATTGATTAGTAAGATGTAAGATACATGTTAATGCAAAACTAGAGAGACAAAAATTATTAAGAAAAACAATATTTACAGTTGATATTCCTAATCTTCAGAAACATTCTAATGAATTTAAATTAGAACTTACAAATCGGTTTCAAGTATTAGTAGATTTTGAACATGATTCAGATTTGAATGAAATTAATAGGAAAATAACTGATACACTTTTAAAAACTGCAACAAAGATAGCTGGTAGAAAAAAGCAGCAATTGACCAATAAAATTTCTACTGAGACTAGAGAATTTATGAAGAAAAGAAGGAATATGAAGTTATACAAAAATAATGCATTAAAAAGGATTGAATATCTTGAATTTTGTAAAATGGTGCAGAAAAGAGTTGAAAATGATAAAAGAAAGTATAATTGTGAACTAGCAAGGAAAGCTGTAGAAGAGAATAAAAGTCTAAAGAGTGTAAAACAACATTTTGGAATTGGTAGGAAATTTATATCTGCAATAAGAAAAAAAGATGGCATTATTACTAAAAAGAGAGATGACATCATGAAATGTGTAGAAGACTTATATCAAGAATTATATAGTAATAAAGAACAAGTACCTCCTATACCTATTATATCTTCTGAATTGACCAGAATTTTGAATGAGGAAGTGAGACATGCAATTAAATTTATGAAGAAAGGGAAGGCTCCAGGTAATGATGGAATTACAATTGTTATATTAAAAGAAGCAGGTAAAGAAATATAATTTTTTTTAGCAAAGTTATATTCCAAATGTTTAAATGATAAAGATGTACCAGATGATTGGAAGAATGCAGTATTAATATTAATATTTAAAAAAGGTGATAAAGAAGATATTAGAAATTACAGATCTATCAGTCTTTTATCAGTTTTATACAAAATTTTTACTAAGATAATTACAACTCGTCTACTGAGAACACTGGACTTCCACCAACCAAGAGAACAAGCTGGATTTAAAAGTGGTTTTAGTACAGTAAATCATATCCTGGTATTGAGAGAAGTTATAGAAAGGACAAATGAATATGAGTTGCCATTATGCTTAGGATTTGGTGATTATGAAAAGGCATTTGATTCTATAAACAATTCTTCAGTGATTAAAGCATTGGATCATCAAGGAATAGATCCAGGATATTGTCATATTTTAAAGAATATTTATAAAAATGCAAAAGCAACAATTATATTACATAATGATAGTAGGAAAGTCAACATTGAGAAGGGTGTAAGACAGGGTGACTCCATATCTCCAAAACTTTTTACAGCAGTGCTGCAAGAAGTATTTTGCGGATTAAAATGGGAAGCTAAATGAGTGAAAGTAAATGGAGATTATTTAAGTCATTTAGATTTTGCAGATGATGTAGTTGTTTTTGCAAATAATGATTTAAGAGTTACAGGAAATGTTGCAGGAGTTATCAGATGAAAGTAGGAAAGTAGGACTAAAGATAAATGTTAAAAAGACTAAAGTAATGTTTAATAGATTTTATCTAAATATGAAAATAAAGATTGATTATGATGAAATAGAAGTTAACAGTTACAAATACCTTGGTCAGATTATTAATACAGATGGAAACATAATGGATAAAATTAATCATAGAATTAAACTTGGTTGGAGTGCTTTTGGTAGAAATAACTTGATACTAAAAGGAAATATGCCTATGTGTTTGAAAAGGAAGGTTTTTAATAAATGTGTTTTGCCAGTTCTTACTTATGGATCTGAGACTTGGACACTTAATAGAAGAGCAATACAGAGACTTCAAACCACTCAAAGAAGTATGGAGAGATGCATGTTGGGAGTAACAAGAAGAGATCGAAAATGCAATGTATGGGTAAGAGAACAAACAGGTGTTACTGATCTCCTTGAAAAAATTAAAAGACTGAAGTGGAGTTGGGCTGGACATATTGTTAGAAGAAATGATAATAGATGGACAATTGAAATTTTAAACTGGATTCCAAGAGATTGTAAAAGACCCAGAAAGAGACCACATGTGAGATGGATGGGTGAAATAAGAAAGTGTACAGGGGTGATGTGGAGAAGAGAAGCTAAAGATAGGAAAAGATGGATTGAACTTGGAAAGACCTTCATCCTGCAGTGGATTGATAATGGTTGATGATGATTATGATTATGAATGCAATAAATAAAACACATATAATAAAGAAACAATAATAATTTTATCAAAGTCATAAACTTTATTATTTTCATACACATTTTAAATGAATAAAATTAATCAATAATTTTATGTTGCAATAATAATATTAGTTCTCTTGTTTTAATATTTCATTGTCATAACAACATATTTCAATGCTCTTAGGCTAACACACTATCTATTAAAACCAACTAAAAAAAAATAATAAAAAATTTTGTACTTGACATTCCATCACCTAATAACATCAAATTTCAGTTGGCACAATATATATATATATAACAATAAAAATAATAAATATGGCAAAAATTAACTATTATATACAGTCTTTTAATCTGTATAATTACTTTCAGTTAATTTCTTAACTCTCCTCAACTGCCGTTAAATTCAAAAAATATAACAGAAGCAAACATCATCAACCCAAATTCCATGAATCCTGAATTTTAACATTAGCAACTAGTCTATTAATTATATTCATTTTATTTCTATTTATTAAAATTGCCTCCTTAATTTTTCTTTTATTATGATTTCTCTCTTCATGAAGAAACTTAATGCTGTCAAGATGAAACTTAAATTTATATTTACATGTCCTTTCATGACCAGAAAACTAAAGCAGTCATTAAATCTTTATTATTTTTACTTTTTACATGCTTGTATAACAGTGCATTCATGCTCTTTTAATCTTTTCTCAATACTGCACCTTGATTCAACTATATAAAGATTTCTGCGGATTGAAATACTGTATATAATAGTTAATTACCATTATATTTATCATTTTTATTGTTATTACAATAGTTTTTAATTTTAACAGACATTTTTATTTATTTGTATTATATATATATAAGGTATGTACATAACAAGATGACAATTGTTGGATTTGGAAATTTTCAGCTGAATATCAAAAGATAAAAAAAAAACTTCTAAAAGATCTAATGAGATCAAAACTTTTTTTGGGGTTATCATGGAAAAAAATCAGAATGTGACTGGTTGTTATATAAGCTGATGATGATTGGTGATAATACTTGTATAGATTGTGTACACAACTTATGCCGTGAAAAGGATACATAATTAGCAATTAATGTAATGACCAACTAAATTTATCTTTTTTTGCTTTATAAGATATGAAATTTGTTTTTCAAAAGTTAAATAGTTTTACTAATACAAATAATCTATTATATCATTTATGTTGATATAGGATCTGATTATTATGATTTTAAAAGCCAAAAGTCGACTCTATATATTAAAAGGATTGAGTGTGTCTATAAACCAATATCTCTGTTTTGATTACTTTATACACTGAAGTCTTTTTCTTTTGTTTTTTTGAATACAACTATGTAAAGTAAACAAAACATGGAATACCATTTCTGATTTATTACATGGTGAACAGCTGAGATGGTAGTCATTATCTATGACCTAATGCAAGACAAATAATAAATAGGGGAACCGTAATGCAAGGCAAACAAGAGATGGGTTCAGATTTCAGAATGCAATTTACTACTTGTAAATTAACACAAAGCAAAACAATCAACAATCTATCACTTGGAACTGAATGTGAGTAACAAAGAGGTTGAAACAGCTTTATTTTAACTTTGAAAGATTTTTAAAAATGTTTTAAAATAATCTGATTCATAAAATTCAGAAATATCACCATACCTAGAAATTCTTGGAATTTATCTTATTAGGATTCATTAAATATGATTTATCACAAATCAAACAATGGAGATGGAAATCTTTAATTTGTAACTATCACAAGTCAAACAACTAGAAGAATTATTAATTGTAATCTAAAAAGATATCAGGTCTGTCACATTGGTAGTTATTACTTGTATGTATCACAAGGCAAACAACAAAAATGGTAGTCCTTACTTATGATCTAGCACAAAATAAATAATAGAGATATGTGCAGAGTTATCAGATTGTTAGACAAACAAGAAAGACCAGAATCACTTACTGTGATCTATCACAAGGTTAATACAGAGATAGAAGGCATTACTTGTGATCTAACATAAGATAACAAGAGATATGGAGACATTTGTTGTGATCTAATGTAGAGCAAACAATAACAATGGAAGTCATTAATTGTGATATAACACAGGACAAAATGCAGATTTCCCAGAATGAGAAGTACTACTTATAATTTAGAAGGCAAGAAAACTATCAAACAGTATATTGCTGCATGTGGCAACAAGTATTCCCTGCTCTCCAATCATTGGAATTATTGAAAAAAGGTTTTAAATATTTCATTTCATGATATCCACATAGGTTATTACACCTAAAAATCATTTGAATTTATCAGATTGGGAATCATTATTTGTGATCTATTACAAGACAAACAGCAGATATAGAAGTCATTGCAATCTACCACAAAGCAAGCATCAGAAATGGACTCACTATCTATGACTTATCACGAGATAAACAACAAAGATAGCTGAAGTTATAAATCAGATCAGGATATAGTAAATGTGTTCTATCATAAACTTAACTATGAAAATAGGAGATATAGTCTGTGGTCTATAATAAGGTAAAAACAGAAATGACAGTCTCTAACTGTGATCTATCACAAAGAAAATCACAGAAATTAGAATCAAATTTTAACCTATCACAAGACAAGGACTGTCATCTAGCACAAGGCAAACAACAAAGATAAGTACAGATTTGTCAAAGTGAAATATTATTTCTAGATTTAACATAAGGTAAGATAATAATCAATAATAAATCAATTGGAATTGGATTTGCATATCATGATTTCTGCTGTAGAAATTCTATTTAAAGATCTTCTTGCTTTACAATAATTGGAAAAATTCAAAAAAGTTTTAAAATACTGTTTTCTAAAATACAGAATGGTTTTACAATGTTGTTTCATGAAATCCCAAAAGATCATCGTGCCTAGAAATTCTTGCAAATCTGATATCATTAGTTGTGACCTATTATCAGGTAAACCGAAGATGAGAATTATTAGCTGTAATGTAATATAAGACAAGTAAGAGTTAGATATAAATTTCTCATACTATGATGTTAGTTGTAACCTATAATGAAAATAGTAATCATTAGCTATGTATCATATGGCAAAAACAGAGATAGATGCAGATATAAGAGATTACATGTTCTTAATTGTGATCTATTTCAAACATTAACAATGCTCTATCACAAAGTAAATGGAAATTAGAGTCATTAGTTGGGACTGGGCAGAAGATAAACAACAAATGGGGATGTAGTTTTACCAGAGTAAAAGTTATTTTTTATGATCTAGCATGATCACATAAACAACAACCAATCTCTTGGAACTGGATTTGGTATCAATATTTATTATATGCTGAACATACTTCCCATAATTGAAAGAATTCAGAAAAGACATTTTAAAATGTCCTATTTCATGAAATCCAAAAAGGTCACAATACCTAGAAATTTGTAAATATTAATTCTTATTAAGCGCAATGTCAGCACGTAATACTTATATAAAGCTAAAGCTTTAGTACATGCGCCTTGAGTGCTTAATTTTAGCAAGAGACCTCTACAAATCATAACATGAGATTTGACTTTATAAAAATAAGAGGGACCCTCTTATCTCTAACCTATTTTTCTTAATTATATAGGCAAATCTAAAGCATTTTGATTTGGGAGCATGAAGCTAATAAATTCTTCACTGATTAAGTCCACTATTTCTATTAAACATTAACATTCACTAAATCTTTTGATTTACAACGAGTCAATATTCAGATATTAAATTTAGAAATATTTTGAATCAATTTAAAGTTATAAATATTAATTCTTATTAAGCGCAATGTCAGCACGTAAAATTTGTATAATTTCTAGATTAACAATCAAAAATATTGTTTATATAATGGTAGATGTGCTTATTTTATCAGTGCTATAATTTGATGTTAGGTGCTGAAATCTCAAAGAAGATAAGGTTTTTTATTTCTTATTGGATTATCTTATTGCATTAATAACAAAGCAAGTCTTTTTTAAAGATACAGTTGAAAATAATAGAATTAGTGCCATAATTATAATCATTATTAACTTCTCATTTAATTTTTGTTCAACATATAGACTGACTACTATAAATACTTTATTTAAACAATAAAATTGCAATAAAGAAATTTTTCATGATCAAATCAGTGGAAGCTAGACTCACAAGTCTTATCAAACAGCACTGCCCAATAACGGACTCCACATTCAATTCTAAAATCTCATTATGGCAAGCATACACAATCCTCCATCCAATCTTACATCCTATAATCAACACACTTTATTACAACAATCAGAAACTGGTATCCAACTTTAAAAGATGGAGTCTAGAGGCCAAATACCTAGATTTCCTTATTAAATACAACATTAACGGACTACCTACAAATCACTTTCTCTTTTACAAATGAGGTTACAACAACATAGACCCTACTTGCAGCATTTGCATGAATGGCAATGAGACATTGGATCACTTCTTCTCACAATGTACAGGACTCGGAGTGATCCGAGAAATCATACTCTCCAACACCAAGATAGATTTCCAACTGATCTCATCTCTGAAGGATAGTATCAATACTAAAACCTACCCAATAATATGTCTCTCAATATTTTTGAACTACACCATATGGTTACACGTTGTAAACTAATCATGGAACACCCACAACCTCTTATAACACAGCTTTTTTCCAAAACAATGATTAAAACCCAGAAGAGAGACCAACTCCTGGCATCATCAAAAGCATTTGAGGACACTTGGACATTATACAATATGCCAAACTAACAACAAGAGGAAAAAAGGGGGGTAACAATCAGATAACAAATATGGTAAAGATTTAATGTTCACACCATCTTGCACAACATAGACTCGACAGAATTCCAAATGGAAATAACAAGATAGTTAGAACAACAATGTAAACCTCGTGTGTTTGGTTAGACATCACTGTATACATTAGAAATAATAAATTATTATTGAAACTAAAACAGTGGAAGCTTATAGATTGTGTTATTCTCAGGAATCATAATATGAAAAAGTCAATAGTAATAAGAACTTATAAATTATAAAACCAATCATAGATTAGTATGCCTTAAGACTATAATGATAATAGCTGTATCACATAATTTCTATCCACATTGATAGAAACGAGTCATGTAAATCCAATAGTTGTTACACACAAATGTATCCAATTTGAATTTTTGAGCCAATCATGTAACTGAAGGCATAGAGTTGTTTTTAGTTCTACATTTTTGATATAAGTAAGACTGTTCTAAAGTTTATTGGTAAAAAATAATATTGACTGTTTATAAATGTACTAAATAACCTTCATACCACTATACATTCTTTTAAAAACATAGGAATGAAAACACCATAAAAGACAAATGATTCCCAAGATGCATTTCCTGCTGAACCAGAATTCATCAGTTGGCCCAGGTTACCATTTCCATATGTGTATTTAATTAACAAAATTAGATCTTTAAGTGAGGTTTAAAGTTTATATCTGGGCTACAGATTATCTCTAGTTTAATAATTTATTCGTGATATCATTACTGTATAGTAGAGGGCGCCAAAGTTGTGGTGAAGTAAGTTTGACACTAGTAAATCAAACTGTAACGATTGTTTAATGACTGTGTAATGATTTGATTAAAAAAAAAAACATGGGATATGCTGTCCTTGATAGAATAATGAATGAATGAAAAATTTTATAAGCAACATAGGAAAAAAAACTTCATTGTTTGATAAATTGAAACAGCAAAGGAGATATGCTTATTATAATTATTTTAGATAATTTGTAATGCGTTGAAAATATCTGTAACAAAACAAATCATATCGTAATCTTATTAAAACAATGAGCGGCATTCCGATACATGATAATGATATTTTGAATAAATGGAGAAAATAGTTTGATAATCTTAAAAATAATGATAGAAAAATTCAGAAAAATGAGATAGCTTTTGTTATCTTAAAAATAGGAAAACTGTGGATTGTTATACAATTCCCGTAGAGATTTTAAAACGTTCAGCTGATTCAAATTTATATAAATAAAAAAGATAGAAAGGACTGCATCAATTATTTTCTACAATAAAATTTATTGTAGTGGATAATTGCTAAGACTTTTCTATTTATTTTATTTAGATTTCATTGAATACAATGCTTCCAGTCGTGTGGGATTGATTATCAAAGACTTTGTGTCATTTTTTAGGGAATCAATTAGCTCTATAAATATGGCTTTTGTTGAGTAAAGTCTTGATTATATATTGCTATTGTTCATTAGTCAAGGTTTTTGATTTCGTTGAGAAAGTTTGTGATAGTATTTGGAAATAACTGATTGTCCTCAATTTTTTTTTTTACGTTAAATGATTATTACGTAATTACATAAGACTGTTATTTATTGGCAGTGAAAATATGTGATACATGAAACAAAAACAAGCTGTTGAACAGAGTATGTACTAATTGTTCTTTTTTATGTCAGATGAGTGCTGATTCAACGCGAAATACGTAAATTGGAAATCATTTATCTTTTTCATGTGTGTGTGTGTGTGTGTGTGTGGTCGTGTGTATGAGATAGAGTGGATGGCTGAGATGGGCTTGAAAGTCTGTGTTCAAGTCCCTTATAATTTACATTTAAAATTCTAAGTATATAAATTATACTTGTATTCAATCAAAAAACCTATATACTAATAACGAAAATGAAAACAAAGTGTATAATTTCGACAATATCATTTAAATGTCATACATTTTAAATAAAGACGTTAGGTGCTGAATCAAATCCATGAAAAATGTATGAATATTTTTAAAAAAAGTACAAATATTAAAAACAAAACAGGTGAAGAAATAAAAAAATGTTAATGAAGCTATATATGGAATGTTTAAATGCATATGCCAAATGATTGGAAGAATACAATTATTGTGTTGATATTTTTTGAAATGAGAAATTAGAGGTTTATCATGTTTTGCAAAATACTGATATTTAGACTATTAATAATATCGAGAAGTAAGTCAATATTTAAATTGTAAAATATATTGAGAAATATATGCTGATATTTTAAAACATAAAGTGAGAATATTAATAATTTTAATTGCACATAATTGATTTTTATTACAAATCAAATATGTAACATTTATTAATATAATTCACATAGTTACTAAGACAAATTGCAAGCAGATTCTAAAGGACCATTTGCTTGGATGTGAATGTTCTATGAAGTATTTATAAAAGTGAAAAATATGCTATTACAAATATATAATGATTTAATAAGTGATTAATACATTCATGTTGTTGGTTTCATTAATACATTATATGTGTATTTTGAATAATAAACCCAGAAAATATTGATATACTAACTTTTAATTAATGAAAAACATATTTAACAAAATGTAGGGAAAAAACTATTTAGAGACAATTAATTAGTCAATTAAATAATGTATTTAATTAGGTAAAACTTTTGCATACATATGTGTAATGAAGCTATTTCTTCTTATTATATCATATAGCTGAATGCATTTTCGGTGGCAAGCATCATAATTACAGCTCTTATGATCTGCTTTATTTATACTAAAATCTAATTATGCATGCTATATAAATTAACTCATTTAAATATTCCCTTTATTAGACAGTTGGGTATTGTTTTCTCTTTTATTTATTGCATTTGGCAATAACCCAAGCCTCTTTCATCTTCCTTTTCTAGAAATCTTTAAACATGCCATCCAGCTATTAAATAAATGGAATATTTAAATGACTTAATTTATATAGCATATATTGCTTCCTCTTTTCTAAGCAATGAATCTCTGATTTGCATGTATTTGAATAATTTATTATTTGTACATTACACCCCTATACAACCATGATCATTAAAATGATATGATTATGAGGACACTCAATGCCCTCAAAAGCGCTTAGCTTCAATTATATTAATTTGAATCCAACTTATAGATTTTCTTACAAATGTGTCTTAGCACATATTACTTTAACATACATAGTGTAAGTAATTCAATTTTAGTATAAATAGAGCAGTAATGACAACAGTAAACATGAGAGCTATGATTATGATGATCACACTGAAAGTGCATTCAGCTAACTTTCATTATGCATATGGACTAACATAAGCAAAAGAATCGCATAGTCAGACAAAGGAAAAATTAACATTAATTAATTAAGCTCAATTGAGCTTCCTGTCAATTTTCTCCAGGCTGTGAGAAATAGAGAGTGGATTTACTTTTGCAATAAGCCAGAGGTGGACAATTGTTTTTGCTTGGGGGCCACATAAGTTGGCAGAGGGCCACATCGGGGGCCACTTTGTGGAAGCGAAGATTAGCAGAGGGCCGCACATTTTTTTCATGACACAATAAACATACATGCTTTATTCCCTGTATAATATTTGTTTGTCCATTCTTCATTAAACACATGACATTCATTACCAATTTTACATTTTTTCGGAGGGTTCATGGTTTCACTAAAGTTGGAAATGTATATATTTGCTAATGCAAAGACATAATTGAAATTAACCACATCAACTGGAAAAGCACTGCACATCGTATCTACACTGCGCATGTGTATTGATGTGGCCATCCTAGTGGAAAATACGAGATGAATATTCTGTCGTGCAGCGGGAAGGAAATCTCAGTCCAAGGCGGATTTTTATGATTGGCTTGGCGGGCTGCATAAAAACTCTTAGCGGGCCACATGTGGCCCTCGGACTGCTATTTGCCCACCCCTGCAATAAGCTATTTTAACTTCATTAGAAATCACAAAAGATTTTCATACAAGATTTAGCTTAGTCTAAATTAACCTCCTATGACAACTAAATAAACATTTAACTTTTTATAACAAATATAACTACTTATCATGTATATAAAGGAGCATATTTGATTATTGATCTAATAATTACTTAACAGTTGTTATATATTATAAATTATTTAAGTATAATAATTCTACAGATATTATCATTATTCAATAAATTGTTTTATTAATCATCAAAAGCCAGTGCATTTTTAACACATGTACTGCCACATTTCTTTGACCTCTCAGTCATGTGATCAAATATAATATACAAAGAGAACATTGCAGTGATGCAGTTGCAATCTTACTAATTCGAATTCATAATATTGCAGTCAAAGGAACTTCATCCCAACAATAAATCAAGCAAAGATACTGTCCCTAGAGCAAATAATATGGCTAATTAGGACATTGATTATGCTGCAACATTCCATATATGACAGAGGATAGCAAAAGAAACTTTTATGTTTAGCAAGCAGAAAAGTGGTTGAAACTACATATAGATTATATGAACCCATCGGTCAAGAAGTATTGTTATATAAATAAGTAATAAATTGTTTTCATGAAAGTTTGTGATGATGGTGTTCTAGTTGTATTTTTATATTGGACTATTTCCAACATCTTTTATGAGTATTGAATGTCTTTAGAAAAATTTAACTTTAAATATTCCAAATACATTCAACTGTTAGTAATGGCACATTAAACAGGTTAGTATATGTGTAGTATTTCGAGAGGTATTGTTCTCTCCTTTCTTTAGGTGTTGTTGGCATGACCAGTTACAGTACTAGCATGGTATTTGAACCTGGACTCTTAGATTCTTGATTATTGAATTTTAAGGCAAAGCTCTAACCAACTAGCATGGGATTCGAACCTGGACCCTTAGATTTTCGATTATAGAATATGACAAACTGCAGCTTATAAAAATATATAGTATATAAAACATTGTTAGAAAAAGCATGAAACTTTTTATGATTGTGCCTTCAAAAGGAATAACTCTTTGAACATTAATAAAATTGATGAGAAATAAAGGAAAGAAATGTGGGGAAAAAATTTATACTATTACTGTAGTAAATTATGTTATGCAAGAATGCAATACAAATTGAAAAATAAACACTGTTCATATCATAGAGCTGAAAAATCATATAGAGTGTGACTATTGCAAGACCAAGGAGGGGAGATGTAAGCATAACGAATAATTGTAAGGAAATAAAGAAGCTTTTTTTAAAAAAAATGTACAGTTAAAAATACAGCCATTAAAACCCCCAAGTAATTTATATTGATAGTTCAGATTTATGGAAAATTGATTAAAATGGAAACAGACAGTGCATGTTATATCTTTATTACCAAAAGAAAAATTGAAAATCTCTGTCAGCAAACCAACCAGAAGCTCTTTTTTTTTTCCAAGAGATGAATCTCAAAGCACAAATTACAAGTGGTAATTTGTCCTATTGGGATACAGTTGTCTGAAAAGAATTATCTGATTATATGAAAACCACACAAAGTTCCTCTTCTACTGTGAATAAAAGGAGAATTAAAAAAAATCAGGAATGAGACTTAATGGTATCTTTACGCCAATTGAAAATTTAAAGTGAGCTATGATCATTGTTATAATAACAAAGGTAAATAATTCAAATAGGAATCCATAGATATTCTAGCACAGGGGTCCCCAATCTTTTTGCACTTAAGAGCACATTCTATAATACTGCAGGTGGCAGGCACCAATTATTTTTTCAACCAGGTGGTGGGCATACCATTTATTTTTTCAATGTAAGTTTATAGTTGTATATTGTTAATAATACACATAATGTACAAAAAAATATTTATTTCAAAAATAAAATTTTAACATATAATTAACATTTATATTTTTACGCTCTAAAAGTTTAGTATGCCCTACAATTTGATTACAATATAATACAATAATTTATAAGAAATTTTAAAAATTAAGTTTATTTGTATCAGATAAATAATTTTTTATCATGTTCGGATAGCGGCGGGCACACGTAAAATGGTCTGCGGGTGCCATGGTACCTGCAGACATAGGGTTGGGGACCCCTGTTCTAGTGGTACCATATAAATATTTAAACAAAGGAATGTCTGCATTAGAAATAATTGAAATCTTAGTAACATTGCAAAAGACTTCTTATTTTGGAAAATTGGATTTGAACATTTCATCAAATTCCTCTCAGCAACAGATCTGTGGTGAAATTAATATTGAGGATTCATGAAGACATGTTTATAGGCAACAGATTTTTATTTGTGACAGTCACTACTTCATCTTAATATTCTCTGAGAAAAAATTTAATACTGCTGAAGGACTTAAAAAGGATTTATACTTTGCTTTGTAGACATTCTGATACTCAACAAGCTCAGAGAGAAAGTGTATCAATGCCTGTAAAAAACTATAGAAGTTCAGAATTAGAATATAAAAGAAATATAATTTTGATGCGCTATATTTAATAAAGGAAAAATATTGGTGACAGATAAAGTTTGAGCAGTAAAGAATGCATTCATACCAACAACTATCAAAAACTACAGGCTTTCATTGGGCTTCTAAACTATTTTTTTTAAAACGAAAGACTCGTATGGCAAAACCTCTTTATAATTTTCTAAAAAAGAATCAAAAATGGGTGTAGGCAAACAATCTCATGGTCATAATTAAGAAATGATATTAACTACAAATGCCTCATAATTTGGAATGGATGTGATAATCTGTCAGCTAGTTTATAATGCTAAATAGTCTATAGTCTATAGAATGCACCTTCAGGAATTTAATGAAAATTGAAAAAAAAACAGAGCCAGTTAAATAAATAGGCACTGCTTATCCATATTTGGCCTTAAGAAATACCTTTATTGTTGATCAATAATTACTGACCATAAGTTTTTCTGGGGATATTTGTTAATAAAACAAGTTCTGGATCATCTTAATTCTTGAATGGTCAAGAGAAGAAATATGATGATCCTGCATAATCAATAAGCAAGACAAGTATATAAAACATACCAATGCATTATCAAGAAACTCATTTTAAGAATGGTACAGCTTTGAGATGATACTATGTAATGTTATTTGGGTATAAGATAGTATTGCAATGACAGCAGGTGGTCTAAATCAATCATGCAGTAGATTAGGAATAGATGCCTAATTGACAAACCTATAAACATTTTCTCAATATCCTTTTGGAAAACTTTGGCAAAATCTTTATTCATCCATAAAGTTGTATACTAATGGGAAGCAAAATTTAAATTTCAACAAAGGGTGTAAAAATGTTCCAAATTTGCCCTAAGTACCAGTCAACAACAAAATTACTATCAAAGTCTTATATTTTTTGGCCAAAAACAATTAGGCCATGTAAAATCCTATAAAGATTATATCTTTCTAATTTTAATTAATATCTATACCATATGGATAGAATGTTGCCAGGTCAAAAATATTAGAATGAATAAACAGTTAAAATTGTGAAACATTTTGCATACCATGAAATTCTTAATGAGAACATAACAAAAAAGAATCGAATATTATTTTAATGAAAGCAGTATCAGATATATACATATACCTTTCTATCACCTGAAGGTGAATGGCCTTTCTGAAAATGCCTTTTACCATTGTAAACATGTTTTGAAGAAGGTAGAGATTACAAATATACAAAAATTGTTATATGCAGGGTTTCTCATTAGCACTTAATATATAAATCTTTGCAGATAAGTTATTGTTTGTCAAGAAATTAATGGGCAGAAAACTCAGAAATAAATTAACATTATTACTTAGTAATAAAGAAAATCTAACAAACGAAATATATGGAACTAACTGAAAAAATTGTTATTGGGAAAAAATGGTTGGATTAGGAGTCACCCTAAATAAAATCCCGGTAAAAGAGAGAATTGTAAGAATCTATGTAAACAGATAGTCATCATGAAAATAGAATTGAATATATTAAATAAAGAAACACATCTTTTGTAAAACAAAGTTGTACTTAGGCTGATGAGCTGGAAATAAAACTTTCAACAGAAGTAAATGAAGATAAAAAAATCAACAAGCAAATATCCATAGAAAAGAGAATAAATTTACTACTAAAAGCACTTAACATGAATTGGTGATTTGATAGTCTGATTATAATTTTGTTTATAAAGAATTGTAATAGAGTGTCATGGAGGTCAATTTTCTCTTTAAGAATTAAGATCAAAGAAAGAGTACAATTAAATAAAAGTGTCACATCTATTTTTTTTGCTCTAAAATTAACAACTGCTAAAAACGTATGTGTATTTTCCGATTCATAGAGATTATTGGATAAATACAGTAAAAGTAATTTTTTAAATAATATTCTATTTTTGTTATATAGTAATACTTTAACATTAACATGGGCTTTGAATGTTCCAACATCAGATTTTCAATGAAATAGACTGCTGAAGAGTTGTGTGTTGGAGTGTTTTGAAGCCTGTCCATTAAAGTATAAAGATTTGGCTATCTTAATATAAAGCTGAGCACTGATTGTATATATGTATGGAGATGGTAATCTGGACCAACTGATGAGTGCTGGTTTAGCACGAAATACATATATTAGTGATTATTTATCTTTTCAACATGTGTGTGATCAGGTAGGTCAGCAATATAAGATGGCATGGATAGCTGAGGGTCATGTGAAAGTCTGAGTTTGAATCCCTTATATAAAAGTTTGATAGTGACATTGATATTAATCAGATTAGAATTGTTCAAGATGTTATGTTTCCAGTATCTCATTGGGAAAGAAATTGTTGACCTCTGAAAAAGTATTGATGCTTTTGAACTGTGACTACTTACTCAGATTTAGATATAAGACTTAATTTGAAATAACCAAATTGATACTGTCTTATTTTTTATCTTATTATGAAGAAATCTAAGATTGACAATAAAAGATCAGTACGACCAATAATGAGATGAAAAAATGCTAATCTTACATTATGAAGTCTGAAAAACCTTACAGATAATAGATCATTCTGAAGAAATGCTATTCATATGAATCCCAGGAGTCCATATTGACTTGATAGGATATAATAATATTTTGAATTAAGTTACACAGTAATATTTGATATGTCTGTCTAAGGAATCTAGTTGACATGCTCAATAGATCAATTAGCCTAAAGTATAGTAATAGGGTACATCTCTGTCACAGTGATATATTTAAAAAAAAATGTATCCAAAACTAGATAAGGATCAAAAATGCACCTCATATTAACCAAATAATATTTAAATAACTAAAAGCCAATAATTATTTTGTTTGATTTTTCAACATATGGCTCATATTTCTTCATCTTTAGTTGTCTAACAGAATGGATGCTCTTTTTCTCTCAGTATGTGAAAGTTGTGAGGATTTTTCTTCCATCACTAGGTGATAAAGAATTTGAGTTTCTCAACATTAATTAATAAATGGAGACATTGCATTCAAAACATTAAACATATTCTGTAAGTCACTTTTTGAACAGGAAAAAGCAACACAATCATCAGTATACTATAAATTCAGAATCCAATAAGATAAAGTTCTTATTTTGTTTTTTAATTGATTCAAGTTAAATATTTAATCATCAAACCTGTTTTATATCTTGATTCTTGCCTGATTAAGCTGCCTATAAACAATTTCAGACCATTGAAAAATTTAAAACAATGTTGGAGCAAGTACCCATCCTTATTTAACACCAGTGTTCATTTCAGATATCATAGATTTTTAACCTGTAGTAATTACACTTCATCTTATTCCTAAATATAAAAGCTGTATAACATGAATAAATTTTCTATAAATGCAATTTATTCACTCCACTTCGAACATTTTTAGAAAAACCCTTTATTATACATATATGCACACACAATCTTATGTTTCGACTGTCCTGCAGTCTTCTTCAGAGCCACTTATTTTAATAACACCCTTTATTGTACATATATGCATACACAATCTTATGTTTCAACTGTCCTGCAGTCTTCTTCAGAGCCACTATCTACAAGTGTTCAAAGTAGAGTGGATAAATTGCATTTATATAAGATATTACAACAAAATAAAGGAAGTAGTGAATTTGGTAATATTTCTGATGAATAAATTTTGATGGACAACCAAATAATTTTGAACAATGCCATATACTTGACACTATTAACAAATTAATTGCCTTGACCAAATCAATAAAAGCAATATATAAATTCTCATTTGTTTCTTTTACATTGCCTGGCAACAAAAATCATATCTATAATACTTTTTGATTCTCTAAAATTACATTGAGTGTCTGATAACTTCATCTATGAAGAAATCTGTTCAACAAAATTCTTAAAAATACTTTTGTAGTAGTAGATAGTAATGATATTCTTTGATAATTACACAATCTTGTGTATCCCCTTTGTTTTTAAAATTTGGAATAATGAAAACAAGCTTAAAAACTGAGAGCAAAATGTCATGGGTCCAGATATTCCTAAAAAAATTCCTATATTTTTGAAGGTAGCACATCACCTTTCTTTTAAAACTTCTCCAGATAATTTCATCAGGATCTGTAGCCTTTCCATTTTTAAAATTACAAAGAACTGTTTTGACTTTATTAAGCTGAATATTTTTGTTCAAATCCAAATGAGTAAATAAAATCAATATATCAGTAAAAGTCGTTATCCTAATTATTGTATCGTTATTCAAAAGATGATAAAATACTAATTTCATCCATTTAGAATATTATAGTCATCATATAAAAAAGTATTATTACAATATTTAATAGAATTGTGATACTGTTCTCAGGTCCATATATTGTTTTCAATGAATCAAAAAAAAAAGATCTAGAATGACTATGATCAATTAATATGTATCTTCTTTGCAGTATTTTAATCCACCAATCATTTTTAAACATTCTTATCAGACTTGGAACTTTTACCTTTAGATCTTAATATTTATTATGAAATTCCACATTTAATCTATTATTTTACCTAGCAGAGAATATTACATATTTTCTAACATAATTGTCAGTGAACCAGTCACGATTTTCTTTTAGTAAACCCCAAAGTAGATATTTTTGTATCCATAACACATCCCTTAAGAGAATTCCATGCTGCAATAATATGACAGTTCTAAAAATCCAAATTGGCAATTTTAGTGTTTAATAGATATTGAAATTTAATATGTAAATAGATTCTTCTAAAGAACAAACATCAATTATTTTATGAAATGATTGATATATCTATTTTTAAAGCAACTATCATTTTAATATTGGAACCAGACTTTCCAGCGCAGTGTGCAATGGATATGAGATAAACATAGGTGCCAGTATAGTAAAGATACCAAAGATTTCAGTCGGGAAGAAAATACTTAAAAAAAATAGTATCCATTGATTATATGAAAATAAATTATATTTTTGTTTAAATGTTTCTTATATTTTATAGATTTGTCTTAAACAAATTATTTATGATTATTTATTTGTTACTATTTCTTAAGATTTTAGTTT
This sequence comes from Epiperipatus broadwayi, assembly GCA_028023455.1. Taxonomy (NCBI): domain Eukaryota; kingdom Metazoa; phylum Onychophora; class Udeonychophora; order Euonychophora; family Peripatidae; genus Epiperipatus; species Epiperipatus broadwayi. The sequence goes on from JAQFVV010000033.1 coordinate 3,393,162, forward strand.
ATTTTAATTCTAGCAAGTAGTTTAGCATAGTAAATAAGTAAAAATTTGAACTTGTGTGGGTTTACTGTTTATAGGATGACAGGCATTTGAATATTGTTCAAACTCGCATCTGTTCTAAACATAGGTAAGAAAATCTTTTGCAGTTCTTAACTTTATTCTATATTACGTTGTTACAGTTTATGCTCTGTATTATATCATTAATCAAAAAGAGGTCAGCTGCACTCTTTGTAATTAGACATAGTAAAAAAGCAAGGTAGTAGAGATGTGTATATTATGGCAGGGACTAATAATTTGTCAGAATCATCAGAGAGAGATAGTAATGGATGAGTATGTAGATTTGATTAGGAATTTGAGTAAGATTAAAGGATGAGTGGGAGTAGTTGGATTGTTACCAAGATTTGACAAGAGGCGTTTGTTAGATAGGGCATGTTCTATAAATGAGAGATTGAAAAAATTGTGTGAGAAAAATAATGTTATGCTTGTAGATGTGTGGGATTATTTTATTGGAAAGAGGGAGTTATATAGTAAAGATGGATTGCATTTAGGAAAACAAGGAAGTGAAGTTTTAGGGAGTCTGATTTATAAAGAATATATTTCGGGAAACTTATAAAGGGTGGGTGGTATTTTAAATTGTAGTATTATCAAAAAGAAGAAGAATGGATGGAATGTAAGAAATAAGCAAAAGAAATTTGATTTAGATATAAGTATAGATATGGAGAAGGAATGGGTCTGTAAAATTAATGGTAAGAAAGTTATTTATAAATGTAATGGAGAAGAAAGAATTAAAAGAATTTATAAAAGAGTAGTTAGGAAAGAAGAAATTGTTAAAATTGGATATTTGAATATGCAAGGTGGTAGGAGACCAGAAACGTGGATGGAATTAAATAAAGCAATTGAAAATGAAGAGCTTGAGGTATTAGCAGTAGTGGAAACACATCTAAGAGAAGAAGAAGAACCTATTCTGGAACATTTAGTATGGCAGGGTATAAATAGAAAAGAAAAAGAAAAAAGGGGTGGTGGTATAGGTGTTATATCAAAAAAATATTTAAATGTTAAATGTCAAGAACATTTGTGGTTTGAAATAAGGTTGGGTAGACAAGAATAGATGGTGGCTATAGTTTATATAGCCACTGGAGATAGTCAAATTATAATGGAGTGGAACAGTAGCATATATGAATGTCTAGTTAAGGATATACAAAGTTTTAAAGAAAAGGGTAAGAGAATAATGGTTATAGGGATATGAATGGACATATTGAAGAAATTGATGATGTAGATAATAAAAATGGACAGCTTTTAAAGAAATTTTGTCAGAGAGTGAATTTGAGTATTGGAAATTTATCAAATATTTATGAGGGACAATACACATGGTCTAGAAATAATATATTTCACACAATAGATTATGTATTGGTAGAGAAAGAGGGAATGAATAAAGTAAGGAAAATTAAGGTGTTTGATAATGAAGAGAAAGTATGTACTAGTGATCATAACTTTATTGTAATTGAAATGGTTAGTAATGTGATGGAGAATAGAAATAAAAGTAGAAATAATAGTGAAAGATGTGGATGGAGAGTGAATGATAAGAATAAGTTGGAAGAGTATAAAATACAAGTTGAAGAAATCATGGAAGAGTTGGTTGGGGGTGAGTATAAAGACTGGTGTAATGAAATAGAAAAAGTGACAAATAGGGTTTTAGGTGAAAATATTCAGAAGAATAAGTGTAATAAAAAATGAGAATTAATGAAAGTGTGAAAGAGAGGAAAGAAGCATGCAAAAAATATGTGTGCTATTAAGAACAAGGAAAGTGAAAAAGATATTAATGCTAAATGGGAAAAGTACTTAGAAAAGAAGAAGTTGTCTAAAATAGATAATCATATAGAGAGAATGAAATTGAATAGTAAATTGGAGGATATTAATAAAAGTGGGAGAGGTGGGAGCAAAAAATTTTGGAATTACATTAAAAGGAGAAATGTATGGGGGAGAGAGATAGTGTTACTAGATGATGAGGGAATAGAGTGTAGCTCTAGAGAAGATTTAGATAGAATCTTAAATAGATATGTAATGGATATAGAAAAGATGTTAGATGTGAAGGATAGAGTGATAGAAAACATGAAAGCATATAGTAATGGGAATATTAGGTTTACAAAAAATGAACTGAATGAGGTAGAGAAGAAATTGAAAAGTGGAAAGGCAAGAGGTTTAGATGGATGGGCAGCAGAGATGGTAATGAATTTAGGATATAGGGCAAAAGTAAAGTTATTATCCTGTTTTAATAAGATGGCACAGAATAGAGTTTTTTGAATAGTTGGAGTAATATAAGAGTAATATTATTATTTAAAGGACAGGGTAAGGATCACAGAAAGTTAAATAATTATAGACCGATAGCAGTAACATCAGTTTTATATAAAGTTTTCTCATATATGGTGGCTAGAAGAGTTGTAAAATGGATGGAAGGGAATAATGTAGTGGGGGAAATGCAAGGAGATTTTAGATTAGATAGGCATATAGGAGATAGTTTATTTGTAGTTACACAACTTATGGATATGAGTAGGAATTCAGGTAGACAGTTATATATGAGTTTTATAGATATAGAGAAGGCATATGATAGAGTAAATAGAAATAGATTATGGATAAGTTTAGCAAATTTGGGAATGGATGAAGCTTTAGTGGATATTATTAAGAAATTATATGAAAATAATTACTATATATATCAATTAGGGAATATAGAATCAGTTAAAGTTAAAAATGGGGTGGGACTAAGGCATGGATACCCTATGTCACCAATTTTGTTTTTGTTGTATTTGAGTAAAATGGAAAGAGTAATAGAAAGATTAGGAAGAGGGATCGAGATACCGTTAATAGGTGGTAAGGGAGTATATATTTTGTCAGGTCCTTTTTTTGTGGATATATTTTTGTGTGGAGAAAGAAGAGAAGATATGGAAGTTATGCTGAGGACATGTGCAAGGGTGGGTAAAGAGATGGGGATTAAATTTAGTGAAGAAAAATCAAATATAATGATGTTAATACTGGGGAAAGAGCAGATGTAGAATTTTTATTGGGAGATATTAAGTTAAGTGTGGTGAATATATATAGTTATTTGGGAATTATTTTAAGTGATCAGAAAAAATATTTGGATAAATGGGAGAAAAAATTGATAAATAAAGCAAAGAAAATTGATAAAGAAATTAACAATGTTTTCATATAATAATTATGATGTAGCTAGAATTATATGGAAAGGAGTTGCAGTAGCAGTGTTAACATATGGTAATGATACATTATGTTAGTAAAGAGATATTAAATTACTTAGAAAAAGTTCAAAGGGAAGTAGGAAGACATGCATCGTATGCAGAAGTATGGACAGTAAGGGAGGCAATTCAAGGAGAAATAAGATGGTCAAGTTTTCATATGAGAGATGCAAAAAGTAAAATGAAATGTTTGGTAGATTGCAGTTTATGGCTAATAAAAGAATAGCCAAAATAGTATTTAATTGGGTTATGAGTAAAGGGCAGGCAACAAGATGGGTGAGAAAGCTAATGTGGTATGCAAAAGATTTGGATAAAGAATTTATATCAATATATTTGTACAAAAGATGGGATGATTGTGTTAGAAGGATTGTTGAGTGTTATAATGGTAAGGAATCAGATAAAAGAATAGATTTATTAATAAACAATAGGGAGTTAGAGAGATAGAGAACTAATATGGAGAGTAAAAAGTGTTTAAATATATATAGAAGTAAACAGAATATTAGGTGTGAGTTAATATAGGATAATAGTAAGTTACTGATAAGCTAAAATTAATAGCTGAGGTGAAACTATAAGTTTATTATTAGTAAGCTTCTATTTTATGGACTTACTAATAATAAACTTATAGTTTCACCTCAGCTATTAATTTTAGCTTATCAGTAATTTACAAAGTAAGAGTGAAATAAAATTCTTTATGATAATAGTAAGGAAAGTAGTTTATTGTTTAAGGCTTGAATGGGATCTTTAGCAACAAGAGACTATACATGTAAATAGAAAAATGTGGGTGATTTAGTTTGTAAATTATGTAAGGAAGGAATAGAAAATATTAGGCATCTGTTAATTGAATGTAAATGCTTGAAAACAGAAAGGGTACAAATAATGAAGTTATGGAAGAATAAATATGAAAAAAATGATTATACAGAAAGTGGATTATTGTTTTTTATGCTGGGTTTGAGAAAAGATAAGGGGGATTTAGATATAAAGGCCATAGAGTTGACAAAAATTATGTTGTGGAAATGGGATGGAGCAGAATATGGGAAAACTTAGAGTGGGGAATGAAAAATAAAGTGGCTAACAAGTTTCTCTGGGAATAATTGCTGAGAGATTCCTGACTCTATTTAAGGAGAAGCCACAATACATCACATCACATAGGATAGTAAAGTGTGATGCAACAAGAAGTAAAGTTGAATTTGAACTAAGATCTAAGGGAAGTTATTCGTTCTTTTCTTATATACTTAATATATTTCTTATTTTTTAATTTTGTTAAACAGTCATGAAAAAATTAAATTTTCATGCTTTTAGATATTTTACTAAAGAAATTAATATATATAATTTTAATAAATTGACATTTTCTTTTAATATTAATTATTATTTAACTTAGTTTTATACTAAAAAGTATTTAATATTATTGTTTTTACAAAATTGTAAGTTTATTTGTTAATTTACATAGAACTATCATCATCATCATCAACCATTATCAATCCACTGCAGGGTGAAGGTCTCTCCAAGTTTAATCCATCTTCTCCGATCTTTAGCTTCTCTTCTCCACATCACCCCTACACACTTTCTTATTTCATCCATCCCTCTCACATGTGGTCTCTTTCTGGGTCTTTTACAATCTCTTATAAAGTGCAATTCACAAATGATTTTCATAGCCAAATATCATAAATTGCTTTATTTTTTTTCAAATTATTTTTGTTTCGTTTAATACCTTTGTTGTATGTTGTTTTTTTTTTTGTAATTTCTGCTTTTTGTTCAATAGACATATTATTAATATATTTTGTATTTCATTTTCAGTCACTGATGTGTTTTTAAAAAGTGATTTTTTATTTGAGGATAGAGGTATAGGAGCATCAACTAAAGTTTTGCACACAGGTTCCAGATACTATTGGTGTGCCCATACTTGAAGCATACTGTCCAACAATCTAAGCTTGTAAGTGCTTGTGTAATGGGAACTCTTGTATTTCGACTCCTAACTATAATGTAATCTATTAAATGCCATTATTTTGAATACGAATACATGATTTTCCTGCCTAAACAAAGTGTTTGTGATAGACAGTCCATGTGTTATGAATAAATTTAATAACAAACTATATGAATTTACAATTTTATATCCTTATTTCCAATAAATTTTGATCAAAGTCTACCGCTTGCATCAACATATATACATTCAAGTCTCAAGATGAAAAAAAAAGATCTTTTCATGGTATTGCTATAATAACTCTATCCATCAAGGAATGAAAGATTTTCTTCTCTAAATTTAAATTTAGAATATAGGCACTAATAAATGAACACTAATGCAATTTGAGTTTTAAGATCATTAACCTTTCATTGATACAAGAGAAATTCCAACAATAAAAGATAATAAACTAAATTTTACAGCAAATTCTACACCTTACATTTTTCTTTCTCTAAATTTCCTACCTTTCCAAAAACTTATATCCATCCATCTGTTCTAATAAACTTTCTTCCTCTGAAAGGAAGTGTTTCACTAAAAGCAGCTATGTCAATCTTAAATCTGACAGTCCTTAGCTACAAGTGCAGTCCTCCATTCTGGTCTTGAAGAAGTAAAGTCGCACATTCCATATACCTATATTTTTAAAAAAATTAGATTTATGATACTTATCTTTAGTACTATCATTACTTGCTTCACCACTACTAATGATATTATTATTACTATTCTTATTATTTCTATTGCTGAAATGAATAATCCTAACCTAGCCAGAGGCCATTTTTAGATCTCATTTTTTAGGCCCTTTCACTTTCATGGGATCCCTAAATAGGGCTACCTAAACACACAATCTTTGACAACTGAAATTCCTAATTCAAATCCAATTCCAAACAGACCCATTAGGGATTGTACTGCCTCAAGCAAAAATCAAATGTAGCCTGTTCCTATCATTGCTTTCTTAATTCTATGAGTTTGAGGTAAAAGAAAAAAAAGATGGGAATATTGATGTCAGAAATGCTATTTTTGTAGTTAAAGGATGGAAATGTTATTGCACAAATATACAATCCCATTGTCTCAATTACTATAAGGAGATATCCGATGTTATTCATAATTTGTTCAATTATTATCTCGTGCCCCGATTGCCAGTTAAACTGGAAGTACTTTGTGGAAATGTAAAAGATTAATCTGGATTATAAAAAAATAGAGGAATATGAAAAGATTAATCGGGATTATAAACTTTATTATTGTGGGTTGATTATATATAATGTATCTTAAATAATAACCGTACGTTTTGCCTCTTGTAACTATTTAATTTTTGTTGAATTTATGTATGTGTTGTACAGATGCCATTTTACACACAAATTATATTAATAAGTTCATTAATCGTTTTTTATATTATTTTTAATAATGTTCTAATTAGATAAATTTTCTAAAATACATTATATTTAAAAAGTGAAACATTTCAATAATTGTTAACAAGTATAGTAATTAGAGTAAAGCCATACAAGTCTTAATAATTGGCAGTATCAAAATTATCTTGATTAAGTATAATTTTCTATAATTTAAAATTATCTAGCTATTTAATTTATTCTCTTGGAAAAAAAAAAAGGCGGTAATGCAGTTATAAAATGGAAACATGCACACACACGTTTTAAAGGTTTTTTTTTAGTTCCCGGAAAGATTGCAAACTTTATTAATATTTATTTATAAAACAAGTAGAGATTTAATATTTATTTGACTCTCATAACTCCGCAGGAAGCATTCTACAAAATAAAAGGCTCAAGTTACGTAATATTATCAATGTATTGCAAATCATTTCAGGCAAAGTGGAGCTACTGATGATTATCTGTTAAGAGAAAGGATGCTAGTCCGGCAGACAGTCTCTTTTTTCTTTTTTTCAAACTCTGCTTGAAATAAATGCTTAAAAAAATTATCAGACTGTGAAAAAAAAAAAACTATGTATTTGTTTTGTTCCTTGTCCAGCATTCCAAGACTGGATGCAAGCGTGTATGGAGTCAGCCCAAGTCTGAAGAGATTGTGCACCTTTTGTTTGTTTTCTGAGCAGTCTGTTGGCGATAGCATCCCGCCAGATAAAGCCCTCACTAAAAGCCTCTACGTCTTTTGTTTGTTTGAGAGCCCGACTGGCTGCGACATTACGGCGCCGGCCTACTCAGCGTAATGAGTCCTGCCTGCTACATTTGCCGCTAGAGGGAGCATAGAGTACTTCACTAGCGTACGAAAAGCCAAGGAGAAAAATCCATGTCTGGTACGGGTGCTGCCAACACGTGTATCGTTCATGGATATATTCGTACAGTTTGGGGTAGTTTTAGTAGTTCTAGAAGCATGGATTATATCCGTTTACGGTAAGTTTTACTCTCTTTCTACTTATTTTTTGATTAATATAGTTGTATTGAGAAGTTGTTAGTTGATCAGAACTTAGTCTCTTCAACTTAGATCCGCCAATGCATTTTAAGGTTTTTAGTTCTGTTGTGACTGTTTTTATATATTTCTCAGCCTTATACTTTTTTTGAATTTCTTTAAAAGTTTTATTTTATTACGAAATGGAAATCACTTTATCAAACAGTTTAATAACTTTAATTAAACGAGCGGAAAATATAAACTGTGTAAATGCTGATATCTAAAGTTTTAAAAGGCGATAGATTACTGAATATTTTATATATAAAAATAAAGAATATCGTTCATTTTTTATTTTATATTAATACACACAAAAAAAATTAGATTAGTTGCCTGTGAGGCTTAGATAACGTCTGGGAAAAGCCGAAGAAGGAAATGGGAGGTGGAGTTGACTGAAATCACTCTTGTTATTATAAATCTTATATTTTTGATTTAAAATTAAGTTATTTATATGCCATGAATGAATACTAAGTTTTTTTTCTTAGTTTCAGTTTTGTTCTTTTTATTACATTGAAACTATTAAACAAAAGATTGAAGCGCATTTTTTTTCTGTTTTTGGAATAGTTAGCGCCGCCAGCACTGCTCATTAGTTGGACCATACATGCGTGCAAGAGTGTGGGCTCGGCGTACTTACCTCTTCTAATAGTTTTGAGTGAGATTAAAAAAAAAAGGGGGAGGGGTAAGAAATATCTTATTTCCGTGCAAAAATCACCAAAGTTATAAAAAAAATATATATTTACCCGCAACTAATTTAACTTTTTTAGACTATTATGAAAAAATTGTAACTTCAAATTGTTTTGGGTTTTATATATTATTAAAATGATGAAGGTAAAAAAAATGTTTGAGTAAAGGATGTTTTAAAATAATTTTTTAATGAAACTTATCACAGACAGCTGTTTTTAGTTTATTTGCTTTCAGTTTGATATATTTAGATTAAAAAAAAATTGGAAGAGGGGGATAGGGAATGAATGGATAATCAGCATTTAAGTTTTCGCCTGTACTTTAGTCCAGGAATGTAGCTGTGGCCCCGGGCCGTATTAGAGATCGTTCCGCCTGACTCACTACCAAAAGAAGGTCAAGTAGTGTTGAAACAGCTTTGTCTGAGCTGCAAAGTTTATTTTTATTTGAAGAGAAAAAGCAAACAAACCAACATGTTTCGATGAAAATAAACATAACTAACTGAAGTGGCTGTTGAAATTGAGGTAGTTTAATTAATAAATTAGGTATTCTACAATTAAACTTTATTTCTCCCAATTATTTATTAAAAATAATAAAGACCCCAACAGGATTTTTGTCTCCGCGTACATTTGATATTTCGCATGGAAGTAAACAGTTTGTATATTCAAATATTTACATGTACAGTATATTTATTTTTACCCTTTAATTAATGCATTAAGGATTTGAATCAAACCTGCACCGCAGAAGTTTAACAATTATACGTTTACAACGATCATGTGACAAACCAGTCAGGCACCAGTCTTGGCTCCATTGCATTCATTGTTATGATGTGTACAGTAAATATTTAGTACGTAATTGTCAATAAACAAAATAACGAATGACCAATTCTTATAATGAAAGACAGTTATTTTTTAAATGATTATCAAAATTCTGACGTGACAAGATTGATTGTACTTCTGATTATTAATATACACGCTTGTAAAATATTTCAAAATTTCGACTCGTTGGCCATTGATGTGATTGAACTTTACATATTTATTGACATATTTTTTTTGTCTTTTCTGCGTCCTATAGACCAGTTAATAAAAACAAATGTGAAATGACCGAACTAGCTGGATGCCGTTTAATTTTTTTAAAAAAAAATTGTTTTAATTCCATGTTATGAATTTTTTAAAATTTATCTTGTAAAATTAGCGGAATGATTGTTTTGAAATGATCAAAGTCACAGAGTAATGGATTTTTTAAAGCTTTTGCAATACATATAGTTTTTTCAAAAAAAAGTACTGTAGTTTTATAATTTGGTTTTCAAAGGTACCAAAGTTTGCCATGTAATCTACAGTTTTGTTCCGCCCTCTAGAGTCAAAACATGGTAGCTTATAGATGTATACTTAAAATTGCTCCGATTTTTTAAAATAGAACATAGATTAAATTAATAAATTGTTATTATAGAATATGATCTTACCTTTTGTTAACTTGCTGTTTGTTTATTTAAAAAAAAGTGGGATATTTAACAATTTATATTTTGAACTGCCATATATGTTTCAATAAAAAACCTAATAAATCACACCCAGATAGTCTTTTCTTATTTTTGATGTAATTTTTTATAAAATTTATTGTTCAAAGTGCAAGAGACATTGTACCATGACAAAGTTAAAATCTTTTACTGTATTATTTAACAATTTCATAGGGCATATCACATCTAATACTACTTCTACAGGGAATAAATAGTTTAAGATTATACCCCTAATAGAATGTAGGGAGTAAAATAATTATAAGAAAAAATCACTTTGATTTAATATGCAACACATAATAAAGAGTTTTAAAGCAAGATCACAGTTATGCAAATGAATGAAACAATATCTAAAGATATAAATAGTAAATTATTAGGAATGAAAACTATTGGAAAGATGTCAAAATTTTATATACTATGATTTGTATAATAGAAAATAGGACTTCACCTGTGATAATAGAAAGAATTTAATGATGGGTGTACAGTAATAAGGAAGCATTTATAAATGTTAAATAAAATGAAAAATGGGTAGTTCTTAAGAAATTGATGAGATTACAGTTAATTAATGCCTGTGAAGAACAAAGTTGTGAATTGGTTTTTGTTTTATAATAATCTGCTATAAAACTGTTGTGTACATCTGTTTCTGCTAAAGATCTCTTGTGTAAATGTGGGAAAACTCAAATATGAATTATATAATGACAGTCAAATTTGTGCTTACAATAGTAGGATCAGTATTTCTCATAAAGGGCACTCAGTGCAATTATTTTTTGAGTGACCCCTATGAAAATTTCAAATAAAAATATTTAGATTCAAGTAGGCATACTAATATCAGATGAATAATTTACAACTATAAGATAAATAATTTACTATTTCTACATAAAATTACACACATATATATATATATATTGTAAATATTAAATATTTTTATTATATATATTATCAAATATAACACATTATAAACTTTTATTGCTATTTCACTGATAAGAATGGAAAATCACAATATTGCACCCTTTTTGTCTATATTTAATGTAGCTAATGTATTTAGCTGATCATTTCATGTTATAGAATATAAATAATAAGCCTTAGTTGACTAAAAAATTGTTAAGTATTTGAAATTGTTGTAGTTAGTGTGAAAAATATTCCTATTACAATTAGTGCATTCAGAAAAATTTAATATAATTATCTAATATGTATCGTAATATATCCAAGACATAGGTTGTATCTCTTATATTCAAAATCGCTACTTTTAATATTTCTCGAATTAGATCTTCACAAAATGTTGTGAAATTAATTTAAAATAATTTTAGATAATATTAACTGTATCGATTAAAATATTAAAAAAAATTTAATCTAAATTCTTCCACAAACCTCTTTGACACTTTATCTACCAATTCAGAAAATATTTTTGTTTTTTTCCTAAGTCATCTTTGAGAAAAAGTATCTGAAATATGTTTTGTTGTTTATTTGCATTTCAACATATGATTTGCTAAAATAATGTGATATCAATGTGTCCTTTATTTATTTGAAATGATTGCATTTCAAACTTAAAACTATAAAATAAATAAAAATGTTACACAATAAAATGTATATATTATTGGAGTGTATATTTGTTTTATAAATTTCCTTATCACTAAAACAAATATTTTTTAAAAAAGCAAAGAATAAAAACTATATATGATTTTCATTACAATATTCAAAAGTGAAATTAATAAATTGTTCATTCAAATTATTTATTAATTTTTTTCCTGTTATAATGTCAGTGAAATATAATCTCAGTCACTTCATTTAATATTATGTTGCAATAGAGATCTTTGGTTAAAATAGCCAAAAGTACAGTTTTGTAGTACAATGGTAGGCACAAAAGCCGTTGGAGCACAGATTAAAGCAGTATTGATAAATGTAAAATGAAATTTAAATTATTTTAGAAAATAGAAATTTTGCAATTCTTAGAATATATTAAAAAACTTATTAATGTAATTCTTAATTACTATACTCATTAATTCATTTAACAAATATTTATGTAAAAAATAAATTATCCAAGACTAAGAACCAAAATTTTATACATGCATAAAATACAAAATAGATTAATTAATTGTTTTTTATGATTGATTTTAACAGGAATTAACAAACTTGCTGGTAGGGATATAATTTTTATGTAGAAAATTAATAAAAATTCTTGGTGGTTATTGTGAACATGGAAGCAGAAGTATAATGAATATGGTAAGAATTCATTGGTTGTATATTTTTCAAGTGATTAAAATGACAATAATATTATCATTCAGGTTACTGAATGGTGTTCACAGAAATCGAATAGATTACATTCTTGGCAATCAGGAAAGAAATATTTCAGTCAGTAGTGATTTAGTGTTTTAATTTTAGTCATATCATTAATTGCTGGGATATATGAAAATTGCATTTTTGTTTTTTTAATTATTGGTGAAAATTGCAAAATTTGCATTTTAATTTTGGTCATATCTTGTTGATAATGAATATCATTTATTGCTTAGATGTGTCAACAGGAATTTTGGCAGTTCTTAGAATTCAAAATGGCTGTGAGCATATACTAAATCAGTACCTTTTATTCTGTCCACATGATTATTTCATAACCTGTTCCTAGGTCATGAAATAATCATGTGTGGACCGAGAATAAACATTTAGGAAGAACTACTACCATGTCAAATATTTGAGATATTTGTTGGTTTAGCAATAATATTAGAAATTGATTTTTTATTTAATTAATGGTAAGCCAGATGAACTTCAGATGGAGTTATCAAAAAGAAAAGCAAGACAAAAATAGAACTATTCAAAATTTTTGTAGGGAATAGAATAGAAAATTTCAAGGAATAACCATGAAATAAGGAGAAAAATTATTTAATGATATTGAAAATGAAGACAAGCAAGCTGATCAGAAAAACGATTTCATAAAAAAAAGTTTGGTCAAAAAATGTCAGTGGACATATATATAAGTAACTGATAAAATTAAGTTGGAAATTAGACTTACATTGAAAAAAGAATTTCCAGTTAAATAAACCAGTTTCAGGAAAAGTTAAGAAATGCCGATCAACTGAATAATTGAAAAGGTTAGAAAATAATGGGAAAAAGTTGTACATGATTTATTGATCCTGATGATTGTGCTAAATTATAGGATGTTCTTAGGAAAATGAAATACTATACCATCTCATTATGTGAAGTTTTTATATGTAATCAGAAACTACAATTAAAATTGATTATGGTGAAGTAAATTAATTTCACTTAGCAAAAAAGTTAATCAGGAATATAAGTTGTCATCTAATCAAATGGATTCAAGATTGGTGAAAAAATATCAATCTTAGATATACTGTCAACATTATAGTTACAGACTTAAAAGGTAAGATAAGATAAAGATTATGATGAAGGATTAGCAGTTGACCTTAAAATTTTATGCTGATGAGATTTTATTTTTTCTCAGAAACTAGCAAATACTCATTTATTATCAGTAATTTTAATTTCAGTATATTATTAATATTCTCCTTTTTTTAAAACTTTCTGTATTACTTTAATAATTTTTTTTTTTAACAGGTGACATCAGATGTTACTGCAATTTGTCTGTTTGTGTTAGCACTGGTTACATGTGCAAATCAACCTTAGGCTTATGCTATTCCGAAGTACCAAATATGGCTGATTTATCTCGAACAAGGCATGGCTGTGTGGATTTAATGCCAAGAACAAGGCATGAACTATGTCGTCGCACTTCTAAAATGAACAAATTACCTTATTTAATGTGTTGTCAGGATGATATGTGTAATTATAGTGATAGTTTGGATATTAATATTCAAGTGCATACTAAATCAGGTAATTTTAATCATTAATTTTCAATTTTTGAAAATAATTTGGTGGGAGGATTACAATTTCTGTTTATTTTTTATCATTATCATTTAAGATCTAATCATTGTAAAGAAAATATTTGCCAGATGTGTTTAGTTTCTCTTTCCCTCATTTGTAGGTTTCTTCCCATGACATTTTTTTAGTTTGAATACTCCATTTGATTATTTTTTGTCACATGTCTAGACAACTTTGAGTTGTTTTTTTTATTTTCCCAGCAGAATAGGGTGAACTTTTTATCTTTTCATACCTTTAATGATTTTTTATTTTATTTCAACATATTTCTTTGTATTATCAGAGGTATAATAGAAAGCAAAAGAATTATGAAAATATGTGAAATATGGGGGTTGAGGAATGGATTAAAGGAAAAAGGAGCTAATTGATACAAGAGTTTAAAAGAGAACAAGAACTAAGAATGTTCAGATGTAATGATATTTGGTTTCTGTTCTTCACCACATAATTGCTGATGATAATGGCTTTATCATGTTTATGTCCATTTTGTCACTTTTAAGTTCATTTTGCTTGTTTTATCATAAGAAAGCAAAATAATCCCCCCCCCCCCACCAACAACCTGCCTTTAAATTACAGTATAATTACCAAATATTTTACTATTCCATCCCACCACTCCAATCCAATTGATCCTTTCTATAAACCAGAGAAAGTAAATATGGCAAACAATAGGGTATCTTGTTTTTATAAAATTTCAAGCCTGTTTTTAAACTACAAATATGACAATATTTATTCCAATTTCTGACTTCTACTGTTTGCATCTGTACAGATTTTGTCCAAAGTAATCAAAAACAAATCTTAAAAAATTGTGTCAGCCTAATATATACCTCTTTTTTTAGATTAGCTTAAATTGCAAATGAATTATGTTCAATTTTGTATATCATAATTCTTTTTAACTCAAAAAAAAAAAAGAAGTTCAAAACATTTTTATGCATTGGTAATCTCAACAGTAATCAAAGCAGATTAAAATCGACCAGAATATATTTTTGTGGACATTTATATTTTATGAATACAAATAAAGTATGAAAAAGCTTTATAGTAGTTGGTATTTTTGTCTGGTAATTCCACAATATAGGTTTTGGATGCAAGTAAAACTCTGAAAGTTATCAGATAACAGGATTTCCAAGGAAGCTTAGGGTTTTTTTTTATATTCTTGAGATTAAACAAGGAATATAAATTCTTCATTTGGTATTTGACTTGGCTAATACTATTTTCTCCTTTGCTGTTTGTTTGTAAAAGAATGCTATTCTACAGACTCATTTTGTGTTCTGTCATGAATAAAATAAAAGTTTTACATAGAAATATAAAAAAGATTTAATGAGATTTAATGAGATTTTACTGATATATAGATAAAAATTTAATATTATTTTCTATTAAAACTTTAATACATGAATAATTCATATTCAGGTTTTATACAGAAACAACATTCAATTTTATTTTTTACTTAATATAATAATAATAATAACAGACACTCATAAACAAGTATGGCCATTCATAAAACTAATTAAAATATTGAATATGTATTTTTTTATCCAATGTTGACAAATCTATTTTCTTACATCAATTGTGTTTTATAATAATGCATTGTTCCATTAATAGGAATATTAATTCTTTTTTAAGCTTTGCAAAATCAATATTTTTTAATCTTTATGAGTTAGAAATCAAAATTCAAAATCAGCATTACAATAAACTTAACATTAGTAACTCTGCTTTTAAAAGATGGAACTTGCTAAATTAGAAGGAATAAAAAAAAAAAAAGTTTAATAAATGAATTATCATAAGGCTTCATTGTTGCTGATAATCAAAATAAAATTTGATTAAATAAAATTTAATTATACAAATTAGAAATTTCTGAATACCTTTTTAAAGATGACATAATCACATTTTAGATATTCGTACATAATCTAATAATGAATAAACAGGAAGTCCATTTTATTCATCTATTTTTCTACCAATGTGTGTAAGAAATACATTCAATATGGATCAATCTACCACATAAAACTCATAAAAAAACAAACAAACATGAAAATAATATATATATTTAGAGAACAAATCAGGAAATAATATATTTAATAACAAAACCAATGCATGATGAGAATATAAAATTAATATTTTAGCATTCAGGCAAAATGCAAATTCATGAGCTTAAATTACAAAAACCAATTTGAAAATAATATATTTAGCTACCACATCAATGCACCAAAAATATAAAAATAATAAATACATTTAATCCATAAAAATAATAGAGGATAATAAATGTATTTGCTACAAGCAGCAATTTATAAGAACCGTAGTACTTAAAATTATCAAAATTAAATAACCTTTTAGCAACTAGGTCATTTAAAAATTCATAAAAAATTAAATTGCAAAACTGAAGCCATGGAATGAAAAAAAATAACAATTTAATAAGCACAACAATAATAAAAAGGTAATTCATACTAAAGTAATTGATGTGATAAATGTGAGTTAAATATAAGCAGATCATGAGAAATTGAATTCCAAAAAAGTATCTGTTTAGATGAAATAAACAGCGTGGCTGCCATGAAAAGTACATAGTCAAAAGTACATTTGTGGTATCAAGTAAAATCAGGGAATTAAATAATATTTTGGTAATGATGGAATTTTGAAATTTAATTTATTATATAAATGCATTTGGTATCATTAAAATGCTTTTTTTTTTCCCCGTAATATTAATTAATTAATTTTATCACATATACCTGAGCATAATGAATATTTGTGGATTTATTTGAGGATGCAATTTTTGCAATAACTTTGACTTAATGTTAAAGATAAAACTTAAGTTGCATAAAGCTAGCAAACCAAGAAATATGTCTGAGAAAATATAATCATTATCGTAAAATAAAAATCAGAAATTTAAGCATTTTTAAAATTAATAATTTTAAATTTATTCATAAATTGTGAATTTTCATATATAAGCTTTAAAAGAAGAATGTTAATAGTTTAAATTAATATAAAAAATTGTGATTAAAATGTTATATAGTAGAACATATTAATCATATTTCATGTCAATTATGGAAATGAGAATGATTTATGATTGCATTTTAAATTCAAAATTCATTTATATAAACGTGTTTAGAGGATCTTTATTTGCTAATGCAATAAATATTAGATTATGAAATTATTTGTTTTCAAATGTTTATTTAACAATAATATTGATAAATTACAATTTGTAATTGCAAATATACTTTAATAATATTTGGGTGATATACATGTCCATTTATATATATATTCAAAAGACTCATATATATGTGAAATTAATTCCACAAACTACTGATAAACTTTTCTTCTTTTTTTTTTTGTAGTAAAAACTAATTTTATTTTCTGAAATAATTCATGAATTTGAAGTAATTTATTGAGATAATTTATTACAATATAATGAATTCATAAAAAAATATAATTGTTAATACTATTATTTATCCTGAAAGCACCTATCAATTCTCCTGAAGGTTTGTGGTCCATGGTATATTATTAGATATGATACATTGGACTATTTCCATCATCTATGAGTGAATGTTGAATGTATAGAAAATTTTAAACTTTATTTAAATTTTGCAAATACAAACAACACAGGTTAGTAATTTTCTATACATTCAACATTCACTCCGAGATAATGGAAATAGTCCAACGTATCACATCTAACTCATCAATTCTTTTGAAATCGTTAGTTTTGTAAAAATAAAAAAAAATTATTTCTTAAAAAAAAATAATTTTACAAAAAAAAAAAAAAAAGCATAGTTTTTGATAATTAAAACAGAAATAGAATTTTCTATAGGATGACATCATATGTATATATAGTACAAACTATTTTTCTATTATGTTTAAGATTATAATATACCATATACACCTCTATTTGCACTCACTCTACAATACAGTTTCACTTATGATCTATTTTATCGCCTCTTGCCTAAAGTTTCAACTGTCCAGCAGTCATCATCAGAGCTACAACATTTAAATATATACAATTAATATCTATCTATACATATATACCAATATATATATATACACACACATATATATAAATAAAAAATATTTCAAACATTCCAACTATTAGTTAAATATGAACCTTTAATATCTGTACAATCTAATACCTCTTTATTCCACACTTATATTCAATTAATTTATTTATATTTTAACATTTATTTATTCATATTCTAATCATTTAAATCTTAAATTTTCTCTTTAATCTAATTTATTTCTTCTATTTTAATTACTTATATATTATACATACATTAATCAATAATAATAATATTAACATAATATCCATATCATTTTATTTCCTTTTAATTTGTAATTTTTTAACTAATTTTATCTTTTATAAACCTCACCACTCTTACTCCTCTAACCGAAATAATTTTCAAAAATTTTTTAAAAACTTTTTTTTATTTTCATTACCTCTACACCCTCTATGAACACCTTCCAAAACTGAATCTTATTCTAATTCTTTAAAATCTATACATACATATTCATTAACAAAAATATTCCTACAAAATTAATGTTTTCAAACCCAGATCCTTGTTAAGAGATGGCCTAATGCTTCTAATCAATATAGCCTGCTTTATCTTTCTATCCCTTCTATTTTTAGTATGATTTATCATTTTAATACTTCCTTTTTCAAACTTATATCCTGTCTCTAATGAATGTAAATAAACAGGTGATCTATCATATCTGTGCTGTGTCAAACTTGTGTAAATTGAATTTTTTGTTTCACCCATATGATGACTGCTGGATAGTTGAAACTGTAGGCAAGAAGAGATAAAATAAATCACATGTTAAACTGCATTGTAGAGTGTAAATTGAGGCGTATATGGTATATTATATTATATCAAAATTGGAAAGGAATAAAAATTCTTATGCTGCTCTTCCACAAAATAATAATAAAAAAAAACCAACAGCTCTATAATCAAATAATAATTTTATACATTAAAAAGCTTTATTTTAGCACCTGCTTTGGTATCCTTTTCAAATTTTACTAATCTATTTAATGTTAATGAATCACCTGATATAAAACCATCCAGTGTCCAATAATGGAAATAAAAACAAACAACAATAATATAAATAATTAAAACAATTCAAAACCCTCATATATAAATTCAATAATTACAAAACAATTGATTATATCATAATATTATGTTAAACAATATTACCTGCATTTTTTTTATACAATTATATAAGTTGATATAAATAATTGTATAAAAAAATGCATGTAATATTGTTTAACGTAATGTTATGATATAATTAATTGTTTTGTAATTATTGAATTTATATATGAGGGTTTTGAATTGTTTTAATTATTTATATTATTATTATTGTTTGTTTTTATTTCCATTATTGGACACTGGATGGTTTTACGTCAAGTGATTCGTTAATGTTAAATAGATTAGTAACATTTGAAAAGGGTACCAAAGCAGGTGCTGTAATGTATAAAATTGTTATTTGATTATATAGCTGTTGTAAAGAATTATTTTTTTTGATTATTATTGTATTATATATAATTCAGCAATGCAAATAAGAAGTGGAATGTTTAAGATTAAGACAAAACATATATTATTATCATTTCTGTATGCATAATGCATGGATATGAGTTAACATGTTAATGTAGTTGGTTTGTACTAAATTTATGTTATCACCTGTGTCCTTTTTATGACATTCACATTCTTCATTTCCCCTGTAAACATTAATTTTTTTGGAATTTAATTTATTATGAATTGCGTATGTTTAAGCTACATTTGTTGCTGTCAACTGCATCCTTATGAGTTAAATGTATTACTTTTATATTCGTTGTGCATTGTTTATTTATTTTCAGATTGTTTTTTTTCCCCCATAATTTAATTTCTTATGGATTTGCATTTGATCTCATTATTAAAATTTCATTTAGTTTAATATTCATTGCCATTGCTGTGGTTGTTAAATATATTGTTTTCAGATTTGTTTTCTAAATGATTATTTTCATTTTTTTATATTTGTGATTTCTCAATGCAAAATATAAAATGTATTGATTAGTTTTTTTCTTTGATTATTGGTTATTGGTATGTAGAAAGTGTCTCCATTTGATGGATTGGCCGTAAACCGTAGTAGTATATAAAATCTTTAAATAATGCATTTATACTATTTGTTCAACATATAATGTAGAATTATTCAATATTTGTTATTAATGATTCACTTTCGCAATCGTTTTTAATGCTAAAATAGAATGTTTTACTATCAATTTTTATTGTATTTAAAATTTATGCTAATTTTTTATCAGTTTTAAATTCATTGCTGTTAAGAAATCATTGATAGTTTTTTAATACATTGCTGAGAAATCGGATATCTTTTTACTACTTTAATTTGATAGATTTTGTTTTGAAATTTAATTTTATTCACTTTTCATCTGAAAGATCTTTAGTATAAATTTGTATCTTCTATTTAAGTTAACAAAACAGTCTACAAATAGCCCAAAAGTTCTGACCAAGAGTAGTTTCTATTATTTTATAGGACAAAATATTGCTTTATCCAAAGCTAGGTACAATTTCTTATACAAACAATCTTTTCTTTTGCATCTATATTCTTTTATCTTACTCTCTCCAATCATCTTGCGCCTCATGCCATCATCTACATATACTGTGATAATGGATTTGTGTCTTTGTTATTACATGCACAGCAAGTCTGATTAGTTTTTCATTCTTTTTTTGCAAGCTCTTGATACTAAAAAAGCAATATTTAGTGAAAAAGCAGATTTACTAAACTGGAAATCTTTAGTTTTAGTCTTTGCATGAAGTATTACAAAAGTCACATTGGAATTATATTTGGGACTGAAGTTTCAGTTGGCAAAGATTATATGATTAGGCTGTTCTATTTAAGAATCCCATGGCCTGCCATGTAAGCAAAGGGATCTATAAAAATGCTCTATTTTGCAACTATGATTAGTTGATTGTGATTGATGGATTATTCATTAAAGTGGTACAAATAATTATAAAATCATCAATGTAATACTGATAATCCAAGAGATAGTGGTAGTAATAATATATTCTCATTAAATTTTTATCAGTATAGCTGAATGGACAATCTTTACTCGATGGAAAAATTAAGATCCAAATAGAAGATTAATTGAACAAATGCAAGTCTAGAAGGCAAATTGAATGTAATGAGATTGCAAAGTATTGTATTTCCTGTGATGTCTAATTTGGTATCTTCTACTCTTGTTATTTCTAAATGTATCATTGAAAGACTAATGATATTAAAACTTGTTTTGTACAATGATACCTATGCATTGTTAAATCAGGGAGTTTTGGAATAAAATAGTTTTTACTTTTTGTTGGATAGTATTATTATAATGATACCATTACAAAACTTTTTTTGTTTCTTTAAAGGTTTTAATACACAAGTTGGTAGAGACAGTACACTTTATGCTTATGTTTATTGGAAGTTATAATATTGGGGCTGTAAATCAAATAGTTTGTTGTTATTGAATTTTTGTGAAACACATGTATTGACCATCACTCCACAAACACTTTGCTTAGATAGTAAAATCACGTAAAGAAATATTTGGGCATGTTCATACTCAAAACAATGGCAAATAATTGATTACATCTGAGCTCTTACAATTACAGATTTCTGGACAAATCATAGAATAGTACTTACCAAAGTTAAAAAGATAGCATTAAAATAGAACTTATTTTTAATATTGTTCCATTGATATTATAAGAGATATTAAACACTAAAATTGCTAATTTGGACTTTCAAGAGTCTCATGTTCTGAAGCATAAAATTCTTTTAAGGAATGTGGTATGAATTGAAATAAATTTATTTTTGGATTCATTAAAAAGAAAAATCCTATTTTTCCAACAATGAGTAATATATGTGACTTGATTAAAAGGAAACATTGATTATAAGCATTGAAGAATAATAAATTGAATGTGGAACTTCATAACAATATAGAGATTCAAAAAGCAGAAGCTCAATAATTGACAAAAAAGCTTAAAAAAGATTGATAGATATCCTTTGATCACGGTTACTTTAGATAATTTTTGATACAGTGAAAATAACATGGATTAGAAATATGATTTTGTAATTCTATTAAATCCACTGATGGGATTCTTATTTGATAACTAATGTTTCAAACAAATGAGAGAATTTGAATTATCTTTTGAATAATGATTCAAGAATTGAGATCATGATTTTTAAACTTATATCTGTCTTATTCTATTCATTTAGATTTGCATGAAGATATCTGGCTTAGGAATTAAAGCTCTTTGTAAACTTAGCATGGGGAGATATAGAATCCAATGAAATATCTGAAAAGGGTTTTTAAAATATGATGGTACCATAATTTCAAAATTATTGGAATTTCTTAGTAATATATAGAATTGGGAAACAGAACTTAAGGATACTTCTATTGTCCAATTTTTAAAAGTAAGAAGCATAGAAAATAGAAAAACTCCAACAATTGTAATAGAATATCATTGTTAATTGCTTCAGTTAAAATATTCATTAGGATTTTATTGAACAGGTTTGCTTCCATTCA
Organism: Epiperipatus broadwayi; assembly: GCA_028023455.1. NCBI lineage: Eukaryota > Metazoa > Onychophora > Udeonychophora > Euonychophora > Peripatidae > Epiperipatus > Epiperipatus broadwayi. Next base: position 3,415,349 of record JAQFVV010000033.1, read on the forward strand.
GATGGACGATTACCAGAATTCAATGTGGTTTTAAAAAATCATGATGCAATGCAGACAGTTTTTGTTGCCAGACATATGCAAGAAAAGTGTCAGGAGCAGAGCAGTGATTTATATATTGCTGTTGTTGATTTGGTCAAAACATTTCATTTAATTAATCTAACAAATCTTTAGCAATGTTTAAAACCATTTGTCCCCTGAATTTTATTTACACTATGCAACTTCTATGTAATGAAATAAAAGGAAAAATTATTATTGCTAATGAAAAAACAAGCGTTAAAATGAAAATTGGTGTAAACAAGAATTTGTACCACCGTGTTTGGTTTTCATATTTATGTTAGTAGACATTGGAACTTTTTTAAGCATCAAGATGCAATACAGATTTTTGATTGTGGAGTTTTAAATTTGAATCGAATAAGATCAAAAACTTCATCTTTCAATTTGACAGTATGCTAATGATTGTGCTATTCTTGCCAATTCAAAAAATAATCTACAAATTGATCTTACTATTTTGAATGCAATCTATAAAGACCTTGGTTTAACTAATTAATGTTCCCAAAATTCCAATTCTTTTATCAGTAAGCTTGGATAGTTATCAACTTGAGAATTAGATATTGAGATGATGTACACATTCCAGTCCGCTGTTGGACAGTACTAGAACAGTTGCAAGAAAATTAGTTGTATATAGTGTTGTTGTTTTTTACGTTATTTATTGTATGAAACTGAAACCTGAATTATAAATTTATACACTATAAAAGTATTACAAAAATTTAATTTAATGATGCTCTGAAAGGCTGTAAAAACATGAACAGAAGCTTATAAAAGTAATGGATGTGTTTTCTGGATGTAATATTGTAGTTTATTATTGTAAAATCACATCTTCATTAGATGATTAATCATATGAAACAAATGAATGGTACCAATTTCCTGTAAAAATATTTTAGGATGAATTTGAGGTTTTGAGAAGGAAGAGATTTTCTCAATGACATTCTAAAAAGTGCAATAAATTACTTTTGTTAGGAAGATATACCTGAAGACAGAATATAATGGAGAACTATAATTATAAAACAAGATATTGAAATCCTTCAAAAAATAAAATTCATTTCAGAAGTTGAAATACAGCATTGCAAAATTTCAGACTAAAAGATCCAGCATGTTATATATGTGTACACATTTGGGTTTCATGGATTGGATTGATATAGTCATTGCAAAACTCATGTTTACTCCATATTCTTATCTTTGATTGGTACTGTAGTATTAGAGTTGCGACATGAAGAATTATAATCATTTAATTATTAAATTAATTAGGTTATTAAATCAAAAACATATTTTAAAATCTATATTAAAAAAAAAACAATTTAACAAACAAAAAATAATAAGAAAAGCATTAATGTGAAGAATAGTTAAAATGTGTGTTTAAATCAAATTGAGTGTGTGTTTGCACGTGCATATTCTGCATAATCTATTTTAATACAGTGTTCAGGCTTACACCTGTATTTATATATGTAATATATGTGGGATTCGAACTCAAGACTTTCACATGATCTACAACTCTCAGTGCCATCTTATATTGCTGACTCACATGATCACACACATGTTGAAAAGATAAATAATCACGTATTTCATGCTAAAACAGCACTCATTAATGTATGAAGATTGGTTATCTTAATATAAAGCTGAGTACTAATTGTATATATGTGTGGAGATGGTAATCTGAACCAACTGATGAGTGCTGGTTTAGCATGAAATACATATATTGGTGATTATTTATCTTTTCAACATGTGTGTGATCAGGTGAGTCAGCAGTATAAGATGGCGCTGAGAGTTGTAGGTCGTGTGAAAGTCTAAGTTCGAATCCCGCATATATTACATATATAAATGCAGGTGTAAGCCTGTTCAATGTATTAAAATAGATTATGCAGAATATGCACGTGCAAACACACACTCAATTTGATTTAAACACGCATTTGAACTATTCTTCATATTAATGCTTTTTGTATTTTTTTTTTGTTAAATTGGTTTTTTTTTTAAATGTAGATTTTAAAATATGTTTTTGATTTAATAACCTAATTAATTTAATGATTAAACGATTATAATTTTTCATGTTGCAGCTCTAATACAACAGTACCCTTTGATTCTTTCCTCTAGAGTTGGAATGACTATTTATTTGTGAGTAGGATGTTGATGAACTGTAAAACTTGATGTTCATTAAACAGTATTATTTGATTGGAACACTATTGTTTAGTTATTCATTCTGCCTGCAGAGATATGCCATCATATTTTATAGTTCAACACTACAATTGATATTTTATTTTTATAAAAAAAATTATGTAGTATTAATATTAATTTTATTTTTTCATAATGAATATACCTCACCTATTCTTAAAAAAAAAATTAGAATTTTATAATGGCACAAATTCCAAGTCAAGGAAATTTTTTCCTCCTATTTTTCCATTATTAACAACCTTAAAATTTTAAAGCACAAGTATAGGAATAATATAAAAGAATAATAAATGAACAAGAGGGTTTTAATTTCTCATTTCATTTAAGTGTTGAAATTATTTGACAGCTTTTTTTTTTAAAAAAACATTAATCTTTCAATTTTACTTCTAAAGAATTCAAAAATAGCATTTTAGGTTTATATTTTTAAATGTAACTTCTAAATATAATGTAGAGTTACATACATCTTAAAAACAATCATCTTAAAGGGAAAAGAAAAAACTAAACGTTTTAAAAATATAATTTTTTTGAATTTCTAATTTCTTATATAAAAATTGAAGAATCATTATCTTCTGGATTTTTAATTTTTGAATTTATCTTGTTTGATATTTTAAAATATTAGAAACAATAATTCACTATTTTCCAGGACCATATATTGTTAGCTTGACTACTCACTCATCACTAGATAATAATGTTACATCTTAAATTAGTTTCTGGCCTTCTTCACTGAAAAATCACTACATTTATTATTCCTAAAGCTAATATTGAAATTTAGCAGAGAAAATTGAAAGATGTTTTGGTTGATGTTTATTAAAGGATTTAATCCACATCAGTAGAAACATATTTTCATAAATAATGTTCACAATGCTTATATTAATTAATGGGAATTTTCTTATCTTTACTTCATTTTTTTAAAATACTGTACATATAATATGGTTTAATATTTTAAGTATTGTGATAAATTCGTTGGTAATATATATCTAATGTTAGCAAGTTAATGATATCAAAACATAGTATTAGGAATGAAATATTCTACAACCTTGATAGAATTCTATGATGAAATAATAATAAAAAAATCTTACAAACTTCCATAAGAAATGTCTCACTATTTAAATATTAGGTCAGCAGTCCCCAACCTTTTTGCACTTAAGAGCACATTCTATAATACCGGCCAGGTGGCGGGCACCATTTATTTTTTCAATGTAAATTTATAGTTGGATATTGTTAATGATAGACCTTTTTATGCTGTAAAAGTATAGTATGCCCTACAATTTGATTACAGTATAATACAATAATTTATAAGAAATCTTAAAAATTAAATTATTTGTATCGGATAAATAATTTTTTATAGTGTTCAGATAGCGGCGGGCACACGTAAAATGGTCTGTGGGTGCCATGGTGCCCATGGGCATAGGATTGGGGACCCCTGCATTAGGTTATTCTGACTTTATTTCTGAATCTTTGGCACTGCAACAAATGTTTCAGAATTTAAAAAATTGACAATTAAAAACAATAAAGAATATTCATTCAGTTCTATTCAAGTAATAAGTAGCATAACGTAAATCTAAATACTTCTGTGAGCATGCTCACAGGAAGTAGTTTGATTACTTTAAAAGATATAGATTGTATGTTCAAGCCATGCCAGATAAACCTTGGAATTTTTTTAGATCCCATACAAGTTTAGGACTTTTTTTTTTTCCAGATATGATCAACTCAGCAGTGGATGTTAAATGGGTATTTGACTATTCTTAAAGGATAAATATCATAGATTAATCTGGGTTGGTCATGTGAGCGTTAATGCACTGACTAAAAAGTGATTGTAATATGGATTTTGTTCTACAATTGGGAGATATGATTGAGAGATATCTTCCACTTATAGCAGCTTCTCGCCACAGTTAATTTGATATATATTGAAACTTTTTCATTAATGGTTTAACGGTTAAAATTATACAAACTAAATTTCTACTTCGAAAATTTTAGTTTTAATGTTTTTTTTTTTTAAATTTACAATGGAAATTACAATTATTGATAGATATTGTCATCTAGATTTTTTCATCTGTATTAAAACAAGAGGGAACATTTACTAATATTTAAACTGTTGCAATTGTAAATGCTGTTGTTAAAGCTTAATTAATGTTCAGGGGACTCTTGTAGTTAAGTTGTGTACAATTTGGATTTCAGTCTATGAAGTATTTTATAATTTTAAACATGATAGCAATTTAAATAGTCATAACAGGATTATTTTAATTATAATATAAAGAATATCAGAATAACTTTAACTTTAAAAACACTATGACATTAACCATACCTTTATTTCAAGTTCATTACACATAGTAAGAGCACATTATTTTGCAAAACTTTAGTTTTGATCATTAGTCTGAAAATTGTAAAATGTTGATACTGGTACTTTATTAATTGTAGATGTAGAAGGTAGTTAATTACAGTTTTCAACTGATATTTTATGATACAAGAAAAAGGAGCACTCGATTATGAATATATATTTTTCGAATAAATTAAAGTTAACATCACATGATCACCATTCTTTATGCTTACACAATCTGTTTTTCACAGAGGTAAAACTCTCCATATTGGATGAGTAGGCACTAGATAGGGATTTTATGCACAAACCTTTCTGCATCCATTAATTACTCTGGTTTGAACCAAATGGTGTAACTGTATGGAGAGTTTTCCCTCTGTAAATGAGAATTCTTAGATTTTTCATCATTCTGAATGCATTTTTAATTGTTATGCCATGGGAATCATTTTATTTTTACAGTTTCCAACATTTTTATTCTTAGCCATTATTTTTTTATTTATTTCATTATAAATTATTTTAGAAATGCATGCCTTCCTTCTAAACTTCATTGGCCATTTCTTCTGACTAGTTTTATTAATGCATATTTTAAACCGATAAGTGATAAACTTTCTATGATTGTTATATGTATGTATTAATATCAAAGCTCTTTGAATGTTGTCTTTCACTACATATGTATTTTTCATCTGATAATAATTTGAAGTACTTGTTAGCCCATGAATACAGTTGACTTTGATGTATGGTTTTGTAGAATCTTTATAAGATTACTCACTTCATGTACAATAATTTGTACTTAAATTATCAAGTCACTAATTTAAATGACTTATCTATTTAGGAATCAATAAGCAATTAAATATTTTTTAGTTTTCTTTTTTCTATTGTTCACGGCCCAAATTAAATAAGTTGTTCATTTATATAAATATTTTAATAAGCACAAACTTCTTTTTTTATATTCATATAGAAAGATAATTAATTTCTAAAAATATATATATAAATTAAAAAATTGCTTAATTTATTAAGATAATCTAAGTAGTAATAAATGGACATAATAAACCTTCAAATCACTGATATCAAACTATGCTTTGCTCAAATGTAAAAAGGAATGTATCTTTACTTTTTATAGATATGTAAATTAGACAATGATAGTAAGGGTGAATTTTCGATCAATGAGATTTTCCTGTAACTTCATCTGAATTGGCTTATGTTTTATATGATTTTTTTATATACATAAGAAAAAATACTTGAATTGTGGAATATTAGAATGTTTTTTTGCCTTTTATTGAGTTTGTTTTCTTTGGAACTGAAATCTATTTTGATCACTGACTGGGTTAGAAATGGATATCTAGTTTCAGCATTATTGTCTTTCCTTGCAGTAAGGGGTTTATCATTTGCGATCTTAAGCATGTTTTAATTTGAAAAACTATATGAAAATTATTTATGTTAATAAGTTGCAGCAAAGCATGGCAGTCCTTCAATTATGTTAATACATTTTTGAATACTTAGTAGCTTTTTTTTTTTTTTTTTGAAGCCTTTTTATTATCACTGTCCAAAAAAGTGATTGATTGACATTACGAATTTGGAAAGAAGAATTCAAACTTTTTTCTAAATGCTTGAATTTTCTACACACATTTCATTTACTGATTTAATTTTGTCCTGTCACATTTAACCAAATTTAGGTTGATGAAATCATTTTTCAATGCAATATTTCTATAGAAACACTCTTCAGAATATTCTAAAGATTTATATTGTTTCATGGAAAAGCTGTTTTATTTTTTGCTAGACCTTTTTGCTAAAATTGAAACTTTTCATGTGATTCTCAATATACATTAAAATGATATCAAAGATTCACATTTAATATTTGACCTTCAGTTTTAAGTATCTTGCAAATGGGCAATACTATGATGTAAGAGTTTTCATTATCTTTTGATTTAGCCCTAAATTTGAAATTTTAGAATAAATTGTTAAAAGTGACAAATGTTGGTAAACTATCAATAATCCAGTGTTATCATGTGGTACTAGAAAGATTAATGTATGTAGTAAACTATAACTTAATGTACCTATTAAAAACTAGTATCAGTACCTAGATTCTGTTGATGTCACACACAATAAAATGAAATCAAGATATTAGAATTCATATTTAATTCATGTTGTCATTCAGTTATAATTTTCATAACAGGAATTAGTTTGCACATTTTATACTCTTGAAACGGGACATTCTTGATAGTATAGGATTTATGATTTTTGCATCAGTACATGGTTTACATTTTTTTTTGCAAGTATTGATTATTTTATAAGTTGCGTTGTAATTTTTTTACTTTTTTTTTTGACATTAAAATAATTATGGTTTTTTAATTAATTTTTATAAATTTAAGTGTTTTTTTTAGATCTTAAATTTTCTGATCATTATGTATATCATAATGTGCATGGTATTTTATTACCATTGAAATTATTATCGCAAAATAAATAGAATTTTATCTTTTTACTTGTAGTTGTATTCTCCCTTTTAATTGTATTTTTTTTTGGACCTGTTTAGGTTATCAAATAAAATTTTAAAATACAAATTAATTAAAATATCTACATTTGTTTTTGACATTACAGTGTAGTAAGTTTGTAAATAAATTGTTTTCGTATTTTTCTATTGGGGGTCCATATATTTGTATCATTTGGAAAAACTATGACACAGTGCTTGTTATAACACTGATAATATTAACCATAGAGCAATCGATAGATTGATAAATGGTTATTTTTTTTAATATTGCGCTTTGAATGTATAATTTTAATTAATTAAAATGTATGCTGCTATTTTTTTAATCATATAATGTATAAATCATAAAGAAATTAACATTTGTAAGAAGTGTAAGTTAACCACATTTTTTAAAGATGTTGAATGAACACCAAAAATTTTAGATGAATCATTCTTTTAAATAAGTTTGAACACTTAGAAATTATATATTTCTGTAACAATTTAAGAAGAGATTTTACAATCAGCATTTTTTTAAAATTATAAAACAATATATATATTTCCATATTATATTTGTTGAATTTCAATGTCCAAACTATTTGGATATTTATAATTATTAATATGGTGCTCTGCTATCGGGAAAGGAGAATTAAGAATCATAGATGGTCAATTTATAACGAATTATTCATAGTTTTTAATAAGCTAATGAAATTTTAATTTAAAATTTCTTCACTCATTTATTAATTTATTAGTTTATATTGGCTAGTTAAAAGTAATTATTATTTCAAAACTGTTAAACATATCCTTAATATAACAATAAAATGTATTATTGAATTTGTTATTGCAAAAGAAAATTTATGTAGAATAACACTATTCAGAAAATACCATAGGAAATTGAATAAAATGTGATAACAAAGTAAATAATGCAATTCTGGATAAAAGAATCAAAGCTAATTTTATCTTGCAACTTAAGATAAGATTATATTCCCATTCTCGTAAACTTTCTTTTCATCTAGAGACATAAAGATCAATTACCTGCCAAGATATTTGTTCTTGATGTAAATTTAACAGACTTTTCATTTTAGAAACTCATAACTATTTTTTCTTTTTTTCCTTCTAACTATTACATACTCCGCATTATATGTCATTAACGGTTTTTTCATTTTATAAAATTCAGTTATTGTTTTTACCCCCCTCCCCCCATTTTTTCCCTACAATTTTTGATTTTATCTATCCAATTTATTTTTTTTCATATTTTTGTGTCTTTGCCAAAGTATATATGTTTTAAATTTTTTCTCCCACTATTTTTATTTACCTTTCTAAATGTTTTCAAAAAACAACTTTTTATGTTTTCCCCAGTTAAACATCTTGTATTCTTACTGCTTAATCCTTTTATTTTCATAGCAAATTTATTATATATATTTTGTCAGTTTTTTTCCATTAGTTAATCAAATTTGCACTCACAGTATCACAGAGGACAATAAGGTATTAAAGAGTGAAGGCATGCTTGACTGAGATGTTCCACAATTAATATAGAATTAAACCTTCATATGTAAAACCATCAATATCTTGTATTCATGGATGAAATCAGGCTTATTTCCTGTTCAGAAAGAATGGGAACCCACTGAGCATATGGGGAGGGATTTTGATATTCTAGAATATCAATTGGTAGAAGATAGAGATAAATGTAAAACTGGACAATCTCTACTACCAGTGAAATCTGGATTTGGAGATGTGAAAAGAAAGGGCATTTGTACTGAATCTAAAATCTTTTATGCACAAACTATTGATATGGATGTAAAAGATATAGAAAGTCTTATAGAGGCAGAATTCTAAAAGCTAGGAATGCAGAATTGCAGACAGTAGAAGTATTTAAGGAAATAAAACTTAGAAGGCCAATGCTTCTTAATTTTTAAAAGTTATAATATCAAAAATGAATGAATGATTGCTGACAAGTATCAGCTTATCAGCAAATTTGATGCTCAAACACACCATTGTTAACTGTAATCCTTTTTAAATCTTCCATCTCTCTCTTTTTTAGATAAAAGGCAGAGATGAATAATAATCGTATCTTACCCAATGACTCCCAGAAATTGATGATCATCTAATGACATCTAATAATATTTGTTATTAGAATTTCTAAAAAAATTTGGAATGCTTTTATACCCAAGTTCTTGGTTATTCTTTCTCTTTTTTAAATTTTTTTATCGGCATTTACTTTTTTATTTTAGCATACTTGGGTATAAATGATTAATTAATATTTATGTAATATAATTTTCACTTCACCACTTTTATGCAAGATAGGGACTGATTTTTATCCACTTTTATAGTGTAGTGAAAATTACACTACATAAATATTATTCATTAAGTGGATAATCTTTAGTCTAATCAATGTCTATTAAAAATTATTAGATGATTGACTGTTTAGTATTGATCAATAATTAGGCATATTTATAATTTGAAATATATATTTAATTTATAGCATATTTAAATTTATTTTTTCTTTTTCAGAAGCTGACAGCTCATTAACTGCTCCCAGGGATGATTTATGGTTTAAAGCTGCTGTTATTGCAGTTCCTATTGGAGGCATTTGTGTTCTTATTATGTTAGTCTTCCTGGCTGTACGTTGGCTTAAGAAAGACACTCAACACCAAAGGGTGTTATATGATTTACGAAGGCAACATTATTTTCATGAATATTGCAATAGAAAAAATGAAGCCAATGCTAAAATTAATGAGATTGAACGGGAAAATAAACTTTATAAAAATGTAAATGTAACTGTGTCAATGGACAGTAACGTTAACTTAAATTCTTGTGCAAAACCACTGAACACATTTCATTCATTAATAGTTGTCAACAAAATTCATGGACAGTTAGCAACTCCTGTATAGCTCTGCATTTGTATATAGTAGCATTTATCATGTTGATGTAAATAAGTTGTTGCACAGGATGTGAAATATATTTTCTTATTATCATGATTATTTATTTGAATAAAAAGCCTATGTTCCTTAAATTGAGCTGTGGTCTATTGTAAATTCTTCCAAATTGTTTTTTGTGGTATGCATACACACATAAGAAAATACGCCACATACATAAATCCATTTATTATTGCTTTTAGATAAGTGGTCAATTATACACCACACTGCGGGCTGGAAATCATTAATTACAATCATTATGAAAAATGTTAAAAATTAATATAATATCCTCTTATCATTTTGTAGTAGCATATTTGTCTGATCTATATTTTGTATCTGGACCAAGTGTTGGAAAAAATTTTCAGGTTTCAATTAGGATTTTTCTTTCAGATTAGCCAAAGATCCCATATTAGTTAGTAAATGGGTATTTTGCTAAAATTAGCTAGAAAGCAAGCATGGTTTGAGAAACAAACCATTTGGAAAATGGCAAGCCAGTATGTCTTTCACTATCTTTGCTTGCAGTGAGCCAATTAAAGGCTATTTTATTTTTTACTTTTATGGAAAGTGTATGGGTGTGTTTGAAATACTGTAAAACTAGCAGAGTTTAATAGAATTAAATAAATTATTTTATAGTTGTAATTTAATTTCTGAAAATATCCAATATGTATTCACGAAAATATATTTTAATTATGTAAATATTTGTTTAAACTAATCATTTTTTAACTTTATAATCAACCCTCTGACAAATGATTTGCTTAATCTAAAAACGGCATAGTAGTTTAGATTGTTTGAGCATATAAATAATTCACCAATAAGAAGCTTATATAATCATCAAGAAATTGATTAAGCAGTTTGAAAAATTCATGTTTTGGTAGTAAAATAATATAAAATGAAAATTAAAAAGACAGATATTGGAATTAAGTTAATTATGGTGTTTTCATGTTGGAGAAATTGCCTAATGTTTATTTCAAACACACGAAAAAAAATGTCCGCTGTCCGTAAAAAGCTTTTGTGAAATTGTATCTTCTCAATAATCTTTTTTTTTCTTCAAAAAATACCGGTTTAAACTGTATGCTTCATGAATTGGATTCTGTTTATTTTTTCTGATCAATTATAATAAAGTTTGATTTAATTATATTTTAGCATAATTTATGCATGTACAAAAATATCAGTAGAAAATGTTTTAAGATAGGTATATTATCCTGCATTTATGTTTTTATGGCAATTCTCTTCATTCTATGCCAGAGCCATCTACTGACGTAATGTTTTGTTGGTACTATCCTGCATATAATCTAAAACACTCAAGAACTCAGGATAATGCAGAAATTAATTTTTAATTTTTTTTTTAATGTATAATTAACATACTCCTCATGATAAATATATGTTGTGTCCAAAATATATTATTAATGAAATATGAAAAAGAAATTAAAGATACACTAAATATTTTTATTTTTTAAAATAAATTCGAAATTGTTTATTGATCCATTTTCAATTTACTTGTATTATTTAATTGCTTCTAAGAAATTTATTATGATAACAGTTCTTTTTAAAGTTTTGAAAATGATCATAAAATCACTTAAAAAAGTCTTCAAGTTTTTGAGATAAAAGATTGTTTTATTTTTAATGTGCTATGAAATTATGGTGATTTAGAATTAAATTGACAGAAAATAGTGCGACACTTTATTTTTTTTATAAATAAAAACCCTACAAAAAGCAGATTATATAAAATTCAGTGGATGTGTGATGAATTGTATACAAAAGCCCTACAAAAAGATTATATAAAATTCAGTGGATGTGTGACGAGTTGTATATGTGTAGGGAAAAAAATGTATCTACTAGAAATACATTTATGTAAAACAATTTTATTTATGGCAACTCCAGTCACATTCGAGTGGAAATTTTTTATAAAATTGTAAATTTTTTGCAGAAAAGATGTAAATCTTTGATCATAAGATTTATGGTGATTGTGTTATGTAAGTACCAGAGATGGACAAGAGGAGAAAGATTTCACAGTTTTGTAAGCTTCTGACAAGTATTCTAATATTTACGATATAAAGAGGTCCTCTTAAATATAGGGCTTTTAAGCTGGAAGCATCAAAAATACTAGTTCCAATTATTTCAACTAATCACCATAAATAGATGCTATGTATTTCGATCAATTTTTTTTTCTTATCTATTTGAATGATGGAAAATTAGGTGGTATCTGTCACATGATTGTAACTTGTGCTTAATTATCCAATCTGTCTTTAAGCAGAGAACATTTTAAGAAACAAATTGCATTATTCAAATTATACAGCACCAAATAATATTAAGAATTTTGAGCAATATATTTCCAAGTTTGTAGCTTTATTAATGCAATTCCTTCTACATCACAACAAAAAATGAATTCATTTTCATCCACACTTCATTTTCTTATATGGATCTTATAAGCAATTAGTATTATTATCTTTGGACAATTATATTTATTAAGACAAAAGTCAAACCACACAGCCTCATTCAAATCATCTTATTATTTAAATAAACATTTATTTTAGCGCTGTTTCTAATTGTAATACATTTAATCAACCATTCAAGCTATTGTGCGCTTTTTATGAGTGTTAAATAATAAATGAGCACTTTCACTCCCAACACAAGATATAGTATTTAGGAAAGAATAAAATGAATCCACTTATTCTATCTAACCCAAATGCTTATATATGGGCAAATCTTAAGTACTGTAAGTGAAAGCGTGAGGATAGACTACTCACTTTAAACCACTGTTTACGATATCTGAATGACGACGAAATTATCTAATTTACTAAACGTCACTCACAAATGAAACTTTAAACATATGGAAATAAACATTTATTTTAGCGCTGTTTCTAATTGTAATACATTTAATCAGCTATTCAAGCTATTGTGCGCTTTTTTTACGAGTGTTAAATAATAAATGAGCACTTTCACTCTCAACACAAGATATAGTATTTAGGAAAGAATAAAATGAATCCACTTATTCTATCCAACCCAGTACTTAAGATTTGCCCATATATAAGCATTTGGGTTGGTTAGAATAAGTGGATTCATTTTATTCTTTCCTAAGTACTATATCGTGTTGGGAGTGAAAGTGCTCATTTATTATTTAACACTCGTAAAAATAAAAAAAAGCGCACAATAGCTTGAATGGCTGATTAAATGTATTACAATTAGAAACAGTGCTAAAATAAATGTTTATTTACATATGTTTAAAGTTTCATTTGTGAGTGACGTCTAGTAAATTTTAGATAATTTCGTCGACGTCATTCATTCAGATATCGTAAACAGTGGTTTAAAGTGAGTGGTCTATCCTCACGCTTTCACTTACAGTACTTAAGATTTACCCATATATAAGCATTTGGGTAGGATAGAATAAGTGGATTCATTTTATTCTTTCCTAAATACTATATCTTGTGTTGGGAGTGAAAGTGCTCATTTATTATTTAACACTCGTAAAAAGCACACAATAGCTTGAATGGCTGATTAAATGTATTATAATTTAAAGTGAATTCATTGTTCATCTATAAAGTGAATTGTGTTGACACTAAAGGGCATTGCATTGATAGAATCAGTGCTTGGAAGCTTAGAAGCTATTGTTCAAAATTGTTACATATTAGTATAATTTGATATTTACGTATTTGATATTTGGTTGTTTGTTTACAAAGATGATTTGAATGAAGATGCATGGACATTTCCACTGTCTAATATATCTATATAGAATAGTGGATAACATTTAAAAATGGAGTAATTTTTCTTCTGCAACATAGATTAGATGCATATTGTATTATTATAACTAGCATTTGCAAGCCTTCAACTTTATTGCTCAAAATTATTAAAACTGTATCAATATATTTTTTTGATTTTATATATTAAAGAAGTTGAATTAAATGGATATAAATTCTTAATTTTTTTTTTTTTAATTAGCCAGTATAATTTTGATAAGTTTATCAACAGTTTTTTGTTATTCATTAAAACTATGATGATGTTCTTTTGGAATTATGTATTAAAATTTCATCAATAATATTGCAAAAATGCTAACAACATTAGCTATTTGTTATGTCTGTAAAAAATGACATAAAAACCATTTTAGTTGATGATGGTGTCGCAGCGCCCTCTGATGGCGGCAGTATGGTCTCAAAACTACAACCTTATTTTTTTAAAAGATTTTGTGTAAATTAAACAAAAGATTTTAAATGTAAGAATTGTACATCAGTGTGAAAAACAATTTTTATGGTGGAATACAAAAATTCCGGCTTTCAGCCCATCATTTTTGTAATAATTGGTTGCTTTAATAATTTTTTTTAAAGATTTATTGTAAATTAAACATTTTATTATTATGTCAATTTCCGAATTTAATAAAGCTAAATTAAAATGTACATTTTAAAATGGATTTGTTATATTTGATAGGTTTACAGTACATATATATATTTACTGGAGTGCATGCTGAATAAAAAAATTAAATATTTTTTTGATAGCATCATGACTGTATATAATACCTTTTTTCAGCTTTATTAATAGTTACTGTTTATTATATATATATATTTATTAAATATAATATTTAATATATTTTTTAATTGATTGCTTTAACAATTTTTAAGATTTAAGGAAATAAGTTTTTTTATTATTATTTAACATTGCTAATTTATAAAAGTTTGTTGCATTTTAAACATTGCTAAGTATGTCATTCATCTGAACTTATTAAGGGATTAACAGACCATGAAAGCATAAAGAGCCTTAACATCGAATTACAAATCAACATTTGTGGTTATTTCTACAGCTGGATGAGAACCATTACTGTGAAATATATACTATATCTGTTTTTTTTCAAGTGTTTTTATTTAATGGTGGAATTTTTTTCTTCGCATAAATGTAGTGGTTGTGAATTGGACATCCCATTCACAAATTGGATAACAGAGAAAATATGGATTTTATATAAGATAGAGTGATGTTTTATAATTTCTATTTTGTTTTTTCATTTAAACTTTTTAAAGATGTTTTAAATTAATTTATTTAGTTTGTTTATTTTAAAAGTGAAATCTATTTAGCCTAGAATCCCTGAATAACTAAATCTGGTACTTCCGCAAAGTTCTTTTTTTGGTCAGTATTTTGTTCTGTTTTTTAACTAAATCATGATTGTCTTTCATTGTGAAAGTTTAGTAAATTGTCTTTTAAAAAAAATCTGTAAGTATTATTTGGAGAATTTTATCCTGCTAACATTTCACTTGCTTCACAACATCGAATACATAACCAATTGATGTATCAACAGATTTACCATTAAAAATGATTATTTGGGATGGTTAAAAAAACACTGAAGTACAGTTATTAAATTGAAAAATATTTTTTAAGTAAAAGATTGCAATTTCATCATCATCATCATTTTTAATCATTATCAATTCACTGCAGGTTGAAGGTCTCCAAGTTTAATCCATCTTCTCTGATCTCTAGCTTCTCTTCTCCACATCACCCCAGTATACCTCCTCATTTGATTCATCCATCTCATGGTTTTCTTCTAAGTCTTTTACAATCTCTTGGAATCTAGTTTAAGATTTCAACTGTCCATCAATAATCATTTCTTCTAGCATTCTGTTCAGCCCAACTCCACTATAGTCTCTTAATTCTTTCAATGATGTCAATACACCTGTTTGTTTTCTCATCCATGTATTACATTTTCAATCTCTTTCCTGACATGCATCTCTCCATACTTTGTTGAGTGGTCTGAAGTCTCCCTATTGCTCCTAAGGCTCAGATTCATAAGTAAGAACTGGTAAAATACATTTATTAAAAACCTTTTCAAACACATAGGCATATTACCTTTTAATATTATTTCTATGATTTCTATGAAAAGCACTCTAACCAAGTTTAATTCTATGATTAATTTCATCCATTATGTTTCCAACTGTAGTAATCATTTGACCAAGGTATTTGTAGTTGTTAACTTGTTCTAACTCATCATCAATTTTTATTTTCATCTTTCGAGAAAATCCATTGAACATTACTTTAGTCTTTTAACATTTACTTTTAATCCTACTTTCTTACTTTCATCTGATAACTCTTGCAACATTTCTTAAAGCTCTAAGCCATTATTTGCAAAAACACCCCATCTGCAAAATCTAGATAACTTAAATAATGTCCATTTACTTTTATTTCCCTAGCTTCCCATTTTAATTAATCCACAAAATATTTCTTGCAAAACTGCGGTAAAAGATTTTGGAAATATGGAGTCACCATGTCATATACCTCAATGCTATTTTTTTAAGTATCATTATGTAATCTAATTGTTGCTATTGCAATTTATAAATATTCTTAAAATATGACTATCATGTCTATACCTTGATGATTCAATGCTTTAATTACTGAAGAAATGCTTATAGAATCAAATGCATTTTCATAATCTACAAATTCAAAGCATAATGACAACTCATATTCATTAGCCCTTTCTATAATTCAAAACTTGGATTTGGTTCATTCTACTAAAGCCACTTTTAAATAACTTTAGTCTTTAAATCTAAAGTTTGCTGTAGATGATTTATAATTATTTTGATATAAATTTTTTATAGAACTGATAAAAGACATGGATTTTTAGATAATTCATAAATAAGGAATTTTGCTGAAATACAAAGTCAATTGTCTTTTTTCCAAATCACTGAAATACCTGCAATGCTTCCAGAGTAATGCTTGCAATTTCTGTACTTGGAATTTGTATTATTCTCCACTTTTGTATTGGCTTGCTGTGAGAAGTTTTTGTATTTTGTTATCACTGCAGTAGCATTGCCTTGTCAGCAGGAAGAATGATCACATGATCATCTCTTATACTAGCACATAATTGTTATTAAACAAGACAAAACTCTCCATACAGTAGTCTGGGGATATTGGATGGGTAGGTACTAGATAGGGATTTTACGCACAAGCCTTCTGGCGTCCATTGATTACTCTGGTTGGCACAGGATGGTACTACTGTATGGAGAGTTTTGCCTTGTTCAGGAAGAATGATTATGGATGTATCCTGTTTGAGAGATTTAAGAGATTTAATAGTTAAAAGGATACTTGAGAGACATCATAGGCAGAAATCAAACATTTAATGTAATTAGATGAAAACTATTAGCTCTACAAAGTGGATACATCTATAACCATTCTTTCTACTGACAAAGGTAGCATTATGGCTGTAATGAATAAAATTGATTATGATGACCAAATTAGAGAACTTCTTACAACAGGCCAATACAAAAAACAAAATATCCAATTCCAAATACAAATAATATACAAGCATTACTCTGGAATAATTACAGGTATTTCAGTGATTTGGAAAAAAGAAAATTAATTTTGTATTTCAGCAAAATTTCTCATTTATGGACTATTTAAAATTCATAAAGACAGTATTCTATTAAAGCCTAGTAATTTACTACATCAAAACTTGTCAAGATTTCTTCTCAAAATTCATATTCTATTGGTATACATGGCACAATCTTTCGTCAGGGATTCTAAGCCCTTGTAGAATTAATCAGGGATAGGAAAATGGACAGAACTAACACATGATAAACTTTGATATGAAAAAGTTATATGATGTTAATATTCTACAAACCAAAACAACTCTACCTATTGATAGTATAATTTGCATAACAATAATGTAGTTTCAATATAGCTCAGAATTCTTCCAACAAAATCAAAAGATGGGCATGAGCTTGCTTAGCAACATTTACATGGAAGAATTTGAAATCACTGTCATAAATACTAGCCTATTTTCACTTAAAGTATGTTTCTGCTATGTTGATATATTTGTGGTTTGGCCACATGGCGAAACAATTACAATCATTCTGGATGCATATTAACAACATGTCTGTATCAATTAAACTTACAGTGAAATCAGACTGTAAATGAAAATTCGCATTTTTAGATTTTCTTGTGACAATACTCCCTTTAAGGGCAAACTAAAAACAACAGTTTGTAGGAAAATAACTCTGACAAGTACTTGATATATACATACAATAGTACTAGAATCACAAAACATGAAATTATACTATCACTAAGGAACAGAGCAAGGGAAGTTTGTTCAGAAACCAGTGATTTGGAAAATGAAAAGATTTACATAGAGCAAACTTATGAAGAATGGTTATCCATCAACTGTCATCAAGATAACCTTTAATAAACAACAAAAAGAGACACCAAAAGGAAAAACAATTAATGGTATTATAGTGTATCCATCTATAATCTGCACACATTAGAACAGCTTTACAATGCCATAATATACATTTGAAGAAGCTACAAAGCCTAAACTGGAAATGCTGAAAAACAAAAGCTGCATCTATAAAATACTATGTGGATGGAAGGGTATTAGTGAGACATCCCACCCTGTTGAACAGTCATTGAAAGAACCCAAACTAATGGTTAAAAAAGAAAAAAACATGTCTGCAGAGCAGACTATGTACTAATGAATATACGTTCAATTGGAAAAATACAAAAATATTGGGTAGAGAGGAAAAGATGCAAAGATATGACAATGGCAAATAATCACATGATCACCATTCTTTATGCATACACAAGATGTTTACAAGCTAGAAACTAGTCTGGGGATATTAGTTGAGTAGGCACTAGATGGGGATTTTATGCACAAACCTTGCATCCATAAATTTTTCTGGCTTGCACTGAGTGGTGCTACTGTATGGACAGTTTAGCATTTATGTATATAGCTTGGGTAAGCATAAAGAATGGTGATCAAGTGATGTTTAGTGGTTTAATACTAATCCTACCCAACAGGATTATGATGACTGGTTATTAAAGAACCAAAGACACCAAAAAAGTATGGATGCTGAATTGAGTTTAGATCTATACGACTATACAAACTAATGAGTTTATTGTGTTTTCATTTTGGACTCAAAGCTTTATAGTTAGCTAATAAGGTAAAAGGTGGCTGCTAGAAGGTTGCATTAGATCCTAAGATCCAAGGCTCCTCACTGATGAAAGCCACAAGCTAGAAACTAGTCTGGGGATATTGGATTAGAATCTAGTCTGGGGATATTGGATAAGTAGCACTAGTTGGGGATTTTATGCACAAATCTTCTTGCATCCACTGATTACTTTGGCTTGCACTGAGTGGTGCCACTATATGGAGAAAAGACCATTGCCTTAAAATTCGATATTCAAGCATCTAAAGATGTAAGTTTGATTCCCATGCTAATATTATCTTCTTTTTTTTTGTAGATTATACAACTTCCATATTTCTCCATTCTTTTTTATTTCATATAAATAGATACAATAAAAGACAACCCCCAAGATGCATTTCATGCTGAACCAGCACTCATCAGTTGGACCAGATCATCATTTCTCATAAACGTCTTTATTACATGAAGAGTATTTATGTAGAGTAAATTATCTCATTTTTATTTTCAAGCCAATTTATTCCACTCCCAACTTTTACATTATCAACTTTTTGATAAACACGTACTGATTATTACTAATCATTTGCTAAACTAAAGATTTTCTCTAGCACAGATATAAACATTAATCCAAATTAAAGATTAATATATCGAATTTTCAGCACACACACACGGCTATTTATCACTGGTTAAGATAGCAACACCTGAAGAAGAATGGAGAATACTATACTCAAAATACGGTGTAATTACTAACCTGTATTGCTTATCTATTTGTGTGTTATTAATAAGTTGTTTGTATTTGAAAAATTAAGTTTCAAATTTTCTAGACATTCAACATATAATGATAGATGATGGAAATAGTCCAACATCACATTTTGTTACATTTGTACCTGTCTAATGGTTAATTATTTATTTATAGTGCTAATTGTATATAATTGATTTCTTTTTTTTCTCTATTTATCTATCATTTAACGTAAAGTGTAATAAATCTTATCACTATGCAATCAGAAAGATTGTTGATGTTTAATTGAGCTTCAAAATTAATTGAAACAATTTTATATCTCAGGTTTTCATCTTTTACTACATTTCATCTGTCATTGTCTTGTAGAATAGCATTTATCAAATTTTCAAATCTATTCTCACTTAAGTTCAATACATGTTCAAGGTCATTTGCAACAATAATAAAATTTAAACTTGTTGAACAGATCAAAACTTTTTTTTTTTTTCCATGTGTCAAAGCATGGGTCGGGAAGCGAACCGGGGACAACTGCTTGTAAGACAGCTGTGCTAACCAACTTTTTTGTTGCAGTAAAACTCAGCTATTGCAATAAACCTGCTCTCTCTTTTTAAAACCAGTTTACGCCTACTGGAGATAATCTTTATAATAATATAGATTAGTAGATTGCCCAGTGTTTTGACTGGTATTATTCTCCGCTCTTCTTCAGATTTTGCTGGTCTGACCAGTGACAGTGTTCTAACTTACACCTTTTAGATTTTTGGATATTGAATTGGAAGACAATGCTTTAACCAACCGAGCCTTTGACAGAATAGCTCAGTTAGAGCAGTGCCTCAATTTTTATGATAATGATACCTTATCCATTACTGGTGAAAGAATTGTTCATTTGATTTACTGATTAAGGCAATCAAACATAATAATGGAATAGATTTTAATACTGGATTTGAAAATATGATTACTGGAAGACTAACAAAAGAAAAAAATCTAGTTGCCATGCCGATTCTTATTTACTATAAACAACTAGATTATGCACTACAATTACTGTTCCAATACATTACAGCTGGATATGTTAGGAATACATAGAATGTTCCTCAGCACACAGTCATGATTTGTGTGTTTGTTTTGAAATTACTTAAGTCCAATCTAACATTAAATTATATCCAGGAATATTAAAAGTTTTAATTCATGCACTATCAAAAGTTTCTATTGTGCATGATGTTATAAAAAAAAAGAAAGGAGTCAATACTATATCATCCGATAACAACTTATCAATTATATGATAATCCAGTGATCAATAATCAGTTATTAATTGGCCATTGTGCTGCAAAACTGTTTCTGTATTCATATCTGAAAGAGGCAATTTTAAGAATTCTCTGTTGGAACTCTTCACAATATATGATAGTCTATCCATGAAAATAATTGAAGATTCCATGCTTGGGTGCATTTCATATAATGATTGACATTTTCAATCAATTTTAGTAAATAATTGAATAAATAAAATTTCCAAATCCTTTCCCTAGCAACTTCATGTTGACGTGAGCATATTCTTTCCAGCTGCTATTTTTCTTTTTAGTTAGGCATCTTATTTAACAAAACCAAATTCAAAATGAGTTACATCTTGATAACTGGAAAGTTATGCACCAAAATTAAACCTTTATCAAAAGATTATATTGGTGATGAGAGATGGAATTGCAATACTAATCTTAAAAATCTATTGGTACCTTACCACCCATGACAGTCCTTATTTAATTATTAATAGAAGAATATTATATGAGTGCTAGTTTTTTAAAAAAACTTTAGTGAAAGCTTTACCTGAGCAAACGAAGTATTGCATATTATATGCTGTAACAGAATGGATTTGGTTATGTGTATAACAAATATTTAATTCAAAACGTAGATGAGATGACATTTTTCTTCCTCATTGGTTATATCATGGTACAATCTAAACAGACCATGAATCCACTTAACATACTATCCACCCAATACTGGTTGAGGTATTTCATAAAATCAATAACCTTGATTAAGTACTAAGATGACCCTATCATAAACCAAATTGAAGGAATAAATAAGAAATTCATAATATGAAACATTGTTTAAATCTAGCACTACTGAATAATAAAAAACAAATGCTGGGGTATAAAAAATACAATCAAAAGAAGAATGAATATCCTTGGGTGACTAATTATAAGACTATTGATTTTTAAGATTAGATTATGTACATTTCCTTAAATGAAATTTAATATTCTCACAATTGATTTTGAAGTACAATTCAATTTTTCTTTTATAAATGGAAATCATGTATATTTAATGGTAGAAATGTATATCTTAGTGGTCTGATACCATGAAACTCTATTTGTAAGTTGTTTTAATGCAAAATAAATATTTATGTTACTTCTGCTCAGGCATCAACAAGTAAAATTACATTAATGATCTTAAAACTAACCAGTTAACAATTTATATTTCAAAAGTTCCATTGAATCCCCCCCCCTGCATGCACACTCATAAGATAGTATAGGACTTGTAGGGATTTTACATTTAATGATATGTGAAATTATAATATAATAATATATTTAGCATATTTACATTATGAGGAAAACAATAATTAGTAATGCTCTTACAATTAAAGATTGTCAGTTAACAATTTATTCTTCATGCATTCAATCAATAAGCAATGTTAACTAGTAACATATTGAGGTATAATTTGGATGCAAAACTAAATATTTGGATCATAAATTTTAGAAAGCACTTTTATAACAAGCACACGTAAAAATTAAAGGCCAAACAAATTTATTTCTGAATCCAAATTTTTTAAATAGAAAGTAAATTCAATAGATTGAGAAAAATAATGATAATATAGAAGTGATAAAAATAATTTCATAGCTGCAATTTTCAGGAATGAAGTTTACATAAAATTATTCAAATTTTAAATGGCAAAGTACCAATAATAATCATAATCTAATAGAAATTATTTTATTCATTCTTAGGCATAAAAATATAAAATAATTGATAACTTCCACTTCTATATGAATTATTAGTTAAATGTTTTCAATTAATATTAAAAATCTCATGTGTATATTCTAATATTTAAATGCATATGTACATTTGTACCTTAACTTATGCACACACTCTTATGCTGTAAAACTATTTTTTCTTATTCATTGCAATATTTTTATAACAATGCAAACATAAATATCAAAAATTAAATTATATATTTATTTTACAAAATAATATACTTTTCTTCTTGCTGATAGTTTGAACATTTTATTTTGAGCATGAGGGACATGTTTTTTTCTGTTTCAATAAATTCAATAATGAGTTAATATTTGCTGAGGCTATAACCTCGATAATATGCGTATAAAATACGATAGTAGGAACCTCTACAGGTGTTTTAACCACAAGCTTACACTATGGAAAAAAAGAGGTAAACCCTTCTTTACTTCAACCTACTTTTTATTTAAATAGGGTTCCCCTCTTTTCTTCCATAGCATAAGCTTGTGGTTAAAACACCTGTAGAGATCCCTACTATCGCATTTTATACGCATATTATCGAGGTTATAGCCTCAGTAAATATTACTACGTAATCAATGTGCATTTAATAAATTTATAATTACAATAATGAGTTAAGTAAATTTTATTGGTTTGCCTTATTTCCTTGAAAAGGTTATAGTAGAGTTCATGATACAATTTTGTATCTTTATGCTAAATAATTCTTTTGTCAAATTTGCTTTTAAAGATACTTCTAGGTATAACATTTTTCCCTAGACACTTTTATTCTAGAATGATAAAAATGAATTCTTTCTTTCAAGTGAGCGAAAACTTTTTATGATCTTGCTTTAATTCAAACAGTTATTATTAGCTCTTTTATTGAAAAAAGGACTTAACAGATTTTTAAAAATGCAGATTTTGAAAATAAAAAATATTAAAGTTATTACTTTTTCCTCAAATAGTTCTTTGCAAATATTTTTATTGCACATTAAAAAGTAAAAATGTAACCCATCTTTTTTTAGAACAATTCTGACATGCAAAAATTGAAAAATATTTGTTATTGGAATTCTTATAAATGATAAAACTATTATTATTTTGATTAAGAAATAATTGAAAAATTATTTATAATTCAGCTACTATTTCATGACACATAATTATCTCACATATTGTTCAAAGAACAATCGATTCTCGTCTTATAGCTAAAGACGCCATTTGATGGCACTATTTTCACACTAAAACTATAAAATATGAACATTCACGGGCCGTTGATTTCAATCATTTTGATGTGTGTTTTTGTAATGCGAAAATAAAAACAAAACAAAATCATCTTTTTTAAATATTATTTTTTATTAACGTATACAAATTAAATGATAATAATAAATGTAAAATAAAATAAACGAATTACAATTTGATTCATGTTTTTTATTTTGCTTTATTAGAAAAATCAATTTTCTATCGGATATTTTTTTACTGGGGTTACAGCTTTACCGCTATTTTTACTTCAAATAGAATGACAACAAAAAGTAAAAGTTGTTAGGGTTAGGTTTAGGGTTAATTTTAGGGTTAGGTTTAGTGTTCTGTTGTTTGTAATGCTAAAATAAAAAATATCAAAATCGTATTTTTGTAAATATTTTTTTTACTAACATCTATAAAATAAATGATAACAATAAACGTAAACTAAATTCAACAAAGTATAACCATAGTCAGAGAAAAGAAAGTAAAACTTTTTTAAACAACAACAAAAATGTCTTCTTTACTTATTAACCATATTTATAATATATGCTTTTTATGAAATTTACAAAAAACAGTGCATAATTGTACTTTTCTTACTGGATATTTTTGTGTTACCACTCTTTTTTACTTCAAAAATATACACACGGTAGAATCTTGCTTGTCTCATGGAATGTTACGAATAGTACGTTACTTGACGCATTATCTAATTCCAACTCACTTTACACATATATTTTGTCAACATTTTCCCAATTAAAACTTCAATACAGTACGGTGTAAAAAGTCTGATAATTATTACTTTGCAAAATCTGAACATTTCAATACTTTAAAATAAAAAAAAATCCAATGAAAACAACATTTCCATCCAATTCAAATACACACACCCTTTCACCAAGCTGTAACCATTTTATAAACTGTGCAAATTTGGAAAATGTATTTGCTGCAATGCAACATAGCGGCCTGCAATCTCTAGCACAACAAAAAAGTTGTATTGTAGAAAACGCGGGTTCGAACGTGTCGGCCGTGGAAATGGCATTTTTATGTGTTCTAGCGTGAAAACAGTGCCATCGAGCGGCGTCTTTAGCTATAAGACGAAGACCGAACAATCATATTCCTAAATAGCTAATGCTTAAAAAATGTGAACCAAAAGATAAACAAATATTAAGGTTAACTTGATTCTTTTGTGATTATTTAAAGAAAGAGAAAAATTGTTTGCTATTGGAAACCTTATAAATAATAAAACTATTATTATTTATTTTTAATTCAGCCAATATAACTACTTCATCATATATGCACAAAAGGAGCATTTATACCATTAGATAGGTAAAACTTAAAAAAATGTGAACTACAAATTCATTTATCTATTTCTTTTTACTTCCCATCTATTACGTTTGCTTAGAATACAATTCTATTTGTGGCAAAGTTTTAAACTTTTTGCTTTGTAGGAATATTTTATCACTGTATTATTTATTATAAAAAATTGTTGTCATATGATGAGTTCAAATACTCCTTCAAAAAGGTAAAATTTTTCTAAGTATGATTCTTGGGTCTGATAACCTGAAGAGTTTTTACAAATACTCAATCACCAATACAAATTTATTATAAACATTTTAAGATATTATTACAGATTGATTAAATAAACTCCATGTAGAACAATATTCTTCATTATTTATAGCCAGCGATTACACTGCAGAACTTCCTTTCAAAATCCTCTTGGATCTTCAAACATAAAATATTATTCAGATTTTACTATTAGTATATAAAAATGTGATACCTAGTTATAGCATCTTGAAATATCCATTAATTCTTATTTTTTAAAATCTTCACAGGGAAGTATCCCAATTTTCATAATCCAGCTAAAATAGAATAATTAGGAAGAAGTTTCAAATAATTTATTATTCTGCCTTCATTATCAAAAATAAATTTGATATTCATGGCCAATTCTTTTATCCCAGATTATGATATGACTACAACCAAATCCATCATAATTTGCAACAATTATTAAAAACAATGATTTGCATAAATGTGTAATATTATTTTGGTGACTTCTGTATCAGAATGTGAAGAGTTAAATGCAATTGTCTTCGTCTTTATATACAGCCAAAATTTCTGGGCTATTATTACTATAGACTAGTTGGGGAATGTTTGGCATAGATGGAAATCTTTTATTGTGCTTTGATGATATCTTATTTTTTTATTTATTATATATTATACATTCCAACATAGTGATCTCTTCCATAAACAGTAAATTCACATAAACACAAAGGATTAGAAAGTATTACACAGAAAGCAATTTCAAATATGTTGTGACAAGTTTATTAGTCTTCTTTTCTTATGTATCCTTTTCATACCCATAGCATTTTCTCCAGGACTCATAAACATTTGCAGAGAATGACTCTATACAACAAGTATAGTATCAGTTCTTTATTTTGAATTAAATGTTTGGAGCCTGTATATCCTCTAATGATAAATAATTTATCTATGTGACTCTCTTGTAATATGGCAATCTCCTCCAAGGAGCATAAACTTTGCCTGTGATCCATTATTTCTATATCCATTATCATAAATTAAAAGGAATTGATTGATTGTGCAATCACATTTCATCATCCTCAAGACATCATAACTGTTTCAAATCTTGTACTAGTAAAATATAAGATATATATACTTTATAACATTCCACTTTATACTCCATTTGAAAGCTGTTCTAGATCTGCAATCAAATTTTTTTTTATAGATTTTACGATTGGAATAGCCATACTTATCACTTTGCATTTCATAATAGCAAACTATTTATGATTTGCAGATTTCTTGTTAAGAAACAATTCTTCATATCTGTGATCATTTATATCGGGGTTCAGCAAACTTTTTGAACATAAAAAGCCATTTTGTTCAAACCCTCTCCCCATAAAGGAGCCACAAAAAAAGAGGTTCATAAAAAAACACTCATTTTAATAATAGAGCATAATAGTATTCTATATATATCCTAACAAAAATAAAAATTCTCTTAATAATAAACAAACAAACAAACAAAAAAAATATTTTGACAGTTCGATTTATTCATATATTTCTAATATTTAATCATTCATCATATATAATAATTACTATTCTATAATAAGGTTAAATTCAAGAAATAACATTGTAAAGATGCATTTTTCCTCTTCTAGAGTCATCAAAATATTTATATAGAAATTACAAGAGGAAATTAAAAAAATGTGTTAGATAAAAAAAGCCACAGATTGAGATTAAAGAGACTCTTACAGTTCGTGAGCCGCACTTTGCTGACCCCTGATTTATATCTTCAAAAATTCACAACATTTTTCAAATACAAGTTTGAACTTTCTTTTACAATTTGATATAGCTTCTCATGGAAATTTGTCCAATATGGTGCTTTCATTTTCATTAGCAGATTGATTAAGGTGTTATATATTTTTATTTAGCTTTTTCATGCTTTCTTTGAATTAATTTTGATTCAAACTTAAAGTAGAGAAGTTTTGGTTCCAATATACTAAGTTCTTGGAGTATATAGCATCTATCTTCAATAGTTTCCTTGATTGTTTATTTACCTTAATCATCTTTTGGAAATGTTGACTTTACATCTTTTGTTCTTTAATCTTAAAATCATATACCAATGGTGAGTAAATTATTGCTTGGAGGCTACTTGTGAGTTCCAAAACTATTGTGTGGTTTCTGAGATAATATGAATGCTGGATCTTCATTGTCTTTTTTCATAAACTTCTATAAACTTTAATAGTATAGTCCACACCAATACTAGAATATTTTGTTTTAGAAATGATTTTGAAACTTTAAATGTTTTTTGCCTTTAAATGGTATCAGTAAAAAGGATTATTAATATCAATTATATTATTATATTGATTATTAAGAAGTGTTTTGACATTATATCGCTTGTGTTTCCCTCACCAAAATTAGTTCCAAAAATGACTACTGTATCTCTTGAGCATTCAAAAATGTATAAAAAGTAATACTGAAAAACTTGTCCACCCTGCCATATATTTCTTTTTAATGTTTCTCCAGGTTAGTCTGTGTTTCTCTTGATTTTTGAATATTATCTCTTTTTTATGTAATTATCTTTATTCTATTCTTGAGTGTATTTTTTATTCTTTTGGATTTCTTTTAATTTTAGATCTATGTTATTTTGAAGGCTATATTTAATGTGAACTCCCATCTTTTCAAATTTACCAACTTATACTCCATATACTTTTGCCTCTCTTTATTTTTATTTCTATATTCATTTTATTTTTTCTCACTTTTTTTATATGTATGCACATCTCCTTTCTATTTTATCCTCCATGTTTTCAAATTTTTGCTATATATTTATTTGATGCTATTTTAAGTTTTCCCTTATATTCACATGACCCTGTTTCATGGTTTCAAGTTTCTATTCTATATTTTTCTTTACACTCACTTAATTTTACTCCACATTTTTTAATTGCTGTTTTATATTCTCCTTTAATGTCAATTGTTTTTTTTTTTTTTTAATTTTCCATTATCCATTGGTTTGTTTTCCAGACTTTATTTTGCATTTCCAAATTTCCTTTCAATTGATCATTTCAATTGTAATTTTATAATATATAAAAACAAAACAATAACTATATCAATCAAGACTGCAGAAAGAAGTTTGCTGTTAACTGAAAGGATACCTTTTGATTCCTCTTGAAGGCCTTAAAGGAACTGAGCAGGGCAAATTCCTAATGTCCACTCTATATATTCTTGTCATTACGGCTGTTACTATTATGCAATTATTCATATAGTATATGAACATGGATGGATAGATGGAGTGGTGAGTTTATTTGCTTTTTACTTCTGACTTTAAAATCAAGAAATATTTATGGTCTTTTATCTCATTTGCCTGATAGCTATTTACTGAAATATCAGTTGAGTTTATTTGATGGCTGAATAAATTAGTGTGTGTGAATGAGGGAAAAATATTTTCCAATAGATATTTACAATCATAATAGACAAAAATAAATCATGGCCTTATTCTCAGGAGGCTGGGAAAGTCACCAGCCAAGGCATCAGTTGGTGACCACAGTCAGAGGATGCTAAGAATCTCCTGATTGTGGACCCAGACTGCCATTTGATGACAATAATTTATTTAGGTATTTATAACTGATCACTTTCAAGTGTAGGAAGATTGCAAGAATTGGAAGAACTGTCTCATATTAGATGTGATATTATTTTACTTTACTAAGTTAGAAGAAAAGAACAAGAGACAATTGATTTAAAAAATGGGCATACTCTATTACTAAAGTACAAATATTAGAAATACAAGTGGAGTAGGATTAATTGTAAATAAAAAATGGAAGAAAATCATTGTGGAGATTAATAGTGTATTGGAAAGAGTAGCAAGATTAATTATTTAACTTAATAGCAGATATGAAATGCAAATAATTCAGGTTTATGCCATAAGAAGTTTTCATAGTGATGTAATAGTAGAAGATTTTTTATATGGAAGTACAAAAGGTTTTTGATAAGACTAAATACCATTTTAAAATTGTTATGGGAGACTTTAATGCTAGAATTGGTAAACAATTGAAAGATGAAAGTGCTAAAGGTAAATTTAGTTATGATAATAGAAATGAGAGAGGACTTAGACTTGTGGAATTTGCAGGAAAAGAAAATGTTTATATCATGAATTCTTTTTTTAAGAAAAAAGTTAAAAGCAAATGGACATGGAAGTATTCAAACGAAGGCATGATAGAATTGGATTATATTTTGACTAATAGAAAATATGTATTTCAAGGTTATAAAGTTCTTAATAAATTTAACACAAGAAGTGGTCATCAATTAGTAGAATGTAAGATGCATGTTAATGCAAAAACTAGGGAGACAAAAATTATTAAGAAAAACAAGATTCACAGTTAATATTCTTAATTCTCAGAAATATTCTAATCAAGGTTAAATTAGAATTTGTAAATCGTTTTCAAATATTAACAGATTTTGAACTTGATTTAGATTTGGATAAAATCAATAGGAATATGACTGATACATTTTTAAAAACTGCAACAAAGATAGCTAGTAGAAAAAAACAACCATTGTTCACTAAAATTTCTACTGAGACTAGAGAATTTATGAAGAAAAGAAGGAATATGAAGGTATATAAAAATGATGCATTACAAATAATTGAATATCTCGAATTTTGTAAAATGGTGCAAAAAAGAGTTGATAATGATATAAGAAAATATAATTATGAAAGAGCAAGGAAAGCTATAGAAGAGAATAATAGTCTCAAGAGTGTAAAACAACAATTTGGTATTGGTAGGAAACATATCTGCACAAAAAAGATGGAACTTTTACAAAAAAGAGAGGTGACATCATGAAATGTATAGAAGAGTTATATCAAGAATTATATAGTTATAAAGAACAAGTATCTCCCATAGCTATGATATCTTCTGAATTGCCCAGGATTTTAAATGAATTGAGACATGCAAATAAATTTATGAAAAAAGGAAAGACTCTAGGTAATGATTGAATTATAATTGATATCTTAAAAGAAGCAGGTGAAGTAATAGAATTTTTTTTGGCAAAGTACTATACCCAATTTCTAAATGATAATGATGTACCAGATGAATGGAAAAATGCAGCATTAATATTTAAAAATGGCAATAAAGAAGATATTAGAAATTACAGACCAATCAATCTTTTATCAGTTATACAAAATTTTTACAAGATCATTGCAACTCGTCTAAAGAGAACTTTGAATTTCCACCAACTAAAAGCACAAGCTGGATTTAAAATTGATTTTAGTACAGTGGATCTTATCCAAGTATCGAGAGAAGTTATAGAAAAGACCAATGACTATGAGTTGTCATTATGCTTTGGATTTGTAGATTATGAAAAGGCAAATGATTCTATAAGCATTTCTTCAGTGACTAAAGCATTGGATCATCAAAGTACAAACCCAGGATTTTGTCATATTCTAAAGAAAATTTTTCAAAATGCGACAGAATTAAATTTCATAATGATACTAAGAACATTAATATTGAGAAGGATGTAAGATAGGATAACACCATATCTCCAAAACTTTTTACAGTACTTTTGCAATAAGTGTTTTGTGGTTTAAAATGGGAAATTAAAGGAATAAAAATAAATGGAGATTATTTAAGTCATTTAGATTTTGCAAATAATGTTTCAGTGCATCAGGGAATGTTGCAAGCTTTATCAGATAAAAGTAAAAAAGTAGGGCTAAAAGTAAATGTAAACAAGTCTAAAGTAATATTCAATGGATTTTCTCAAAAGATAAAAATAAAAATTGATAAGGATGGGTTAGAAAAAATTAACAACTACAAATTCCTTGATCAGATTATTACTACAGATAGAAACATACTGGATGAAATTAATCATAAAAGTAAACTTTGTTTGAAGTGTTTTTGGTAGGAATAACTTAATATTAAAAGGAAATATGCCCACATGTTTGAAAAGGAAAGTTTTTAATAAAGATGTTTTATCAGTTTTTACTTATGGATCTGAGACTTAGACCCTTAACAGAAAAGCAATACAGAGACTTCAAGTGCCTTCAATAATATGGAGAGATGCATGATAAGAGCAACAAGAAAAGATTGAAAATGAAATACATAAGTAAGAGAACAAATGGGTGTTATTGACATCATTGAAAGAAGTAAGAGACTGAAGTGGAGTTTGACTGGACATATTGCTGGAAGAGATGATAATAGAGGAACAGTTTAAATCTTAAACTGGACTCCAAGAAATTGTAAAAGCCCAGAAAAATACCCCATGTGAGATGGATGGATGAAATAGTGAAGACTGCAGGAATGATGTGGATGAGAGAGGCTAGAGATCAGAGAAGATGGATTGAATTTGGAGAGACCATTCTGCAGTAGATTGATAATATTTGAAAATGATGATATCAATCAAAATTCTATCAAACCTTATAGTAATAAGATTAGATGTGATCCATCAAGAACTATTCTCCTTTTCAGAAATACTCATCAAAATCATGTCCTTGTTATCACCCCTTGGCTTTGTCTCTATCATTTAGTTAATACTAATAATTTTAATTGCACATAAATGATTTTTATTGCTGATCATATATGTAATGGTTATGAATATAAGTATTTCACAGAACAAACATATATAAACACATTACTAGGACAAATCTGCAAGCAGATTGTAAAAAAACATTTTAAAATAAACCTGCAAATATGTTTACAATTTCACAAATATATTTGCAAGTTTATTTAAAAATGGTTCTTTAGAATCTGATTTTAAATTTGTCCTAGTAACATATTCAGACATGATTGTTTCATAAAATATTCATTTTATTGATATAATTAAGTTTATCTTATTTGCCTATATTATTTTTTTTCCATGATATGCTCCAAAATTGGATTTTTTTGGTCTTGTTTTTCTCTAAATCTAATGTTTTAAAGACATCAAAATTTGTTTATTCATATCACTTGTAATGCAGACAGTTTAAAGACTTACTGTTTGGGAAGCCAAATTAAGATGTAACAGAATGAGTCAGGTTATGTGGATTTAACAAACATTTAACTCAGATAAGGTAGCATTATGCCATAGACATTAAAAGAAATATATATTTAAGTATACAATTACAAAATTATATACACATTATTAAAACAATACTAGATAAGATATTATTTAAAATCAATAATTTTCACTAAACACTAAGGCATCATAATCCATACCTAAGTTTATAGCTAATAAAAAATCAAATAATTCATAATATCAACAACTTTTACAAGTCATCAAGAACTATTGGTTAATAATAATAGAACCATCAATAGTGTGACTAATAAAACCAAAAAGAGAGAGAGAATGCCACATTCAATGGCTGTTCATGAGGAATGTAGACTTCTTCAGTATCAGATCATAGACATTTTTATTGAATGAGGTTTAATATTTATATGCTTAATTAAGAACTACAAACTCATTTTTTCTTTAATAAATGAAAGCACATATATTAATAGTATGAGTGTCTAAACGTATATCTTAGCAGTCTGGTGCAATTAAGTTCCATTTGCTAAATATTTAATACTACAATAAAATCCTTGTTTTTACTTCATCTTTGAGTGGTAAGTTTTAAATTGTGCTTTATGCAAAAAAGTGAAGTTTAGTATTATTAGAAAAAGAATTATATGGCTTAGCACTTTCAGAGAACTTAGGTCTCCATATTCATAGCCTATCTTGGGAATGTTGTTTTACATTGAGATTTTAATAGTTAAGGCTTTACTTCATTATCGTATGAAATCAATTAATATAAATATATGTGCTCCACACAGATAATGAAGCTATTAAACGTAAGTAAAATTATCAAAAGTTACCATCAGTGAAGCTATTAAACGTAAGTAAAATTATCAAAAGTTACCGCCACGCGCTTTCGGGACAGTTTATAATCCCATATTAATATATATATATATGTGCTCTGTGCACAGATAATGAAGCTATTAAATGTAAGTAAAATTATCAAAAGTTACCATCAATGAAGCTATTAAACGTAAGTAAAATTAGCAAAAGTTACCGCCACGCGCTTTCGGGACAGTTTATAGTCCCTTATTAATATATATATATGTGCTCTGCGCACAGATAATGAAGCTATTAAATGTAAGTAAAATTATCAAAAGTTACCACCAAGCACTTTCGGGACAGTTTATAGTCCTATATTCATGGCAGAGCCCATGTATATATATTAATTGAAATTTTAAACAAAGCTTGGCAGTAATTTATGTAAAATTTATTCAAAGTTTTCTTTCATATAGACCATTTTCTGGAGATTGTAAAGCACGATTCTTTTCGATTTAATGCATAGTTGTCATTTGCAATAAAGCATACCTTTATTTTTCGTTTTGTATCATTACACTCAGTGCCCTTGCCAAAATGGATTCAAACACATAGCCTGTTGCTCTTTGGTGCTCAAAGAATATATAAATAATAATCATTAAGTTGATTCTTCCCAGACACCAACAAGGTTAAAATTACCTAAATGATAGTCTAGTAATTAATCTATCCTTAACACACTTAATTAATAAGCAGTAACAGTTGACAATATGGATGAGATACAATTTGGATGTAAAACTAAATATTTGGGTTGTAAATTTTCAAAATCACTTTTACAACACACGCACCCATAGAAATGAAAACTAAGCTTAAATTCATTTTTAAATGCAAATTTTTTTAGTAGACAATAAATTCAATTGTTTCAGAAAAATAAGATTTTTTTTTTTTGTATTACAAAATTACTGTCAATAGTAATTATAATAACTTTGAAATTGTTTAAATTCTTTCTCGTTATAAATAATTAAAATAACTGAATATATTTCATAAAAAGTATTAATTCAGTTAATATTAAAGTTTTATATCTGTATACTTATACTCTAATATTTAACATATGCACACAAAATTCTTCTTAAAAATATTGATAAATAATAATAAAAATATTAATAATACGTTCACGTATGCATTGCATTATTATTGTTTATAACAAACCAAACATAATTGCTATTACAAATTTAATTACAGAATTATTTGCCTGAAGGTATGTGATGATGGTATATTAGAATGATAATATGATTGGATTATTTCCACCATCTATCAATAAATGTTGAATGTATAGAAAATTTTAAACCTTATTTAAACTTTTCAAATACTAACAACTTATTACCTGTGTTGTCTATTTATGCGTTATTATCTGTGTTGTCTATTTATGTGTTATTACCTGTGCTGTCTATTTATGTGTTATTACCTGTGTTGTCTATTTATGTGATATTACATGTTTTGTCTATTTATGTGTTATTATCTGTGTTGTCTATTTATGTGTTATTACCTGTGTTGTCTATTTATGTGTTATTACGTGTTGTCTAATTTATATGTTATTACCTGTGCTGTCTATTTATGTGTTATTATCTGTCTTGTCTATTTATGTATTACCTGTGTTATCTATTTATGTGTTACTACCTGTGTTGTCTATTTATGCATTATTATCTGTGTTATCTATTTATGTGTTATTACCTATGTTGTCTATTTATGTGTTATTACCTGTGTTATCTATTTTATGTATTATTATCTGTGTTGTCTATTTATGTGTTATTACCTGTGTTGTCTATTTATGTGATATTACTAACAAGTTGTTTGTATGTGAAAAGTTTAAAATTTGTTATACATTTCCACATAGTCCAACATAACAGAATTATTTTACAAAATTCTTTATTAGTGTTTAACATCACTTCAAATTGAATATTATAATATGGCATATGTGTTAAGGA
Organism: Epiperipatus broadwayi; assembly: GCA_028023455.1. Classification (NCBI taxonomy): domain Eukaryota; kingdom Metazoa; phylum Onychophora; class Udeonychophora; order Euonychophora; family Peripatidae; genus Epiperipatus; species Epiperipatus broadwayi. The sequence goes on from JAQFVV010000033.1 coordinate 3,450,347, forward strand.
TGATTACCTTCATATGAGAATTACAGTTTGACACTGTGCTAGTAGGAATGCTTCTTTAACTTTCTTTAAAAGTATCAATTGAGCTAAAAGATTTTAGTAGACAACTACTATAGAAATATCTAAGTAAGATTACTTTTTTAACTATATTCCTATAATTTTATATTGTAGTATTATTTGAAAATTTCAATGGAAGCTCCCTTATATTTTCACTATTTGTTTTATTTTATTTCTAATGAATTCCAATATAGACTTTCTTGGCTTGTATCATTTTTATTTTAATGAAGACTAGTTTACAGCTGGTTTGAATATTTTATTTTTGGATAGAAAGGACTGATATGATTTTCTTGATTTACTAAATCCAACCAGTTAAGTGAAATTTATTGATAGTTTGCCTTGTCTTGGAAAAAGTTATAATGGAGTTCATTATACAATTTGTATTTATATGCTGAATGTATAACTTTTCTTTTTGCAAATTTGCTTTTAAAGAAGTATTTGTTCCATATATGACAATTTTTTCCATACATATCTTTCTAGAATAACAAAAATAAATTCCTCTTGGGGAGTAAATTTTTTTTATGAATCTTGGTTTAATTAGAAATATATCTTAGTTATAGTACTATTAGTGAAATAATATGACAGCCAGTTCCAAAAAATTTTTTAAAAATAAAACAACTAAATAATCCTTTTCATACATTATTCTTTAGTATTAAAGTATAAGAATATAACCGTTCTCATTCTTTGCAGAATAATTATGATATTAAAAGAAATAACAATTCTTGAGTCTTTAGCTAATTAGATATACAACAATTTTAACTTCTTTATTTTAGGATATTTTTAAAAAGAGAGAAATTTTTTTTTTAGTTTTTAATAATTCATTTTATAAAACTATTGGAAACTTTCTAAATGATAAAACTAATATTACCATTTTATTTTATAGTTTTAAGAAATAATTAAAAAACTATCATGCATGCATACTTAATTTTTTATCTCCTACACATACATAAAAAATACCTAAATTTTAAGATAGCTAAAGCTTAAGAAATGTGAATTATAAGATCATAAAATGAAGAGAATAATTATTAATATTTGTTAATTAACTTGGATTTAATATATGCATGCATAACTGTTACCTTCTTTTGGATACATTTTCTCACTTTTTATTTAATAAAAAAATAGACCACCAACTAGACAGGAATGTGGCCTGTTACAATACATATATTCAGGTGTGTGTGTATTTTATTTATATATTAGATTTTATTTCAATTAGTAACCAATTAAGCATCAAAACACTAAATGTGTTCTATTTAATTTATAGCCAAATCTAAATAAATCATAATTGAATACCAAAAAAAAATGTAGATATATTGTCCTTATAATATATAATTAGAAAAAAAAAAAATAATAAATTTTAATTCATAGTATTCATGTGATAAAAATATCAAATATAAATGGCTCTTCATAAATACTAAAATCATTACAAAGAAGTATATAAATATATTTTAAAAACACTAAAAAATATTTACAGATATTTACATTGAGGAGAGGGATTGCGATAAAGTTTTTACTCTCACCCAGCCGTACTTTGATATCAATAATAATAAGACAAGTAAAAAGTCGCATATTTATAATTAATTAAATAAGAAAGAAAGCAGACTTGTGGAATTTGTGCAAAAAGATAATATATATATATTATGAAACTTTTTTAAAAAGAGAAATCCAAAGTGAACATGCACATAGAATCATCCAAATGAAATTACAGCAGAGTAGAAAAAATAAAAACATTATACAAAAATAAAGCCAATAAAAATAGAAAAGAAATTGAAATATATATCATTTAAACATTTGCATTATGGATAAACATGATCAAATGACATCATGATTTAATTATGATTTTTTTTTTTTTTAATTTTTTTTTTTTATGTGTCAAATGTGTTGACCTGGAAATGAACCCCGGCCAGCTACTTGGAAGGCAGCTATGCTAACCAATAGGCCACCAACCCTTGACAATTATGATTTTTGGAGGTAAAAATTTAAGAGCATTTCTAATGTACTTTGAAATTAATGTCTATAAAGAAACGATAGCTAAGTTAAAATAGTAAATAAATAAACTGAATATAAATTCAGAACATTTGCACTATAAATTCATCAATACTCCTTCAACACTTTAAGCAAATAACTTTATTTATATATTTTACAGTTTCGACTGTACTAGCAGTCTTCATCAGAACTACAACATAAAAAATTAGACAAATATTATATCAATACAACCAAAATTATTATTCTTCATATTTCCATATAAAAGTAAAATAAAACAAAATAATATAAAGCAAAAACAACTCAATCCAAACCCTTTCAACCAAAATCCTCCCAAATCTTTCAAAAACCCAACACATAAAAATTAAACTACAAAAAATATAATATTAAAATATATATATAATAATAATAACAAACTAATAATAAAAAAATAACAATAAAAATATATGAAGAATAATAATTTTGGTTGTATTGATATAATATTTGTCTAATTTTTTATGTTGTAGTTCTGATGAAGACTGCTAGTACAGTCGAAACTGTAAAATATATAAATAAAGTTATTTGCTTAAAGTGTTGAAGGAGTATTGATGAATTTATAGTGCAATATAAAAAGAAGCAAAATATAGAGGGAGAAAGAAGAAATGGATTCAGAACATTTCTTGCAAAGAGCACATGTAGGTTGAAAATTATATTTAAATCTAAAAATAAAATTATTTAGTGGGATAAGTATCTTGTCAGAGATCAATAAAAATTTAATTTGATATTGTGGCCTATTAAGATTTTGAATTATAAAGTTTTAGTGATAGGAAGTGATATTGAGAGATTCCCCGGAGAGTAAATGACTTTACTTATATTCTTCTAGAAGATACCTATTGGTGAACTAATATTAGTTAGATTAGCTCTAGAAAAACATCTGTAAAGAAAGTTTATCTAGTATAAGACAATACATTTAACATGATAATTGGGATTGGTTTAACCTTAGAAGAAGAATTTATTAATGCAACAAAAAAGATGGAAAATTGTTTGAGGTGGTTTATGTTCAAACCATTTCTGCAAATGGAATAATGAGTTTTATTGATTGATAACAGATAAATTGAAGAAATTTCAAATGTATGACTTCCAATGAGTTAACTTATCTATTGCAACATTCAGTAGATACATCCAAGGATTATAAATTGGACTTTTATAATACAGTGTAGTAAATTTGTAGATAATGATAAATTCTATTATTAAATTTGTTAAGTAATAACGCTTACAAAAAAATTACTTGATTTAACTACTGAAAGGTTAAGCAGATTACTCAGAAATGCTGAAGGTGTAATTTGTTAAAGTTGTATAAAAGAAGTTTGTCTGAAGAGATGAGTTGTTGAGGTGTAAAGAGAAACCATAATGGATTTGTAGTTATTTTATATGCTAAAAACAAAAGAATGTTCACGAAGCCTAAAACCTAACATGAAGTCAGTAGCAAAGGAAATGGAGTAAAAAGTAACATTGAAATGCACAAAAATAAATTTTCTTTGACTTGCTCTAATCATTTAATTAACGAATGCAAATAGTGGAAATAATATTGATGCAAATAGTGAATTCTGGGCAATACTTATACTGAGTGTAAAATTGATCAGCAGATGTATATAATTTTATATCTGAATTGTTAGCTTTATTAATAATTCAATTAAAGTAAATACAAAGTTAAAATTTATATTAAAAAACTTTTAAATGCTTTTTTTTTGATACTTGCGAGTTTTCAAGTAAACCAAGATGGCACCCTATATTTTTGATAAATGTACAGTTTTGAGGGCGTATAATCTATCAAAGATGTGTTAGCTGTTAAATTAAAACAAAATTAATAAATTGGTTGTTAAATTAAAAGAAAAAGAATAAATTCAGATAAATTTCATTAAGAAGCTGTATTTCAATTTATTTATTTATTTTTACTTATATTATAATGTGGGAAGTGATGAGGTGCCCTTAATATTGTTGTACTTTGGTTCCATTGGGTATGTTTCTTTTTGTCAGCAGTTTTTTTAGTAAGTTTGTCATAATGATAAAAATTTGGGACTTTCCTGTTACAGAAAATGTTACAGTGGACTATTTCTTGGTCTCCCAAAAAGTGTGCATTAATGGTCACAATATGATTAAATGTATTTGGCTTGAATAAAATGTAAATATTGTAATTATATATTTTTTTCCTTTTCTAGTTAAAAAAAAGGAAATAAACTGTAAATATTGTAATTAATTTTTCCACAATGTTTTCTTTTTTTAAAATAGCAGTAATAAAAAATAAATTATTAAATACGTTATCTAGCAGGCATTTTGGGGACCCCTCAAAACTGTAGATTTATCAAAAATACAGGCTGCCATTTTGGTTTACTTGAAAACTCATAAGTACCTTTTTTGTAGAGGCACAAATATAGGGTAACAAAGACAGATATTTGTCAAGCGTTGGTGACCTAGTGGTTAGCATAGCTGCCTTCCAAGCAATTGGCCCAGGTTCGCTTCCCAGTCAATGCATTTGACATATGAAAAAAAAACTCTGACTAGTTAATAAGCAAATATGTCCCCAAGTCATTGCCTGTAATTTAATCTGGCACTGTTATAAAACACATACAGGAGTATTTTATGCTCATGTACAAAATATTAAGGCATTTAAGTGGCATAATTTAGAGGGTATCAGATTTGTAAAAGCATAAAATTATTTTACTATTTAATTTTTTATCTTACCCCTTGTTAATGTGAGTCCACTGTTTAATAATTTGATAACAATGGTAATATATATTATGAATAAAATATTTTTTTAAAATAACAATCAATATTTTTGGCAGCCTTGACCTTAATGTTTTCTTACAGTAAAGGCACATGCTATACAATCAGTATGCTTTGGTTTCTCTCATGTTATTAAATGATAAGGATATTTATATCTTCTTACAAACCAATGTCGAAATTGTGAAATAATATTTATCACATTTAAATGCATTTCTAAACATTGTTATTAGCAATTGCTTCAAGGAAAATATCTTCCTCTAAATTAATATTAATAAAAAGCCATTTATATTAAAGCATGACCCAAGAGCTATTTACAAATTTAACCATTAAAAGCTAGAAAATGAAATATGTAAAGATTTAGATTACATTATAAAAGAATTTTCATACATAAAAACAAAAAAACTAAATGTATAAAGTTTGAAATTATATATATTTAATTTTCCTTTTATAGATTATTCAAAGTAATTCAGAGGGGGTGACAAACAAACTTCACACTCAAGAAGCATATGTGTGAAAGTTTTTGAATGTTTTACTATAGTAAATAACTGAAACACAGGCTTATTATAGGGTGGCCTTCGAGCATTCCATCATCAGATTTTCAATTGGATGGACGGTTGAAGAGTTGGAGTGTGGAGTAGATTGAAGCCTGTCCATTAAAGTATGAGGATTGTCTATCTTAATATATATCTGAGCACTTATGGTATATATGTGTAGAGATGATAATCTGGACCAACTGATGATTGCTAGTTTAGCATGAAATACGTATATTCGTGATTATTTATCTTTTCAACGTATATGTGTTTAAGTGTATCAGTATTATTAGATAGAGTGGAGAGTGGTGGGTCGGGTATAAGTCTGTGTTCATATACCATATACCATATATATATAGTAATATAGTAAATAGAGAGGTTTGAACTTAGTAATACTAATTTTTGTTGTCTTGGCAATATGAGTTGAGTGTAAGAAAAATCACAAACCATTCAAGTTCTTGGATTAAACATACTTCAAAATAATTTTTAAGACAAAAACAAGCCAAAAGATTATTTTCTACCTAGTATTTGAAAATCATAAAATTGGAAAAAATAATAATAGAAGGACTTATTACTCACAAAGTTCATAAGGATCTCAAGCACTAGAAGTGTTAGTGAAGGCTGTAATGAAATTCGAGCACCAGAGTTTGTCTCTCTGTCACTGCATTAAACAATGTGGGGCACAATAATGAATGGTTGATTCATAAGAAGTTCAGGCATTGGAACTCATATAATTGGAACAATACAAAAAGTCACTGTTACTTTTAGGAACTGTAGGCTATCAAAATAGAAACAAAAAAATGTCTCTCATTTACAATTGTTTAAAACTTTATAAATGATCTTCAATATTTGAATACAAGTATAATGTATATACTGAACTTTAGATATAATTAGAGGGGATTTGAACACAGACTTTGAAGCTCCCTTCAGCTATCCACTCAATCTTATATAACTAATACACATAGCCACATAATCTGAAAAAATAAATGATCTCCAATATATACATTTCATGCTGGACCAGCACTCATCAGTTGGTCCAGATCATTATCTCCTACCCATATATATATATATAACTCCTAAGCAACTAATCACATGAGAATTTATTTCATAATTATAACTATTTTCTTTTTACCTATTTATTATTATGCTATTTATTTTTAAACATGTGTACACCTTTCTATATACTTTGACTTTAAACGTGTTTAAAATCTTTCAACTTTTAAAATTATATCGTTAATATGTATATATAGAAAACAGAGATTCTATAGTAATATTTTTTTGTAATACAAATATTAATAATATCAAGTAATTAAATTAAATGATAAATATATAGAACTAATATTAAATAGGCTCACTTTTGTAAATTAAAATTATTTTATAGACAACCTTTTTTTATTATTATTATTATTTTAATGCGCAAATACGCGCCAACAACCGAGCTTCATCAGGATTAAATAACAATATATTATAAACTCAAAATAATTATAATATCTAAAGAATAATGCCCGAGCGCTTTCAAGAGAACTTAGCTCTCATAATCATGGGCAACAAAGAATAAGCATAGCGTGTTGGTATATGCTAAAATATGCTGATATATGTAAATTAGTTGAAAATAAATGCGTCAGCTCTAAATGATCCATTTCTTAGAGATTTTGTAACACGCATCTTTCCTATTCATAGCCTTATCATCAATAGCAATAAAACATGCTTCTTTAACTTTTCTCTTAATGTCATTTCTCTCCCTGCAAACTATTCTTGCATTTTTAGGTTCACATGCATGACCAGCTGATTTCTGATGTATTGCAAATATTGAGTTGCAATTTGGGTCTACCTGGGCCTTATTGTAAGAATATCTGTGCTGGGATAGTCTTGTAGAAAGAGTTGCTTTCGTTTCCCCATAGTATGATGCCATGCAGTTATTTTCAGGACATGAAATATTATATACGGCCTGAGAGGTGTTGTTGGGTGTTATATTTCATGTCCTGAAAATAACTGCATGGCATCATACTATGGGGAAACGAAAGCAACTCTTTCTACAAGACTATCCCAGCACAGATATTCTTACAATAAGGCCCAGGTAGACCCAAATTGCAACTCAATATTTGCAATACATCAGAAATCAGCTGGTCATGCATGTGAACCTAAAAATGCAAGAATAGTTTGCAGGGAGAGAAATGACATTAAGAGAAAAGTTAAAGAAGCATGTTTTATTGCTATTGATGATAAGGCTATGAATAGGAAAGATGCGTGTTACAAAATCTCTAAGAAATGGATCATTTAGAGCTGACGCATTTATTTTCAACTAATTTACATATATCAGCATATTTTAGCATATACCAACACGCTATGCTTATTCTTTGTTGCCCATGATTATGAGAGCTAAGTTCTCTTGAAAGCGCTCGGGCATTATTCTTTAGATATTATAATTATTTTGAGTTTATAATATATTGTTATTTAATCCTGATGAAGCTCGGCTGTTGTGCGCGTATTTGCGCATTAAAATTATATATATGTATAGTAAGCACCTGAGTTTAATAATTTCTTTTTATTATTATTATTATTATTATTATTTAAAATTAGCTTAAAAAGCAATTAGATCTCAGATATACTTAATCAAATTGCTTTAACCTAACAGTAGTGACGCATAGTTTAAATTAAAATAGAGGATAATACCAAAGAACTATTAGTAATAATTAAATATTATAATTATTTATTAATTTTATTTTAAAAATATTCTTTAATAAATTCTAAGGTTGAATATATTCAGGGCTTTATATTTTTATTTATTTATTCTGAAATATTTTCAATTTTGTGTTCAAGTTTTAAATTTTATAAAGATAGCGACTTTAATTTAAGTCTCTAAATGCATTTTTATTTTATTTTTTTCTGGACTGAGACTGTTAAATTAGATGCAGAAAGCTTAATCAAAGAAGACAGACTCCTTCTTCGAGTTAAAATCACTCTCTTCTGTCTCTTTCCTTTCATACACTATGTGTATATATATATTGCAGCATGAAGGACTGTGTTAAGATGAATTAATGATATCTATATATGAGTAAATCGATTAATATTTAATTTCGAATTTTGTTTGAGTCATACAGTTTTATAAGCAAATTATTATATTTAGTTTTTGAAAATGAATTTAAAGATTAAAATTATATAATATTTTATTTAAATATAGAAAGTCCAGTTTAGTTTAAAAAAATAGTAAAAATATAACCATGAATATTTTCAGTGATGAATTCTGGCTGGGCAAATAGAGGATTGAATTACGTAATAAGCAGGGCGGGGAATATCGAAAATAAAATGTATAATTGTTTAATTTGTTAACAATTTTTGCTAGTGAGGCCCAAATGTTGGTCTTACTTCCATTCTCCCTGTCATATGCAGTAAATTGATCATAATTAGTTAAGAGATGAAATTTTTTATTTTTTTTATGTATCTATGAAAATGTGTATTTTATTTACTATTCTCTATAACAATTTTTTTAGTGGACTCTTAAATCTGATTTTTTAAGGAAAACTCCATAAATCAAATCACCAAATTATTTATATAAATAACACATGGTTAAAATCTGTAAAGAAATTTTAAATCATTATACATTATCATGAACAGTATACAAGTCGATTTAAATTAATCGAGATTTTATTAGTATGAAAAAAATATATATTATGGCAAATGTATTGGTCTGTATTGATATGCAATTTTATCTTCATCATTTTTATACGTGTCTATGAAAGTTTTTTCAAGTTCTAATCAACTTGAAGATATTGACTTTCGTAAAGCATTTGGAAATTAGCAAGGCCAGTGAGTAATGCTTTTTGAAGGGATATTCTTTTCTTGAGCTGATGAAAGTATTAGTCTTTATCAAAATATTTGTTTTCTTTTATTAAAAACCTCAGGGTTTTGTTCTTTAAACACTGTTCTTCCTTTCATGTGAAGGATGAATTTTGTTGGCACAGTTAACCAACAATTGAAAAAGATTCAAGTTCTAACATAGAGAATCTAGAGAGAAACAGGGAGGACATTTGTAAATCTAAAATATTAAAAAAAAAATTCCAAGAAAAAAAAAGAATTATCTGTAAAACCAATGATTTCCATGAATGAAAGATTTGATATATCCATAGACCTACCTTTCACCAACTTAGTTCTCCAGGCTTGCAATAATCCTCCTAAAATTTTGGACTCCAGAGAGATCGTTAATGATGAAAATATCTGTTTAAGCAAGAATTATAGCGTGAATAAGATGAATAATGCTATAATACAACAAAGGGCTCATAATAACATTGAAAAATCAATGAAAAACATTGTAAGTTACATTGAGAATGAAGATGTGAATGAAAACTCACCACAAAAGAACAAAATATAATTTGATAGAGGCAAACCAACCAGTCTAGACCACAGAGAAGAGAACCTGAGGTAGAGCATTTTCCTGTTTATTTTTTAAAAGTAGGAAAAACCCTAATATCTTTAACAAAAAATAACCCTACTAATTCTATAAAAGATATATATAATTTTAATGCTATTTCTGATGTTAGCTCTAATAAGTCCACACCCTTTTTCACTCAGAATCTTCATCAAAATATAGATGACAACAAAATATCCTATGCTAAAATTTTAAAAAAATTTAATAAGAGCACCTCTATTTCTTGTTATGATTCACAAAAATATACCCGATCTTTTCAATATGCTAAGAATGACTGTCCAGTCACTGCTCAAAATGGAGTGCCTGATATAAACGTATCTCTTCCAAGGCTGGATAAAGCAGGATTAACTAACATTAGATGATTTCAACTCTACTATTCCACCACAATTACATGGATCTTTTTTTAAAATTATGTGAATGAAAAAACTAATTTTTGCCATTACTAATCAAAATAAAGACTAATTTACATTTCCAATTGATAAATTCTGTAGCCAAATCACAGCAAAAAATTTATAAATTAATGTATACAAAATACTAAATCATGCAAACAACCATTATATAATTGTGAAATGCCATGATCCCACTCAAAAGCAAATATTCCTAGGGCTGATGAAATTCATTGATAACAAAATTTTATGTTCAATTGACATGAATAGGCTGGTGATATTGACCAGCCATATTTGAAATTGTTATCTGAGTTTTAATCAATTTCATCTTCAAAAAATCCTTAGGCCCTATGGAGTAATATCATACTTTAGGTATGTCCTTGAGAAAAGGGCGAACATTCCTGTACTTATAAATTTTGCACTTTTTTCAATTACCCTCAATAAGGGAATATCACCTACAGACACTCCCACAATCCACTGCATGGAGTCAGCCTGTATAATAATATCTTTTAAAGGTGTATTACTGCAGTGCTTCCACTGCAGGTTGAGGGATCACCTTGTCAGGAATTGTCCCTCAAGGATATGTCTGAATTGTAAGCTTAGGAAGACTAAATTACCTAAATATTTCTGGGTCTTCACAAGAGAAGCAACACTTTATATCAAATCAAAAAGAAAGTAAACAGTCACAAACAATTAAAACAGAGTTATCATAGCCTTCAGAACAAATGATTCACATGATTCCACAATCATTGGAGAAAACTCCCTGGGCAGCTATGAATTCTGGCACAGACTCATATTCTGATATGATGTTAATGGAGTCTGCAGTCATGACTTCTTTCAAAAGTAAGAGAAAGGCCAGCAATCAAAAAAGGAATGCCAGCAAAAAGATAGGAAAATTGAGTGACAGTTCCTCAGATGTTGATTCACCAGACAAGAATATAAAAGGAAAGAAGTATAAGGTCAGCATCCATGATGAAGAGTCAATTGTGCCCCAGCATTTACCTGTCTCTGATAGTATGGAAGAGAATTCTGCTCAGATGTTGATGTTAAAGAACAAGGAATTCATAGATCAGCCAATGATTCTTTTGGAGGTTCCTGAAACAAATGAAGCACAACATGAGGGACATCTTCTTGACAAGGATTTAGAACATACGAAGTGTAAAATTGACAATTTGAATCTATAGCAGGACAATATAGAAACCACAGGTTTTGGTGAGCTAGATGAAACAGATTTCAGTGTTTACTTCGACCAAGATCGATACTTAGTGATCAATGATAAATATAAAGGTAGTTGGGGACAGAACAGATTGAAGTATGGTTGCAACTTGTCATCACCTTGGATATAAAAGATGAAGATATTAAATGTGAGTCACAGCAGAGTTATCTAAGAATTTTAATCAAGGATAGGGTAATTATGGAAGAAACACTTCAGCATGCAATTTACCCTGAGAGGACTAAGTGGTCTACTATATCTCAGAGAAGGGCCTGGACAGTGGAAATTTCACTGACCCCAACCACAGGACCCATATGGACAGAGTTTTTTATGAACTCTTATGGTTTGACCTCCAGGTTTGAGCTAGAAATAACTCGCTTCTTGGGTTCTTAAGTGTATTGTGACATGGGTCTAAGGTCAACAGTCAATCATTGAATGGATTTGGGTGACTGATGAAAATGACTCTATTATTATTTATCATTTGGTTGTAACATAGTGTGCTTACTAATATCATAAGTATATCATTGTAGATCACATCATGTGAGCATGTCAGTTTAAAAATTTATTCCAAGATAATGAAGTTCTATGATGTAAAATTACATTAAAATTAAAATATGCATTGTGAATATCAGAGATAAATTTAGTTTATCAATGTATGTAAACATGTAAATTCAAAGTCTAATAAACCTTTTTGAATAAAAACAACAACAAAAAAAATACAAAATTATATTTAAAAAATGAAAACCATGAATATCACAATTTAGATGGTAAGACTGATAATACATGAAAAGACTGCAGTGCCATCTAGTGCCATAATGGATTTACTTGATTATAAGAACTTTTCTAAAATGAATTAAGATAAAAATAAAAGTGAGAAAAATGAAGTCAAATATTAATTTTCAGGGGCATAGTTATTTCGTAACCCCAATAAATATATTTTATTTGTTAATATTAAAAAATGTCAATAAATCGATTATAAATTCCTGTTAACTTTAAAATATAGCATTAAATGTATTATAAATTCCATTCCCAGAAATAACACAAAAGTACAATAATAATTTTTTTTTTAAAAAATAAATTTAATAATTTAAATTGCAGTAAGTATAATTTATATATATGGATTTTCTTTTAAGAACAAAAAGTGATTAACATGTGTTATTCATGTTGGCGGATGTCTTGTGAATAGAATTTATAATACATTTTTTTGTTTCGAAAAAAAAAAAAAAATTATTGCTATTTTTTAAAGTTAACAGGAATTTATAAATGATTCATTGATATTTTTTAATATTAACAAGTAAAACATATTCATTAGGGTTACAGGATAACTATGCCCATGAACATGTATAATTAAAAAAGATATAGCTGCCAAATTTGGGTTCCAGCATTATCCTTACATACCATGAAATAATATAGATAGTAATGGAAAAAAAACCCCACCATAATTAATATAAAACCAAATAATATAAGTCAGCATTTTTAGATTTCTAAGATTATCCATTATAATCAACATAGGTTTATTAAAATAAATGATTAGATGTGTTTGAACCCAGACATTTAAGCTCCCTTCAGTCATCTACTCTATCTTATACAACTGTTACCATGACCATATACATATAGAAAAGGTAAATGATCTCCATTATTTCATGCTGAAACAGCACTTATCAGTTGATCTGGATCATCACCCCACCACACACATATATAATCAGAGTTTGGTTTATATTAAGATAGTAAATCTTCAAACTTTAATGGAAAGGCTTCAATCTTCTCCACTCTCCAATTTTTCAACCTTCCACATCATTGAAAATCTAATGATGGCATATTCAAAGCCCTTGTTTGCCAATTTGAATTATGATACTCGTGTTGGCTGTAAATTAATCTGACCCTTTATATACAAGACCTTAAGACCATTTAAGTACATGAAAGAGGGATGGGCTGAATACAAGCTGAATATGTAATATTTTCAATACAAGTATAGTATATTTAAGTTAGATGTAATTAGAGAGGGTTTGAACACAGACTTTCAAGCACCATTCAGTCATCCACCTATCTTATATAACCAAAGTGATCTCCAATATACGATTATCATCGCCACACACATATATTATCAGAGCTTGGTTTACATTAAAATAGCAAATCTTCAAACTTTAATGGACAGGCTTCAATCTTCCCCACTCATTCATATATATATATGTGTGTGTGTGAGATGTTGATCCGAACCACTTGATGAATGTTGGTTTAGAACGAAATATGTATATTGGAGATCATTTACCTTTTTCACATGTATGTGATCATGTGTATTAGTTGCGTAAGATAGAGTGGGCTTGAAAGTCTAGGTTCAAATCCTCTCTAATTACATCTACCGTAAGTATATATACTAAATAAATGATATAGATATAACCAAGAAAGAACTGATATATACAATAAATATAATGAAAAATAAGGGTATAATAAGTTGTTTAGGCTTCTAAAATGAATAATCACAACCAACTGACGAAATATTATATACAAATAGTAGAAGTTAAATGCTGGGAGGGATTATCTTCATGCTACTCAATGAGAATATTGTAATAGTTTTTGAAAAAATTAAAGTGAAATAATTCTAATCAGTATTCAGAGAGAAAAGAATATAAAAACAACTTCAAAATACAAAATATTTTTGTCATGTTAGAGAGGTGTTATATTTAATATTAATTAAAAAAAAATTTATGCTCATATATTAAAACTTTACAATTTAATACTTTTCAAAAATATAAAACATTATATATATAAATAACCTAAAAATATCTAGGAACCTTTTGTTGTGTGTAGAAAGATTAATAAATGCTTATTAATAGGATCAATCAAATGTTTACCTTTATTATAATTAAATAAAGAATTAGGAATTTATAAGTAGAGTCATACATATTTCATTAATTATGCATATATAAATAAAAACCTCATCTTCAATTAACATACAACTATAAATCAAAATTAAACATCTTTTAAATAAAACACTGCTGTGCAGACACTTAAAAATAATGCTAGAGAAAGCATTTCTCACCAGGCTAACCATAGCTAGGAATCCAATTTACTAACCAAAAGTTGGATGACTTATTGGGTTGTCTAAAGTTTGGATGCCAAAACAAAAAACAACAACAAAAAAACAAAAAACAAAACAAAACCTGCTTGTAATCTAAAGAAAATATCCCATATTTGGCCCAGATTCAAACTTCAGCATCATAAACTTCTTTTATAACCTTAGACTACATAATGTGATCGGCAGCTTTTGAAGTTTTTTGTTTATTAAAACATTATATATAAGTTAAAATTTTTAAAATGAGAAACTACCTATGAGGTTCTTACTAAAAATGATTTTAATGGCATACTATAAAGATATTTATTTGATAGTTGAACTTTTAATTTATTAAAAGTAAAGCTATAACCTATTTGATAAAATTTTAAATCATTCATTTACCTATAAAAGTAAGACGTAACTTCTTTTTAAAAACTTTATCATCATCATCATCATAGATATCATCAACTTCTTTTTTCTCTTCTTATTACTATTTGTTAAATTATAAGTTTATTAACGGTTTAAAAGATTCCTTTAAATATTAAAATATTGCTTTAAGTTGATTCTCTAGAGAAGTAACCCATAGTAACATTAACATTTATTTAATTCATACAGATTATTTACATTTATGCAAAATAATTTTAAATCAGTACTAATAACTTATGTAATCATTAAAAACTAGTCTCTCCTATTTATTCCAAATAAAAAAAAAAGAATCACACATATTGATAATATTATTTGCGTATAATATCAAGATGCCACTCGAAATCACTCTCTATAGAACAATTTGAATCAATATTTTAAAATATGTACTTAAGCAAATCTTTGAAATTCGTAAACTATGAAAAGTTAAGATCCAGTGAACCAAATTCTAGATTTTTTTCTTTTGCAGCAATTCCAATTCTTTTAACACATGTGTCTAACTTAAAAGTTATAAGACATTTCTGCTTAAAGTTGATTTAACTTGCTTTGAATCCATAGATTTTAATAAATAAATCATATTCTGGAAAAATACATTTTTTATAAGATTAGCATCCTTTCTAAGACTTATATAAATACATTTGTAATAGAACTTCTGAAATATTACTGAAAAAAAAAACATAACTTGGGACCAATTCCAGGCTATCATAGTTTAGAATTTCAGAGATTATATGTAAATTTATAAATCACATTTCAAATTCCTCAACAGTACTTCAAATTTTCTCATATAAAAGAATTTGAGTCATAGGAATAAGAGGATTCCTTTTATTCCTGCATAAATACTACATCTTGTGTTGTAGAGGGAAGTATTCATTTATTATTTAACACTCTCAAAAGATGCATGCACAATTAGCTTGAAAGGCTGATCTTTGAATGTAATAAAATTGCTTTATAGAAAGTGCACAAACAGAAATATAAAGAATATTTATCTGAATATTAAGATAGTGTGTAAGTGGTGAATTTTTATACTTTAAATATTCTTGCCATATAACTCCAGAATATAAAGAGAGAGTGTTTTGGGCTGTTATTTCAGTAAGCTCTCTCAAACAGCCAAATTAATGTAAAAAGTCATAGTAAAAGATTATTTTTCTAAAAAAATAGAAAGGTCTTCCATGTTACATGGGATTTAGATATTTTGTGAAAAGTTATTAGCATATGTTCCATTATAAAATAAATAACTACACTAAACTATGAAATAATTTATTAATCTATGATCAAATTTATTTATAAATGAATTAATAAATAAATAATCTATTTATAAATTAACAAACAGTCTATATAAAAAAGATTTACATGTTCTATTATGCACAACACTGTCATTCAACATTTGGCATCTGAGCTTTATAGAACTCAAACTTCAAAATAATTCATTGATCTCTACTATAATCCTTTATAAATTATAATATATGCATATACAATGAATCAAGAGATAACTGTATTCATTTATAAATACTGCTTATAAAAGATTAAAGTAAAGATTATTAAATTATAATACAATAAATACTTTAGCTGTTGGATATGCGTACATTGTTTTATAATAATTATCATTTTCTTTCATTAGTACTAAAACTCACAGCTATGTAAATACACATATATATTTTTTCAAATTATAGTTTTATTGACATCTATCATGCCAAATCAGATTCTGAAGCAATTTTTTCCGCATTATAAGGTTTTAAAATTTGAATTGGCATTTTGTTTAATTAGAAAAATAATAATTGTTATATTTTATCTTTCTATTTTAATTTTTATAATTTAGTGATACAATAACCACTTTATTTTTTAAAAAAGTAATTATTCCTTTCAATCTTTTTTTATTTTCCTACAAGTTTAAACAAAAGGGTTTTTTTTGTATTTTTTCTATTAAAAGTCTTAACATTTTCAGATATAAATGAAATTTCAAAAATGACAAGCAAGTAAATGTCAATTTGATTAAAAAAATTTTTTAATAATAAACTAGTGATTAGATAAGATTATTTATTTAAAAAATCTAATGATTATATATAATTAATACTAATTATTGTATTAAAGTATATAGCAGGTGTCACCCAACTGCAACCTGAGAGTTGCCTGTGGATCTCTAGATGGTTTAACATGGCTATCAAAACTTTTGAAATAAAATAATGTAATTAATTTTTTCTTCTTCCTTTTCCTATGTATTGATTTCTACTTTAACATATACCATTTACAACTCTCTTAAACACTTTATCAATGCTCTTTATTTATATCAAAACTAACAGTTTCGACTGTTCTGCAGTCATCATCAGAGCTACAGTATTCAAATATATAATTATATAATTAATACACTTATACACTTATTCATATACATAATTAAATACACAAAATAAACATACATTTGAATCTGATCATTATAAATTTTCCCATTTTATTACTTTACTCTTAAATAATTCTATCAATATTTATTTTATACTATTTTATTTTTTTTAAAAAAAATATTATTTATTATAATTATAAACTTTAGCATTTATATAAATAAAATGGGTATAATATGTATTAAATAGTAGAATAAATGTTAAAGTTTATAATTATAATAAATAATAATTTTTAAAAAAAAATAAAATAAAATGATATAAAATAAATATTGATAGAATTATTTAAGACTAAAGTAATAAAATGGGAAAATTTATAATGATCAAATTAAAATGTATATTTATTTTGTGTAATTAATTATGTATATGAATATGTGTATAAGTGTATTAATTATATATTTGAATATTGTAGCTCTGATGATGACTGCAGGACAGTTGAAACTGTTAGTTTTGATATAAATAAAGAGTATTGATAAACTGTTTAAGAAAGTTGTAAATGGTATGATATGTAATTAATTTACATTATGTGTAGTTTCATTTTATTTTAAAACCATATATGCTTTGTTCTTTTATGATAGAAATTTTATAATGTTTGTTTATGTTTTTAATCATCAACTTTAATGGCTCTATTGATTGTGTTTCCAGGAAACAATAAATTGTTAAACTTATTGGTTTCAGTTTTATTTAGATTTTGTCAAGTGATGTTATTGTTTACATAGTTTTAATTTAAATGTTGAGTGTGTTCTTCTACTTTGACTTTTGAACATTGACTTCTGCTACTTTAATTGAGCAATAATGGTAATTATTTTTAATTTATATTTAGAAAAATAAAAAAATTATTACCATTGAGCTCATATACAAGTAATAAGTATAATTTACTTTATTTGATTTTAGATTTAAAAACTTTGAAAATTTTATCTAAATTCTTAATCATCATGTCTTCAACAATCATAAAATGAAAATATAAGCAAGAAACTCATGCCAGAATCTATGTATTCTCATTTAAAGAAATTGCATGTAAACTAATATCAATTTCTGGGGACAATATATTGGCATGAATCATATACTCAACAATATAATTTATAAAATTAAATCATTGAGCAACAACTGATGAATGAAGACCATATTGAATTATTGTATGCTTCATTAGAAAATTATGTTATTGCTAATCAAATACAATTGTATGTGAGTAATAAATAATTTTTTATTAACATTTTTAATTAATTAATTTTATTCTCTTGATTTTTTTTATAATTAATAAATCAGTAGTAAAAAAATTATAAGTCAAATATCTGCTAGTGTTGAATACTTCAAAAATTTAATCATGGTTCTTGAATATATCTCAATTTTAACATGTGACTCTTTCAGACTGAAGTTAGGCCATGCCTGGTATATAGGTTAAAGAAAGCAGTTTGCAAGTAATTGGTGATCCTTTTATTGTTTTTGAGATCTTAAAGGAACCAATCAGCACAAATTCCTAATGTTCACTTTATACATTCTTACCATTGCAGATATTTTTATTATGTGATTATTTATATAGTAAATGAATATGGATCAGCCATTCAATCACATATCAATCAGCATTGTTTTTTTTTACTTCTGAGTTTAAAATCAAAAAGCATCATGGGTTTCTCAGTTGCCTGATAGTTTTTAACTAAAATATTAATTGACTTTCATTATGGGTTGAATGAATATGTGTTAATAATATTTTTGATTTTTTTAAATAGATATTTACGATTATGGCAGACACAAATAAATTGTGGCCTTTATTCCCAGAAAGATATAGTCTCCAGCCAAGGGAGCAATTGGTCACTAAAAGTGGAAGGTGCCAGGAATCCTTAATTGCTGATCTAGGCTGTCATTCAATGACAAACTTTTATTTAGGTATCTACAATTGAAGATCCATTTTAAGTGAAAGAATATTGCATGAATTGGAAAAAGAATTGTCTAATAATAAAAATAGAAAAATAATAATAAATAGTAATAAATAGAACAGTGTTATCCTTTGGTAAATTAAAAGAAAAGTGAAAAGTCTATTTAAAAAGTGGACATATATGTTACTATAAAAGAATAAATTTTGGGAGCATAAGTGAACTGAGATTCATTATAAATAAAAAATGGAAATAGAATGTTGTGGAGATATCAGAAAGAATGACAAGATATTAATGAAAGATTCTGAATGCAAACCATTTGAGTTTCTGCTCCAACAAGTTTTTATTGTGATTACAAGAGAGATGATTTTTTATGGAAGAACAAAATGCTTTTGATCACATCAAATTATTGAAAGGTGAAAGTGCTGTGAGAGACATCACAGACTTGTGGAATTTGCAAAAAAAAAACAAAAAAAAAAAAAACAGAAACTGTATATTATGAATTATCTATTTAAAATGAAAGTGGACATGAAAACATCTAAATACATCCAAATGAGGATACAGCACAACTGAAGTATATTTTGACTAACAAAAAATATGTATTTCAAGATTGTAATATTCTTAATAAATTCAATATAGAAAGTGACCATCGATTAGTGAGATATAAGATACATGTTAATGCAAAACTAAGAAGACAAAAATTAATAAGAAAAACCACATTCATAGTTTATATTTCTAAGCTTCAGAAGCAATCTAATGAATTTAAATTAGAACTTGCAAATCGTTTTCAAATATTAGACGATTTTGAACATGATTCAGATTTGAATAAAATCAATAAGAATATAAGTGGTACTTTATTATGAAATACATGAAAGATAATTGGTAAAAAAAGCAATTTCTCATTAAATCTTTTATTGACATAATTAAATATACGAAAATAATAAGCAATAAGAAAATTTTAAAAACAATCCATTAAGAAAAATCGTATAGCTAGAATTTTACTAAAAAATAAAGAAAATTAATAATGATATACTATAATTGTGAATTGGCAAAGAAAATTATAGAAAAAAATAAGTCTCTAAAGTGTAAAATATCTTGATATTGGAAGAACAATTGCTTCTATAATAATAAAAAAAATGAAACTATTACTAAAAAGGCAGATGATATCATGAAATGTATGGGAGAATTATACAAATAAGAAAACAGGATATCTCATACAGTTATTACTTCTGAATTGTCCAGTATTTTGGGTGAAGACATGAGACATGCAATTAAATCTATGGTGAAAGAAAAAACTACAGGAAATGCTGGAATTATTGATATTTTAAAAGAAGCATGTTAAGAAATAGAAAAATCGCTGGCAAAGTTATATACTAAATATCTAATTGATAAAGATGTACTAAATGATTAGAATATTGATAGTTAAGAAAGGTGGGAAAGAAGATATTACAAATTACAAACATGTCAGTCTTTTAGAAGTTCTATACCAATTTTTTTTTTTCATGTGTAAGGCAGCTGTGCTGATCACTCGACCATCAATGCTTGACAAGCTAATTACAGTTCTTTTACATTGAAATTTGAATTGTAATTAAACAAAAGAACAAGCTGGATTTAAAAGTAGTTTTAGTTCAGTGGATCACATTCAAGTATTGTGAAAAGTATTAAAAGGTCCAATGATTATGAGTTTCCATTATGTTTTGGTTTTGTAAATTATGAAAAGACATTTACAGTAGTTGCATGTATCACTGCTTAATATTTAATATATTATTAATATTTGAATATAATGTGATAATATGTTGGACTATTTCCAGCATATATCATTAAATGTTGAATATATAGAAAATTTTAAGCTTTATTTAAACTTTTCAAATACAAACAACTTGTTAGTAATAGCACATAAATATTCCATATCATGTGGCTTCACTATGTTGATGATACATTTGTGGTATGGCCACATGGTGAGGCACAAATACATTCATTCTGGATGCATATTAAATCCACAATGGAATCAGAACAAGATCAGAAATTGGCTTCATAGATGTTTTTGTGACAAGACTCCCTCAGGGCAAAGTAAAAGCAGCAGCATATAGGAAAACAACATCAAGTATTTAGCATTTACATCCAATCACACCAGAGGCACTAAACACAGAATTATATTATCACTATGGAACAAAAAAATGAAGTTTATTCAGAAACCAGTGATTTGGAAAATGAAAAGATTCACATAAGACAAATTCTCATGAAGTATGGTTATCCATCAGCTGTCATTAAGAAAACCTTTAGTAAACAACAGAAAAAGATACCAAAAGAAAAATAATTATTGGTACTGTAGTATATGCACACATATCATGAACGGCAGACAAATTAAAGAAAATATACAAACAGTATAACATTAGAACAGCTTTCCAAAGCCATGCCACAATTTGAGGAATTCTAACTTCTACAAAACTTAAACTGAAAATACTAAAATAAAATCTGCATCTATGAAATACCATGTGAATGTGGAAGGAAGTATATTGCAGAGACCCTTCACCTTGTCAAACAGTGATTGAAAGAACACAAACTAATAGTTAAAAGAGAAAACAGATGTGTCTACAGTAGCAGACCATGTAGGTACTAATGAACATATCTTCAACTGGGAAAATACAAAAATATTGGATAAAGAGGAAAAGGTGTAAAGAAGAAAATTCAAGGAAGTTGCTCATATAACAATGGCAAAAAAATCCTATAAGCTACCCCAGTGTGGCAATACATAAAATATGGAAGCCTCTAATTAACCTTGCTCTTAAGAAAAAAGTATTTAAAAAAAATTGGAGGAATCAGAAGGATTTGAACCAACCCTCATAATTAAGTCTATGAATTTTCTATTATCTGTTGCCTTTGACAGAATAGCTTAGTTAGTTAGGGCATTGCCTTAAAATTCAATATTCAAGAATCTAAAGGTGCCAGTTTGGTTCCTAAGCTAATATTGTCATTGGTCAGGTCAACAACATCTGAAGATGATTGGAAAAAAATATTACTCAAAATGTTGTGTAATTACTAACTTGTGTTGTCTATTTGTGTGTTGTTACTAACATGTTGTTTGTATTTGAAATGTTTAAATAAAGTTTAAAATTTTCCATACATTTAATGATAGAAATAATCCAACATATTATCACATCTAATATATCACATCACAAACCTTCAGACAAATATTGAATGTAATATTTTTCTTTCATTTTTTCTCATAATATGTGTTTGAAATTAATGGGAGTAAGAGCTTGATTTTCGATTTAAAGAGAAGAAAAAGTTTGATTTTGTCCAGACATAATTTATTTTATTATTTATTTATATACACTTAAAATTCAACAAATTACATCAATATACATTTCAACAGTGATTAAAGCCAAGAAATGGACCCAGGATGTTATCATATTCTGAAGAACATTTATTCAAATGCACCTGCAATGATTAGATTACATGATCATACCAAGAAGTTTAGCATCGAGAAAAATATATAACGGTATGATAGAGATCTTCCAAAACGTTTACAGCAGCTTTATAAGAAGTATTTTGAGGATTAAAATAAAAAGCTAAAGGAGTAGAAGTGAATGAAAATTACGTAAGCCATCTAGATTTGAAGATGATATAGGTTTTTTTTTTGCAAATAATATTTCAGATCTTCAGGAAATGTTACAAGAGTTATCAGATGAAAATAAGAAAGCAGAACTAAAGAAAATGTTAAAAAGAGTAAAATAATATGAAATGATTTTTTTCTGAAGAAGAAAATAAAGTTTGTTAATAATGAATTAGAAGAAGTTAGCAACTATAATACCCTGGTCAGATTATTAATACAGATGGAAATAGATGAAATTAATTATAGAATTAAGATTGGATGGAATGCTTTAATAGATGTGATATACCAGATCTTATTTATAGATTTGAGACTTGGACACTTAATATAACAGCAATACAGAGACATCAGAGTACTCAACAATAAAACACCAACAAATATCAATGACATCATTAAAAAAAATTAAGAGACTGAAATGGAGTTGGGTTGAGCATGTTTTAAAATAGATAGTTGATATTTTAAATTGGATTCCAAGGGATTGTAAAAGATCATATAAAGTGAATGGGTAAAATGAAGACGTTTGTTGGTGTGCTGAGGAGAAAAGAGGATAAAGATAAGAGAAACTGATTAAAACTTGAAGATATTTTTATCCTGAAGTAGATTGATAATGGTTGAAATTGATGATAATATATTTGATAAAATAAATAGTTTGAACAATTATAAATAATATAGGGATAACATGTAATAAAATGCTGAAGTAAGAAATTGGATTTATTTATGTTTTAATGCAAGCGTATGAATTTGAATTGCATAGCTTAAGAAAATGGACTGCATTTTGTAACCCTTTCATATCTGCACTCTAGAATAGATTTAAAGAAATAATTTGCATTTAACTTGCAGTGATTTAGTGCCAAATCT
Organism: Epiperipatus broadwayi; assembly: GCA_028023455.1. Taxonomy (NCBI): domain Eukaryota; kingdom Metazoa; phylum Onychophora; class Udeonychophora; order Euonychophora; family Peripatidae; genus Epiperipatus; species Epiperipatus broadwayi. Next base: position 3,473,903 of record JAQFVV010000033.1, read on the forward strand.
AAATATGTTATTAAAAATCATAAAGCAGTAAAATTGAATAAGTTATGGAAAGAATTACAGAGTCCAGTCATAATTTTCTTTTATTTCAATTCTTTTTTTTGCTAGCCTAAATAAAAACTATTTCATAGTTATTTGTAAAATAAATATCTGAATGTAAAATTAAAAAAAAAAGAGTTTTGTAAAATCATATTAAGTCTGATAATTAAATCTAGATAGGCATATTTTGTAAAAAAATGTCCTGATATAAATTAACAGATTTATGGGGTTAAGTGTTAAAAACATGTTGTGAGAACAAAAATTATAAATAGGGCTAAAAGCAATGATATTCTAGTCTTGACTTAAGAAGAAAGTAGTAAAGATTCAGTGAAGGGAGGAGAAAATGCCAATAGAGAAGCTATTAAAGGAAAAACCACTGCTTAAATATATTTTCTCTCAGAATAGCTTCAGATAGCTTTACCTTGCTGACTGTTTTAAAGTATTTTTTAATACTGCATGCTTCTAAGCAATAATGATGTCATTAGTTGGAAAAGGATTATGGGTAGAAAACTGCAAGCACATCAGTCAGAAGACCTGGAACTATGCACTTGTACCAGATATCAATGTTGAGATACATAGAATAAAACATTGCCTGCTTTAAAAAAAAAACCACATTATAAGGAAAAAAGTGGACTCTGCCATAAGACCTACCATATGTCTATCTCTTATCAGACTTAACTGCATTGTCTATCATCATCAATACCAAGAAAGGTTAATCACAATCAGGACTACCTTTATAAAGGTTATTATTAGAGATGTGTGTGTATATATATATATAGTAATATTACATTCACTACAAAAAACATGGTTTAATACATTTTATTATCTTCTAAGACCTTTCTTTATATTTAACTATAAGGCCTTAAATATAATGTTTATGTTTAATTGATTCAATATATTATATTTTTATTATTTGCAATTGTGAATGTATAAGCAATCATCTTGTATTTATCTGAAATGGATGGCATCAAAGTTGTGAGTGAAGGGAGTTTGACAATGGTAAATGAAAATTTAATAATTTACTCTAGATAAATACTTTGCATATAATAGAGATATATATGAGAGATAGTGACTTGGGCCAACTGATGAGTGCTGGTTCAGCATGAAATGCATCTTGGGGGTCATTTGTCTTTTATTATATCTTTATTTATATGAATTTGAAAAGAATGGGGAAGTGTGGAGATGTTTATTATATCTATAAATTTATTTATTATATATAAATTATTTTTATAATTTTAGTTTGTTTTTATTTTTGGTCTCATTCCAAACATAAGTCTTAACATATCATTAACCCTGAGAAGCCCTGAAATCCTCTGAGGGACAAGCAAGGATAATGTAATTATATTAAAATGATGATGATTCACAACAGTAAAATATCCAGAATTAATCTTTCTATTTAAGAGAGATTGGAGACTAATGTTTAATTTTAAATTTAAAAATATACTTATCTTAACTTTCAGTGCTAAGATTATTTTAATCATCATCACCAGTGTTGTTTATAATATATTGAATATATTTGATTTTGTTAACCATTTCTTATTTAAATTTATCTCAAGAATTTTGTACTGTTACATTTGGCACCCAATGTGGGGCCTGAACAGTCTCTCACTTATTCTCAACTCACATCTGTACAGTAATATATTGTATTAAACATTAGAATATGAATAAATTGAGCATAAAATGGAAGGTAATGTTATAAGTGGCAGGCAATATGTGCTTAAATTGTCTTAAACTATTTGTAATCCCAAAAAGTTTAGCATTTGTGAAAAATGTATACTAACATTATAATACAGAAGTAGTTTGAGTCTAGATAGTTAGGAAAAAGTTTGATAAATGACAGTATATTTAGATGGAATGATACATGGCAGCATATTTAGATAAAAAATAAAAAGTAATCCAGATATATCACATTATTCTGGAGAGGATTGTATAGGAAGGGTTGAGACTGGTACGTTCATTTAATTATAAAATATAAATAAAAATATTTGATTTGTATCAAATCTGAATAAAAGAGAATAAATAAAATAGTAACAAGAACAATTATCCAGAGTATAATAGAGCATTTAGTTACAGATTATGACACATTCCACAGCAAGAAGAATATTAACACAATTAAACATGGAACAATTATTACAAACAACAGAACCAGAACTGAAAAAACAAGAATCTACTCACATAGTGCAAAAGTCTTCACAAGAGATACCAATCACCTTTAATAATGAAATAATATATGCATTTATGAAGGAAATTATCAGAATTTAAAAAAAAATCTAATTAAAAAATGAAGAAATGCAACAGAAAAATTAAGAAATGCATCAAGAAATAAAAGAATTTAAAGATATGAAATAATGGGTGACAGAAAAGTTTGAAGTGATACAAGTGACTATAAGCAGCATAAAATTGAAAATAGCATTTCTAATATAAGAGCAAGTACAATAGAGGGTATAGAAAGAAAAATATTTAGTGATTCAGAGGAAATAATCCAAAAATTTATTGAGTCTAGCAAAAATAAATTGTAGAAAAGTGTTCAAATATAGTAGAAAGAATAGAAAAATTGGAAGAGAAAAGAGAAAAAAGTAGAACTGAGTACTGATGCTACATCCAAGTGATAGAAGATTCGAAACTTGAGAGTGTTCTGGACTTCATAGATGAAAGCACATATAAAATATATAGGGAGGGTAAAAACTTTATGAAATAAGGGTGGAAAAAGTAATTACAAGGGATAAATTAGGGAAAACTTTATGTGATGACATATTATAGCATGTGGTAGAAGATAATTATAGTGATAATGAAATTAAGAATCTTGCAGATGAGTGCTAGAGTTCATTATTTAAGGGAACATATGAGATTTTGCCCACTAAGCTAGAAAATGAATTTTTCTGCCTGAATATTAAAAAGAGGAATGATGGAAGATAAATATGTGCCAAAAATTAAAGATAGAAATGCTCTATAATAAGATCAAAAATAATAAAACAAACTAATAGCAACTAATCTAAATCAGCTGATTATCTTTGACAAATCACCATATTTTAGTGTCTGTGCTGAGACTGAAAAAAAAGCAGAAGAGTAAAAAATGAAAAAAAATGAAACATCCATTCTAGAATAAAATGAATGTTAGATTTTTCAGACCATCCCAAATGATATAAATACCAAAAAAACTACCTAGACAGAGATAAAATTTAATTTTAGAGGATTAAAGTATGGTCTACTCTCTGTTGACCTAGATCTGTTAAATGGATAAAAAATTTAAGGAGAAAATTAATTGTAAAATTTAAAATTAATGAAGGACTACATTCAAAGGAACTATTAAGATACAAAACTTAGGCAAATTCATTGCAAAATGAGAAATTATCAGCTTACTATAAAGCTAGAGTGACTTATAAAACTGGTAATATTGATTAATAAATAGTGTAGATAAATCTGAAACATATGACAGAGTATATTAATTTCTGCAAAGATTGGGAGGAAGTTTCTGTCAAAGTTTATAATTTTTTGGAGTGTATATATCTCAAGTGTTGCCACAACACATTTTTTGAAGAGAGTATTCATTTACCAGTAAAGCTCAGAAAAAGCAAGGTATGGTCCCAAATGATTCAGAAAGAAACAAAGCTTCAAATAATATATATAACTATATGGGTGTTGTAGATAGCTGAATAGTATTAAAACTTCTATAGAGAAACATTGATGAAGAAATCATTAGGCATAAAGTTTGCTAATTGCTAGTGAGTGTTTAACTATTGTTTTTTTAAAGTTTTATCCTCTAGCTAAGAATGGACAGATATCTATTTATTGATCAATATGTGAATGCTTATCTGCATTAATTTTATGCTGATTATCTGAAAAAAAATTTAAGCTTGATTAAATTTAAAAAAAAATTATTTAACTAAAATTCAAACTCAGATAATAAATATGGTAAGTATATGCTTTATTATTATATCATGAATTCATTTATTCTCAATATATTCTACTATTTCCTTTATCCAAGAATAACTCATTAAACTCAAAAATTTGTAGTTATTGTTGAAGTAGTTGACTGAAGAGTTTTGTATCTCCATAATATACTATATATGACCACCATTCTCTGAAGGTAATTCAGCTCTAGAATTGTAATAAAGACTTTATTTTTATGCATATATAAGGGATTCATATAAACTAAAATAGAACAATAGTAGATATATAGTGTCTGAACAACAAAAATTGAGTTTCGCTGTATTACTGTACCAAACTGAACAAGTTTTTGATATATGTATTACATTAGATATATTAATCTTTAACTGAGGTTTAAAGTTTATATCTGTGCTAGAGATAATCTCTAGTTTAGTAAATGATTAGTAATAATCATTATTGTATATATCTGAGGTGGATGGTGCCAAAGTTGTGAGTGGAGTGGGTTTGACAGTTGTAAATAAAAATGTAACAATATTACAAAGTTGTATAAATTGAGAATAGCCATATAAATTTGATAATACCAAATTTTTATTTTATATGTTTATTTTACAGTATATTTATTTTAGTTAATTTTATTATTCTATTAGCCTGCTTCTTCTAGTCTAAGTGATGAAAGTAGCGACTCAAAAGTTAAAAGTTTTTAGATTGTATTGTCAATTGAGAAAAGTAAAAATAAATAAGTCTCAGTTGATCGATTGAAAGGAATTGATTAAATCAGCCTGTCACATTGGATCTCAAATGTCACTTGCTGTAAATATATCACATCGGCTCAATTAAAATAGTCCAACTTAAAATTATTATATTTATTTAAATATGAAAGTTAATAAATATTTAAAAAATATAAATACAATCATTTTGTATATTTAAAAATTCTTTAAAACAACTGAAGCAAAAAAAAATTTAATCATTGAAAAATTCTAAAAATGTATTAGTATTAGGCAATAATGGAAATTTTCACATTCAAATGATTTTTAAAAATTTATAAAATATGTTTAGTAAAATAATTATATTGCTAGAATCATCATCATCAATAAATTTAAGTATAATCACTTCATTATAGAATGAAGTTTTCTCTGAGGTAAATTTACTTTCTTTGATCCACAAATTCACCTCAAAATTAAAAAAAAATTCTTTTATCATCCACGAACGAGAGTAAGGGATTAAGCCATCAAACATCACATAATCACTATTCTTTATGTTTATACAAGCTGGTTTTCACAGAGGCAAAACTCTCAGCACAGTAGTTAAATAAAAAAGTAAAAGGTGGCTGCTGGAGATCTAAGTGCAGTGCTCTCAGATCCAAAGCTCCTCACTGATGAAAGCCACAAGTGAAAAACTAGTCTGGGGATATTGCATGAGTAGGCACTAGATAGGAATTTTATGCATAAATCTTCCTGCATCCAATGATTACTCTGGCTTGCACTGAGTGGCGCCACTGTATGGTGAGTTTGCCTTTGTGAAAAGTAAGGGGTATCATTTTTACGAAGTTCTTAAAAAAGAGCAGCAGCTGAATATATTTTAAAATAGACCATACATCTAAAAGTGATTCCCTCCCCCAACCCCCCAATAATCATTAAAATTGGTGAATTATTTTCATAAACAATTAATTAGAATAGTTTGCTATTAACTATAAAAAAAAAAATTCACTTTGAAACTTTAAAGAATCCAAGCAAACAAATCCACAATGTCTATTGCATTTGTTTTCATCACTGAAATTTTTATTACTATAGAGGGCATTGATATGGTAGATAAAATATGGATGAATTGCTCACCATATTTTGCACTATAGTGAATTTACTGGATTTTACTTCTGAATTTATGACCAAAGAAATATCACACCTTCTCAGGAGCCTGCTAATTCTTACTTGAGACATCACTTAAATTTACTGGAAGGTTAAATGTATCAGTGCATATGTGTGCTGAAATGTTGATTTTTTTCCTATTTATAATCATGACAAACAAAAAAAATATATGAGTCTCAGTCTCTGCAGACTTAAAGTCCTCTGCCATGGCAGTAAGTGAATGATGACTAAAGACACGGAGTGCTAACATTTCTCTATATATAAACCTAGATTGGTATTTGATGATAATTTGTTTCAGTTATTTAAATCACAGATCACTTTAAAGTGAAAAAAGACTACATAAATTGGAAGAAATGCATAATATGGAATAGAAAATTGTTTGACTTTGAGAAGCTAGAAAGTGAATAAACAAGTAATTTGAAAAATGAATATGTGGAGGGAAACTTCAATAAAAGATGAAAGAGCACTGAAGGCATATTACGCAGGGTGGCAGATTAATTACTCCAAGATAGTAAGTATAGATAATTCAGCTTTAAGCCCAAAGTTATAAATACAAACTTTTATATAAATATATAGAATGCTTTTGAGCACATTAAACATTATCTTAAAAATTGTATTAGGGGGCAGCGTTGTGGATACATTTTATTATAAAAATAGAAATAAGGAAGGACTTAGTTTGGGTAATTTTCAGTGGGAAAATGTCCCCTGTATATTACAACTTTATTTTTAATAACCTGTTAGTTTACTTTTCCTAAGCAATTGTAATTGATGTTTAAGCCCTAGGAGACATTGACTAAGAAAAACTTGAGTGAAATAGACTTACTAAAGTATGCTTAGCATGTTTTCAATATCTTAATAATGATATCATAATCATTTAACAATGAACAAATTAATTGTGAGCAGAGAGTGTAATATAAGTATCATGTAAATTATATTCAAACCCAATACTTATATTACATCATCTTCCCACAATTTATTCATTCATTGCTATGATTATAATATCATGATTAAGATAGTGAAAGCTTTCTAAGCATACTGTAATAAGTCTATCTCCCTGTTAAGCTTTTCTTACTTGATGTTTTCAAGTACTCAAACATCAACTCTATTTTTAAAAAAATGATAACATGATACAAAAAAATAATATAAAATGATAAAAAATGATACATGTGGAAACATCCAAATGAAGTATGACAGAAATGAATTATTTGAGTAACTGAAAATATATCTTTTAAATTGCAATGAATTTAATACATTTAGTACAATAAGTGATCATCAATTAGATAACTATAAGATGTGTTAATGTAAATCTGAAGACAAAAGTTATTATGAAGGGCAATATTGATAGTTGATATTCCTAACCTAGAGAAACAGACTAATAAATTTAGACTAGAGCTTGAAATTTATTTAATAATATTATCAGCCTTCAAAGCTGGCTTAAAATAAAAGGGATAAAAACAACAACTAATATTCTAACATGGATTGAATTAAAAAGTAAACAGCAATTTACTTTGACATTTCAAGTGAGATAAGGAAATGTATGAAAAAATAAAAAAATATGTAAAATTATCTATTTAAAAGAATTAACTATTCTTGTCTTGCATTGTTAGCCGAGAGGTATCGCAGCCGCCATGCAAGCAAGTAGTTGGTTGCAGACGGTTGTGGGTTCGCGTCCCGGCCGATGCTATGACACATGAGAAAAAAAACAAACTATTTGGAATTTTTTAAAAGATACAAAAAAAAAACCAGTTAATAAAGATCTAAAGAGATATAACCATAAAGTGATAAGAAAACATATGGAAAAAATGTCAAAGTGTAAAATAACATCTTGATATTGGAAGGAAAATTGTTTTTATAAAATGATAGGATTACTTAAAAATATGGATTCTTAAATTCTATAAAAAATTGTAAGACAATAAAGGAAAAAAGTAAAGTGACCATAAATTTATGAAAAATAAAATTTTTTTTAGAAAATAATGACTGTATTATACATATTTAAAAAAGAACAAGTGAAAAAATAGATAAATTGTTGAAAAATTTATATCCTTAATGTTTAAATTGTTAAAAATATAACATGATTGGAATAATAGAATATTTTTAAAAAAATGTAAAAAGAAGATATGGTAGATTTATAATTTATCATTTTTCAAGGGATTGGAGAAAATAAATATATACAAAATGATAGAATAAAAATCTATTAACAATTATAGATCAAAATTATACAGTAAAATACTATACATGTGAAGAACAATCTATGTGTGTGTGCAGAGTGTACACTTATATGTTTAATTTTAATATCATAGTAATTACATGTTAAAAAAAAATCAGAGTTTATATTAATTACAATGATTAGATAAAATTACCTTTTTAAAAAGAAATAATTTAATTTAATTTTTAATTTATGTTTTAAAGAAATAATCTCATATAAACATTATTTTGTCTATTTAAACAATAAAAGTTTAAAATGGTTATTTATTTGTTTTGGATAAATTTTACATTTTAATTGATATTTGAAAAGTTAGGGCAAATAGGAACACATACTTACTTCTTTTTTTAAAAGATCAGTAGCAAAAATGACAAAAATTGGAGGCAAAGCTATTTTTAATTTTTAAAAAGATAAAAGTTACTCCAAATATAAGAATTAAAGAGTGAAGATATAATTTTTAAAAATAAAATAATAAAAATGTAATTATGTATATATATTGCTTTGGAATTTTGATTTATCAATGATAGATTTTTCTAAAAAATGTCAGTTTGAAAAAACATGGATTCTTAAAAAGTTGGGACCAAAGAGAGTGGATAATTGATGTGAATATATATATAATAATGTTATTGAGAGTTTCTTTATCAGTTTTGTATATGATTTTTATCTGCAGAGAGCTTTGGATTCATTAAAATAACAAAAAATCAAACAAACTGAATTTAAAAATGGTCTTAACATAACAGATCACATGTAAATGCTGTATTAAAATAAATTATAAAAAGAAATAATGAATATAACTTGTGCCATTATGCTGTGAATTTGTAGATTATGGAAAGGTATTTGATTCTTCAACCATTTTAGTGTTGATTAATACTCTAGAATATCAAAAATATAGACTAAGGATATTATCAAAGTCTAAAGAAGATTTGTGAAAAAGGAATAGTAGTGATTATATAGTGATATTAAAAAGATTAATATTAAGAAGGATATGCAATAAGATAATTCAATTTCTCTAAAACTTTTTATAACAGTTTTGGATTAAAATGAAAAACTAAATCAAAATATATGAAACTCAACAATTTTGCAGATTTCAGAGGGTACTTTCAACTTATGCCCCATGTGGCCACAAGAGGCGCTGTTTCCATGTCAACCACAGAAATATTCAGAGTTGGGGCCAAAAGCAGTGATGCAAGTTTCAGTCACTAGGTGGCACTGTTCACCATGCATATGCATATTGATTGTATTTGTATTTCAAAATGTTTATATAATTGGAAAAAAGAAATTAAGCGTGCTGTAGTAGAATGTACTATATGTGATGAGGTATATCACTTGAAATGTTTAAATAAGACTAGGAAGGATGTAATAGGTTTATGTTTATGCAGTCAGTATATAAATATGATAAAAGAGGTGAGAAAGTGTTTTCAAAGTGTAGATAGTCAAAGGATAGTGGGTGAAGAAAGTAATAGTGTAATGGAGATGATTAGTCAAAGAATAAATAAGATAGAGGAAGAACTGAAGGATGTAGAAGTAAAATTAAAATCATTAGATATAAAATGTGAGGAGATAAAGGAATTAGGAGGGCCAGAATGTATTAGAAAATGTTATGGATGGAGTAGAAAAAGTAGATTATGAAACAGTATTGATAGAAGATTCACTAATTAGAGAATGTGGGGATATAATTGCAAGGGAAAATAGAAATAGGTATGTAAGAGTATGTTTGCCTGGAGCTAGAATTAGGGATGTAGCAGATAAAGTTAAAAAGCAAGGTAGTATAGTAGAGATGTGTATATTATGGTGGGGTCTAATAATTTATTAGAATCATCAGAGAAAATAATGGATGAGTATGTAGATTTGATTAGGAATTTGATTATGATTAAAGGAAGAGTAGGTATAGTTGGATTATTACCAAGGTTTGACAAGAGTTATTTGTTAGATAGGGCATGTTCTATAAATGAGAGATTGAAAAAATTGTCTGAGAAAAATAATGTTATGTTTGTGGATGTGTGGGATTGTTTTATTGGAAAGAGGGAGTTATATAGTAAAGATGGGTTGCATTTAGGAAAACAAAGAAGTGAAGTTTTAGGGAGTTTGATTTATAAAGAATTTTTTTCGGGAAACTTATAAAGGGGGGTGGGTTTTTAAATTGTAATATTATTAAAAAGAATGGATGGAATATAAGAAGTAAGCAAAATGAATTTGATTTTGATATAAATATAGAAATGGAGAAGAAATGGGTTTGTAAAATTAATGGTAAGAAAGTAATTTATAAATGTAATTGAGAAGAAAGAGTTAAAAGAATTTATAAAAGAGTAGTTAGGAAAGAAGAAATTGTTAAAATTTGGTTTTTGAATATGCAAGGTGGTAGGAGACCAGAAAAGTGGATGGAATTAAATGAAACAATTGAAAATGAGGAGCTTCAGGTATTAGCAGTAGTGCAAACACATTTAAGAGAAGAAGAAGAACCTATTTTGGCAGGGTATAAATAGAAAAGAAAAAGAAAAAAGGGGTGGTGGTATAGGTGTTATATCAAAAAAATATTTAAATATTGTTAAATGTCATGGTGGCTATAGTTTATATAGCTACTGGAGATAGTCAAATTATAATGGAGTGGAATAGTAATATATATGAATGTCTAGTTAAGGATATACAAAGTTTTAAAGAAAAGGGGAAAAGAATAATGGTTATAGGAGATATGAATGGACATATTGAAGAAATTGATGATGTAGATAATAAAAATGGACAGCATTTGAAGAATTTTTGTCAGAAAGTGAATTTGAGTATTGGAAATTTATTAAATATTTATGAGGGACAATACACATGGTTCAGAAATAATATATTTCACACAATTATGTATTGGTAGAGAAAAAGGGAATAAATAAAATATGGAACATTAAGGTGTTTGATAATGAAGAAAAAGTATGCACTAGTGATCATAATTTCATTGTAATTGAAATGGTTAGTAATGTGATGGAGAATAGAAATAAAAGTAGAAATAATAGTGAAAGATGTGGATGGAGAGTGAATGATAAGAATAAGTTGGAAGAGTATAAAATACAAGTTGAAAAAATAATGGAAGAATGGGTTGGGGAGGACTGATGGAAAGAAGTAGAAAAAGTGGCAAATAGGGTTTTAGGTGAGAATATTCAGAAGAATAAAAGTAATAAAAAAATAAGAATTAGTAAAAGTGTAAAAGAAAGGAAAGAAGCATGTAGAGAATATAAGTGTGCTATTAAGAATAAGGAAAGTGAAAAAGATATTAATGCTAAATGGGAAAAGTATTTAGAAAAGAAGAAGTTGGCTAAAATAGATATTTATAGAGAGAGAATGAAATTGAATAGTAAATTGTTGGAGGATATTAATAAAAGTGGAAGAGATGGGAGTAAAAAATTTGGGAATTATATTAAAAGGAGAAATGTAGGGGAGAGAGAGTTAGTATTACTAGATGATGAGGGAATAGAGTGTAGCTCTAGAGAAGATTTAGAGAGAATCTTAAATAGTTATAATGGGAATATTATTTTTTCAGAAAATGAACTAAATGAGGTAGAGAAGAAATTGAAAAGTGGGAGGGCAAGAGGTTTAGATGGATGGGCAGCAGAGATGGTAATGGATTTAGGATATAGGGCAAAGGTAAAATTATTATCCTGTTTTAATAAAATGGCACAGAATAGAGTGTTCCCAAGTAGTTGGAGTAATACAAGAGTAAGGTTATTATTTAAAGGAAAGGGTAAGGATAATAGAAAGTTGAATAATTATAGACCAATAGCGGTAACATCAGTTTTATATAAAGTTTTCTCATATATGGTGGCTAGTAAAGTTGTAAAATGGATGGAAGGAAATAATGTAGTGGGGGAAATGCAATCAGGTTTTAGATTAGATAGGCATATAGGAGATAGTTTATTTGTAGTTGCACAACTTATGGATATGAGTAGGAATGCAGGTAAACAGTTATATATGAGTTTTATAGATATAGAGAAGGCATATGATAGAGTAAATAGAAATAGATTATGGATAAGATTAGCAAATTTGGAAATGGATGAAGCTTTAATAGATATTATTAAGAAATTATATGAAAATAATTATTATATATATCAATTAGGGAATATAGAATCAATTAAAGTTAAAAATGGTGTGGGACTAAGGCAAGGATGCCCTATGCCACCTATTTTGTTTGTGTTGTATTTGAGTGAAATGGAAAGAGCAATAGAAAGATTAGGAAGAGGGATAGAGATATCGTTAATAGGTAGTAAGGGAGTATATATTTTGTCAGGTCTTTTTTTTGTGGATGATATATTTTTGTGTGCAGAAAAAAGAGAAAATATGGAAGTTATGTTGAGGACATGTGCAAGGGTGGGTAAAGAGATGGGGATTAAATTTAGTGAAGAAAAATCAAATATAATGATGGTTAATACTGGGAAAAGAGAAGATGTAGAATTTTTATTGGGAGATATTAAATTAAGTGTGGTGAATAGATATAGTTATTTGGGAATTATTTTAAGTAATCAGAAAAATTATTTGGATAAATGGGAGAAAAAATTGATAAATGAAGCAATGAAAAGAAAGGGATTGATAAAGAAATTAATAGTGATTTCATATAATAAATATGATGTAGCTAGAATTATATGGAAAGGAGTTGCAGTAGCAGGGTTAACATATGGTAATGATGCATTATATGTTAGTAAAAAGATATTAAATTACTTAGAAAAAACTCAAAGAGAAGTAGGAAGACATGCATTGGATTCAGAAGTATGGACAGCAAGGGAGGCAATTCAAAGAGAAATGGGATGGTCAAGTTTTCATATGAGAGATGCAAAAAGTAAAATGAAAATGTTTGGTAGATTGCAATTTATGGATAATAAAAGAATAGCTAAAATAGTATTTAATTGGGTTATGAGTAAAGGGCAGGTAACAAGATGGGTGAGAAAGGTAATGCGGTATGCAAAAGATTTGGATAAAGAATTTATATCAGTATATTTGTACAAAAGATGGGATGATTGTGTTAAGAGGATTGTTGAGTGTTATAGTAGTAAGGAATGGGATAAAAGAATAAATTTATTAATAAAGAATAGGGACTTAGAGAGATGGAGAAATAGTATGGAGAGTAAAAAGAGTTTAAATATATATAGAAATAAACAGAATATTAGGTGTGAGTTAATATATGATAATAGTAAGGAAAGTAGTTTATTGTTTAAGGCTCAAATGGGATCTTTAGCTACAAAAGAATATACATGTAAATGGAAAAATATGGGTGATTTATTTTGTAAATTATGTAAGGAAGGAATAGAAAATATTAAGCATTTGTTAATTGAATGTAAATGTTTGAAAACAGAAAGGGTACATATAATGAAGTTGTGGAAAAATAAATATGAAAAGAGTGATTATACAGAAAGTGAATTATTGGTTTTTATGTTGGGTTTGGGAAAAGATAAGAGGGATTTAGATATAAATGTTATAGAGCTGACAAAGATTATGTTGTGGAAATGGGATAGAGCAGATTATGGGTAAATTTAGAGTGGGGAATGTAAAATAAAGTGGCTAACAGGTTTATCAGGGCATAATTGCTGAGATATTCTTGACTTCGTTTAAGGAGAAGCCATAATACATCACATCACATCACAGGAAAGCTGAATATTTCTGTGATTGACACAGAAACAGGCCTCTTGCGGCCACATGGGGCATAAGTTGAAAGTACCTTTCAGTACCTTTCAGAGATTCAGGAAATTAAAGTAAGAAAGTATAGCCATAGTTTTTGCTTTCATCTAATAATTTTTTTTATCCTTTTTGAAGTTGTTTATGTTCAATTTCAGTCTAAGCTTTGAAAATAATTAGAAAATTATTAGTATAGAAGGAAACATAATAGATTAAACATAGAATTAAAATGGAATGATATTTTTGGCAAAAATTATTTGATATAAGAAGAAAATATACTTCTTTGTTGAAAAGAAGATTTTTAATATATATTTTACCAATACTTAGTTAAGGATATGAATAAAGAAATATAGAGGTTTCAGACACCCAATGACAGAATGATTGAAAAGAAATGATATGATAAAACTAGCATATAAAGAATTAAGAGGCTAAAATAGAATTGGACTGGACATGTTGCTAGAAGAGATGATATTAAATGCACAACTAAGTGCTTACACTAGATACTACATAATTATAAAAACCCTAGCAAGAAACTGTATGTAAAATAGACAAAATTAATGAAGTTGGTTAGATTAATATGAAATTATGAATCAAAAAACTGCTTTAAATTCACAGAAACTATAAACTAGCATTGCAATGGTTAAAAATGTTAGCGGTAATGGTAAACTATTTTTTTGTATATAAATAATTGTTTATTATAGTATTGAAAGTTGTAGCTTTTCTATAGCAGAAAGCATATATATATATATATATATATATAGCTGTGAATTTGGGGTAATTTTGATTATATGCATATAATATTTTTAATGGATATTTAGTTGAAATGGGTGAAGTTACCTATTTATAATTACTTAATTAGAAAGCATTCTACTTAGACAAGCAGCAAATTAAAGCTAACTGTCCCAGGCTAAGAGTGAAAGTAAAACTGTCAGGCTAATTTACAGTCAAAAGGAGAACATATATATTATAAAGGTTGAAAAGACCGACTCTTTCCATCAAAGTATCATTGTTGTCATTAAAAGAAAAAAAATTTTTTTGGTATGAATTTGCTATGGTGGTTTATTTATATATATATTGATGTTGATTGTTGTTGTTATTTACTTCTTTCAAATTTTTTTGGTATATGCATTTGTTTATAATTTTGGGATTTGAAAATGGCAATAGTGATATAAATATATATGTGTATATAGATTTTTACAAAGATCTTAGTTTGTGTTTAAAATATTTGCATTTAGTGATATCAACGATTAAAATTTTGGCATATGAATTACTAAATGTGTTTCTATTGTACTTTCGTTTTTGAAATTATTTGCGATGTAATTTTACTATTTATTCCTTTTTTTAAACTGCGAAACATATATTTGTATATTTATAAATGATTCTTATGAGAACAAACAACAATAAATTTAATTTCAAGCATATAGCATACATATACAATGCATATAAATTACAACAGCAACAGAGAATTTTAATGACAAATTATATCTAGCATATTATTATTTATGTTGATGAATTGAAATTTAAAACCAATTTACTTATATAATGCATATGAATTAAAAAACAACAGAAAATGTTAATACTAAATGATATCTAGCTCTAGTGTGTTGCTATTTATATTGATTGATCAAAATTTAAAGTTAATTTATATATATAAATAGATAAAATTTAAAATCAGTCGTACACAAAAAAAAAAAAAATGATCAAATTAATTACCATTTAATATCTTTTTTTTCGTTTTGAAAATCGACAATTATTTGACAACTACTAATCTCACATACGAAGAAATATGCACATATAATACAAATATAAAATATATTATATGTGCATATTTCTTCATATGTGAGATTAGTAGTTGTTCTTATATTTTTTATTCACAGAAGTTTAGTATATTAAGAGGTGTGTAATCCAGTGATAAACACTTGTTGAATCCTCAGAATTAGTGATTATGTAATAGAAGATATTAAGTCTTTTGGGCCATAATAGAAGCCCTATTGTAGATAATAAATCTAAGGAGCTAGTATTTGCAGTTTTTTTTAAAAAAGTATAGTTTTAATAGAAAATGGAGTATATAGATATTCAGCTCAGTTTAAAGAGAATATTGATAATTTTATATAAAAGTTAAATGATCTGACCTTAAAGAGCATATCTGTGATTCTGAAGTGCTATTTCGATAAAGTATTATGATCATTATTTTTCTATTATTGTATCTTTCTTTATGTTAAACAGCAGATAGTTTTTATTCAGACACAAAAGTCAATCTATGCCTACTGTTAGCAAACATTATGAATATGAATGATATTGTAGTAAAATGAAAACTTAGAAAAGATGTAAATAGTGTATGTTGATTGAATATAACTAGTGCAATCTAAGAAAAAAATTAAACCATAATCAAAATAAAGAAATGCCATTTGTTTTACATAAAATGACTTTGTGATTTATTTAAAATTTCATATATTTTTCTCTTTTCAGTATAAAGGTCATTAGACTGAGAATTATTTATATGATAATTTTTGTTTTTATAAATATTCAATTTTATAGTTATTTGCATAAACCACAACTAATTAATATATTGTTTTGCATATAATCCTCCATCTGCAAATATAAATTGCATTCAATAAAATTCCCTTTGCTTCCAAATTATATTTTGGTTAGTGATCAAGCCTCACTAGCCATATCAAACCTTAGAGTAAGTCAATTAAGGTCTCTTATCATTGCTTTTTGGTATCTATGCATACTTTGTATACAGCTAGTCTAGTCAAATAGGTAATATTACAATTGTCAATCAATGATTAAACCATATTTTACTCATGCTTAAAAATTATCTTTTCATGCATTACAATTGCTGCCAACATCTATGGGGTTGTTAAATAAGTGTTTAGCATCGTAATCCAATACATTACAATTGATGTCCAATGACTGGGCTATTTTATTTCCATTGCACATTTTCAATCCATTACAATACATATTATATGAAAGGTGCAATTATTATGCACATTATCATGTTTTTAAATATAAATGTGTACATGTTAAATTTATTTACGTAACCCTATCACACACTTGTTTCTATCTATATGTATATAAATTACAATGATCAAATGTTACTTATTTGTAGAATCCTATTGGCTAGTTTGGGCAGAAATTTATACACAACATATACTTACATGTGATTGTTTACATTTGGATAATTAGAAAAGACACTACTTTTATATATATATAAATATGGATAAAAAACACAGACTTAACTAAAACATTGTATTTTTAAACTTCTGATTATTATAAGTAATTTAATAGATCATTCAGAACATAAACATAATATATAAGGTTGAACAATAACATCCATATCTTTATTAATACACTGTAAGATATTATTTGCATAAAAACTGCTTGCATATATGGGTGATAATATTATATAATATATAATCAATTGTTTAAAAATACATTAAGCCATTCATCATAAATAAGTCTCAAATTTTCTTAACAATAGATACATTCTCTCACTTATTGGTCAAGATTGATTCAGTGGGACTCAGTAATATTTAGATTAGAAAATTGAGAAGACTGTTATGATATTTTACACTAACTTTTTTACTTTTAAACCAATGTTTACAATATGAGCTGTATGTATAGGGAAATGTTTTCTGGAAACTACATAGAAAAATGAATTTGATTGTCTAAAATATTCAATTAGTCTGTATTTGTAATGCATTCATGCAATACAAAGATTGGACCAAGATAATATTGCAATATATCTTCTTTAATTATAACAATTCTTCCACTATGTTTCAGTCTGTTTAATATATTTCTGTCAATAATCAACAGACATAACCTAATCACTCAATAAAAAAATTAATAAATTGTAATTTATTTCATAATACTATTTCATAATACTTTTCCCTTATTCATCAATTATCCAGTTTTCTTATGCTTATGACCGCATTATATTTTATCACAATATTTATATAAGAAACTATTTGGCTTTAAAATAGCATCAAAGCACCTCAGTGGGAGGGGGGGGGAGATTGGATGCAATCTTTTATCATCTTCATTAATGCCTCACAGTTGAAGATGTACATATATATATATATATATATGTATGCTTCACCATTCACTGTTTATTTAATCACAGACCATAAAGCCAAACACAATGAATGGATATTACAATAAATTAATGATAAATATGTGTATATAATATTAAAATAAAGGTAGTGTTCTGTCCTATTGTGTCAGCTGCTTGATGGTGCTATTTCTAGCTAAATTCCTAGAAATATCCATTTTCGTGGCTGCAGACAAGCCAATAGCCTTCTTTCTACAATAAAACACAGTCTGTTTACTTGGCTGCCGCTACCGCTGTGGCTTCTTTCTATGCTAAAAGCACATAATAATGCCTTCATTGGCTGCTGTAATTGTTGTGTTATGCACTTTATCATAATGCTGGGTTGTCTATTTTCGCTACAGTATCATGTGAGAATGTATTGACTGCATCGTGTCTAAATAATTGAACTTTTCAGTTCCAACTTTTTTTTTCATGTGAAGTGACCTACTGGTACCTTTTAACAGATGTAACAGTGTTGTCACTGTTTTATCAGGACTGTGTAACTCTCCCAAATTGGATTTTAGGGTGTGGCACAGCACTATTTTGAAGATCCCAATGAAAGTAACATATCCATGAGAAATTGTCTGAGACAAGTAAGATGGCTGCTTCAAAATCTGAAAATTGGCAATTGGCAGACACCGGAGTCGACTTTCATTTTAATAGTTTGTTATAAGTTATTAACTTTAGTGGGTAAATTGCAATCTAATTTATCTTTCCCTCCAAAATGCAGTGTCAGATTAATTACTGTCCAAAAAAGGTAAGAAATTTACTTTTATTTTTGATTAAAAAAGTACTGTAACTTTTCTGATCCACACACACACCCAAAGAAGCCCATCTTTGATTAATTAGTCCCAAAAAGTCTCATTTGTTATTAAAAAAAGTAACGTAACTTTTTATACACACAAAATGCCACTCTCTGATTAATTTCTGATTAATTACTGTCCCAAAAAGGTCAAAGTCAGCTTTCATTGTAAAATTTTGTTTGAATTTGTTAAATTTTGTGGAAGTTGTAATCTAATTGACTTTGATTTCAAAACATAGTGTCAGATTAATTAAGGTCCCAAAAAGGCTAAAATTTACTCTTATTTTCTATTAAAAAAGGAATGTACCTTTTTACATACACACCCAACAAAGCCAGTCTCTGATTAATTACTGTCCCAAAAAGTCAGCTTACATTTTTATATTGTTTGAAATTTTTTAATTTTATGTAAATCTTAATATAATTCTTTTATTTCCTATTCCAAAAATAAAGTCAATATTTCTATAGAATCGCTGGCCAAGGAATATTATATCTATGTGTTTTTGCTTAGCATCAATGCCATCAAGCGGCTGACACGATAGAACAGAACACTACAAAAATAAATTGTAAATTATAAAGGAAATTTAAATGCATATAATTTAGAAATTATAGAAAAAAGTTTAAAGTAAAATAAATTATTTCATCAGCAAATATAAAAATGTATTGCATCAGCAGATAAAGAAATTAGCTAGTAAAAATTTAACCTAAGAATCATTAAGAAAATCATTTGTTTAACAATAGTGCCAAATCATATGATGATTTTAAGAGTTTGTGAGGTAGATTTCAATTAATTAATATAAAAAGAGTTAAAAGGTATAAATACTAGTTTTTCTTTGTTCTAACAATCATCTTATTCTAAAGTCCAGACCGATATTTAAATCTCTATACAAATCATGCCTGGGTGAAGAAGTTTTTCTCCACCCTTCCGAGTTTGTCCTTGGAGGGAGTCCTAGAGATGAAGCCCAGCAGATCAAAAAATCATGCCTGATAACTACCTACCTTTGCTAAAGACCTATCTAAATGGAAACATGAGCATAGTTGTCCATGATATAGACCATAACAGCCATAAAAAAAAATGACTGCATCATGAAGCCTCTAAAAGTGGACTCTTTATTTGCCATCCTTATAAATCATAATCCATATATTTATGCACATCTGAATTACCAGTAATTTTTACCTTTGTCATTTTTTTAGTATTGTTCTGCTTAATATCTATAAACTAATTTTACCTTCCATATATCTAAGATTATGTATGTATTCTGATGATCAACTAATTCTGTTTTCTTCCTTATTGTATATATATACGTATCATCAGCATACATATAAAATCAACAATTTTTTTTTTATTTCATTGATAATGTGGAATATATATATAAAGGAAAAGCTGGACGATAGTTTAAATAAGTTAAAACTTTCATTTTATCCCCCCCCCCAACCCACTATATATAAAGCAGAAATTGTTTGTAATAATTTGTAAAATTTATTTTGATTTTCAGAAGAATTCCATCCATCTTCTGCAACAGTTTTTTTTTTTTTATTAAATGTTTTTAAAAGAAAGAGAAACGAATACATTGCCATTTAGTTTAACTAAACTCTCTATTCACTTTATAATTATACTAAGAAAGACATTTATATCCTATAAATGCATCTATTTTAATTTGTTGATTTATATTTTTAGAAAAGTACCTCACAATTATTATACATATGTATATTTAATCAAACCAAATGCTTACTAAATAAATATATATTGGGTGATGTGGTATATATGTTATTTTATAATAGAAGTGTACAGTGCGGTCTTCATATAATTATCTATTCAATATTCATCAAATCTATGTGCATAAATTAGTTAAATAATCATGCTACAAGGAAAATGATGGTGAAATACCTGCATATAAGTTAATTTAATGACTTTAAGAGATTTTTTTATTATTGTATAGCAGATTTTCTAGCATAGTAACATACTGGATTCATATATCTATATATTAATGTAAATAAGGTTTTAATATTTATAGTCATTTGACTATATTCCCAATATTGTGTTAATTAGTGATCTTTTTCAAATTACTTCATCCAGCCAGCTCATGAATACTGGATTTATCAGTTGCCTGGAATGGTGAATCCTGTTAGAGGAGCAGCAAGAAGAAATGGACCTTAAGATAACCAAAGATACTTTATTCCTGAACCCAGGTCACACTTAGGTGAATGGGTTCCTTTCTCTAATAATCAATTAGAGGTGAAGTATCCATCCATTAATCAAATTCATGTCATGATGAAGATTCTACTATATTTTAGAGACATGCATTTAAATATATACATAATCACTGAATATCATGCTGGATCTTACCCTTTTGTTCTGTAATTATGCCCGTTGAAATATGATCTGTGCATTGCTTTGCAAGTCTATTGTTAAAGGGGTTATATATTGTAACGGTCAAGTTTTGTACATTTGTGCAACAAAATCTAAAATCCAGACAAAGAGACCAAAGCCGACCAGGTCAGGATTGAATCAGATCACACTTCAATTCGTTTGCCAGTACTCCAAAACTAAAGACCCTATGAATGACCACATTTGAAGTTACACGTAGTACATCCATTTTTCGCAGCCGGCATAGGGCAGGGAGAATCATGAGACTCAGGACTTAAAATTATATTAACTAATTTACTTACTATCAGCATGAAATCAAAGACAACATTTATAAATGTAATTAATGCATATATAGTTCTGTCAAATATATATATATATAAAACTAAGAACTGAATTGAAATAGGAACGAGAAATTACACGAAACCAGAATACATTTAACATATATTTATTAAATAAATAGAACATAAATTAATGTGGGAAAATCACGAATAAATTTAACATTTATTTATTTATTTAATAATAGGACATCAATTAATATGGGGAAGCAAGCAGGCTTTATAATATAAGGATTTGACATTTCTCTTCCTTAAATCTTTTAATTGTTAATATGAATCGACACATTTAAAGAATAACTAAGCTATGCCTACATTAGGTTATGCCAACAGTGGTAGCTACTATTATAAAATGCTGTACAAGTCTTAGGCAAAAACAGTTATGATAACATTACTAAAGTAGTAAATTATGAGCGTATAAATCAGCTCACGTTTGAGATTGAACCCAGAAACCAAAGATGTAACTTTCAGTTTAATACTGAATAATTAAATTATGGGACTCAGAATTGGCTATACAAGATCACAAACATGCTACAGCACTGGAAAATTACAATAACAGAGCACACTGTGGATAGATTGAAGTAAAGGGTTTTCGTGACAAACACCGGTATCCTAGAAATGAATGTCATGCTGCTAAAAGATCAGGGTGGCTAACACAACTGCCAGGAATTATACATGTGGTCTTACTAGTGTGCACCCCGAAAGAGGGTAAGATGGGGATGTCTTTCCCGAGGTCCCATTTTAAGGAGAAAATGCAGCAAAATGTTAAACATTGAACATGAATTTAATATATCTAATCTGCTAAGTGAAAGTATGACATTAATTATTACAAAAATTTGGGGCAATAGCTGGGTCAGTATTATTATTATGAGCCAATTCTAATGCTACATAATCAAGTGACATTAGAGAAATAAAGAAAATATATAATAAAACTCTGGTTTATAGGTTTCAATCGATACATAGAAATTATTACGAGGGAGGGGGAAAGTATATTTGATCAACTGGCCAAATAATTACTAAATATACTTTCATATTACTAAGACTAGTACATTACTCTATTCATAAATCTCAATAAGATGGAAATTTAATAGTAAGCCACAATACAGTTAAAGTCAAATAAATATAGGAATTCGAACCAGCGAGCATCGAGAATGTCATTAAGAAAATAGTTATGGGAAGAGATTTGTAATTATATCTCCGAATTGGCATATAAATAACAAATAACAATAAAGAAATATTATAGACACAACCGCAGTGATAGATAAAGAATTTAGAGTAGGTTACATTTAGTTTACTTAAGATATTATAAAGAGGTAAGCAAGTTATACAAATAATATATTATTTCATTTAACGGGAATTTATAACAAAGACATTTATATGATTTAGAGATTTATATTAGATTATAGTTTGCTAGCTTTAAACTTTTAATTAGAAAATATTTAGAAATAGTTCGTTAACACAGAGCTCTGCGATTGGAGATTTGGCATTACTGATTAATTGCTGGCTGGATAAGCAGGTGTTGGCTTTCAGATATCATTATCTTCTTGAATGGCTGTTACAGAATGGTTTCTTGTGGCAGCTCTGGTGGTTCAGGCATAGGCTGGCAGCAGCACACCATTCTTCCGTGGATTTAGAAATAGCAATTGCCTTTCTCCAGTCAGATCTTTCAAAAATCAATCTGATGTGGATTAGTTATGGCGATGCTCTTCTAAAATTAATGACTCCCTCACTCAAGCTTCAAATATACCCTATTTATATTTTTCCTACCTGCACTTAACTAGAAAAGAATTTATTTTGCCTGGAAACCCATTAACTCTAAAAATATTACTTTAAATTATAAGATTTACCAAATTAACCAAAATGCTTTTGTTTAGGTTTCCATGGCATCTTAGATCCTCTTCTAGGTATAAAATAATGCTACTTGTGATTTTAATGAATACAATTTAGCAGGAAATTTGGGTAAAGCAATTACCAATTTTCAAACTTTGATTTGGACTTAATGCAAATTTGTTTACGGCTAACTTTTATTTTTAACTAATTAAAACTAAAAGCTTTTTGCTCTTTTACAAAACTAAATCATGCCACTCTATATATATTATTATATAAGGTGAATCATATATCCACATACGAATTCGTATTTAATAAGCTTAATAAATTGATATTTCCAATTAAAATTAAACATAAATCATTTCTTAAAAAAATAAAATTTAAATTATTATATTCGCT
Organism: Epiperipatus broadwayi; assembly: GCA_028023455.1. Lineage (NCBI taxonomy): Eukaryota > Metazoa > Onychophora > Udeonychophora > Euonychophora > Peripatidae > Epiperipatus > Epiperipatus broadwayi. Next base: position 3,497,353 of record JAQFVV010000033.1, read on the forward strand.
GTAACATTTATCAACTTATGTATGTACAGCGTTTATTCATATGTGCATATATAATGCTGCACACCCAGCCATGATAGTATGGTTTAGATGTTTATTTTAATAAAATAAATATTTTAATAGAGTTTAAACCCAGCACAGATAGGTTTGGTAGTTAAACTGAAAGATGCAACAAAAAGGGTTTGAACCTGACCGTTGCAATATATATTAGTAGAAATGAGGCTATGTTTAATTCAGTCTCCAGTTTGTTTAGATAATTTAAACATGTTGACTTTACCATGTTCTCACACCATAGATTAATTTCTGCACTTCCTCTTTACCTAGTCAAATTCATCCCTATGTTTAAAAATACATATCAAATGTTTTGTTTTTTCTTTTTATTTCAAATGTTGGAAGTTACAACTGAATCTTATGTACATACACATGTACTTTTTTGTTATTTGTAAATAATTCCATTAAATGAAATATAAACAATCTTATGCTAACAATAAAATATAATTTATAATAGTAACAAAGTTGTAGATATTCATTATTGTATATGTGTAAACCTGATCATCACATACTAGGATTCCTAAGAGTCTTGTCTCTACCTGATCATCAGGCTGCATTAAGAAAATTAACTCCTGTGAGATTAAGGGAGTGAGTCACTTAGTTATAATCTAGAGAGGTAGGTGAGGTTTGAACTCCCTTTACCTATGTCTCTGAGTCAAGTTAAAGCAATTATACTTTCTGACCATTACACAGTGAGTACTGATTTTTACTCATAACTGATTCAAGCATTCTTTTTTGTTCTAACTTTAACGAATATAGTTACTATTTTTGAGTCTCTCAATTAAGTGATTTTAGAGAATGGTGACAGTACTGCTAATGACTGGTCTTTTTTAAACTCAGAACTGTCACTAACAATGTCAACTTCTTGAGACCTATTTCTTATTATATATGTATGTTTTTTTTGCATGTATTTTAGAAAAGATTACATATGTAATATTTTAAACATATACATATAGTAATAATAAAGACACTGAAAAGAGCTTATATTATAAATTTTATTACAACAAGTCACTTTTGCAATTAATTAATGGTTCTAATTGTGCAGTTTCTTCTAACAGTGGTTTGGTTTGTAACTCTTCAGCTTCATCTATTGTTGGAAGATTAATCTGTTGATCAAAGTTAACAAAAGATAATTCATTGCTTCTAAAAGTTTCTAGAATATTACCAATTTGTGTAAATGTAGGTCTTATATCTGTTTCTTGTGACCAACAAACCATCATTAAGTTGTAGCTTTAAAAATATAAAAGTAAATAAAATATTATTTTAGGTAGAAAGATCTTAATTTTCTGGTATATACATTAAAGCATGTGTATGTTTTACATGTATTTCAAATACTTTTATATTAATTAAATAATAATAAAACACAGATTTATACAATTATAGCAAGAATCTTTTAAGGGTAATAAAGATACCAGTCTAAGATTATTGTCTGTTTACACATTTAAAACCTGTTATTTCTGATACGAAGGTAATCATTCTTCATCTTTCACACATATGCCGTACTTTAATATTCAAACAGTGATGTTAAATACTAGCAACCTCTTGCTCCAAGTAACAAGATAAAGACTTTGAAAAGATAAGACTGCCATCTTATATTTTGTACCTACATGCAATTATACAGGCCAATCTTAAGCATCTTGGACTGAGAGCGTGATTATCTTATTCACTTTACTTACATTTCTATTTTATTAGGCATTAATGCTTGCGAAATATTGAAATTTATTGAGTATTAATATTAAAAAGATGTTATATTTTTAATGTAAATAATCTAAAGATTTTACTAGCCCAATGTCAAACTGTAAGTGTTTACTGCTATTTAACATCATTAGTTGAATATTAAAGTATGGCATATGATGATTACTTTTGTATCAAAATTATAGTTTGACACTGTGCTAATAAAAAATTCTAGATTATTTATATTAAAATAATTTTTATGATTTATGAAATATTAAAAGAAAGCTATAAATTGTTATCAAAAACATTAAAAATAGTATACTAAAGATATGAAATTAAAAGCAATCATATGGCCATCTTAAAAAAGAAAAAAAAGATTACATTCCTTCTGGAATAAAAAAGTAAGTTCAAAATGATTATACGATTATAAAAATTATGATAGCAGAAACTAAAGTATTAGTAGACAGCAGTGTTCTTTCTCCTTTTGTCAAAAATTTAAATCTAAGTTATTGTGGTTGATTAAGATCATTCTGTAGGATTAGTATTAAAAATGAAGATAGTGATGATTAAATATTAAAAAAGATGTTGTTAAAAATAAAATAAACACATCAAATCAAAATAGGAATAAACAATCACTAGAAAATAGAGATGATCAATAAATACTCTTTCATTCTTTTTGCAATGCTTATATATATAAAAAAGTTCAGAAGAAAACTATTAAATTGTTGAAACTGTCAGATAATTTAATTGAATGCTTTGTATAAAGTGCAAAGAAATGATTTCTTTTTTTAAGAAATAAAAATAGAGTATTGAATAATAACACAATGATTACCATTTGCCAGTGATGGCTTGTGGGAGTATTAAGATGCTATTTCATAAAATCACATTAAATTGCTTTGGTTATAAAACATAAAGATGTTGATAATAATAACAACAAGCCAGTTAAAAATAAAAATACTACCAAATATTAATTAAATTCTGATCATTAGCAACAGCATTTAGTGATAAGGATATTTGATTTAAAAATAAATATGTTAATGAGATTAAAAAAGAAATGGATGTAAAGTAATGATTTAACATATTTATGCTCTCATTTTAAGATACTTAAAATTGGCAAATATAAGTGCATTTAGGTTTGAAAATAAAACAGTCATTCTTATTTTTTCAAAATCTTTATCTTGTGGCTGGAATGAGAGTATCCTCACATTTAACATCACTGATTTACTACTTATATACTACACTAGTGAGAAGAGTTATTGATTACCTTCTAAATATGATCAAAATCATTTTTTGTTTTTTTATTCATTGAAAGTATATATTTTTTTTGTTATTTAAGTTTGTTGTCAACGTTTTCCTCTATGGAAATCATTGTTAGAAGATTTAACCTTTCATTATGTTTTTATTCTTTTAAATGACAAATTAAAATATTTAGACTCCAAATGGGATATTTTTTATAACTTGTAAATTCATACATAATCTTGGTTATAATACACATGTCAATAATAATTGTGAAAATCACATTGCTGAAAGATTTTTCTCTTTCAATTAAGATATACATCATTGGTCTCTACTGACTCTTCCATGGAAATTCTTTTAACAAAGAATAATGAAAGTTTTCTTGCTATATGATTAATAACAATTAAGATTCTATAGCTAAATAGTAAATAAACATCACATGACCACCATCTCTTATGCTTGTATATAACTGTGGTTAAAACAGGCAAAACTCACTACACATATTGTCACAAGCCAGAAACTAGTCTAAGGATATTGGATGCGTAGGCACTAGATGGGGATTTTATGCACAAGCTTTCTGGCATCCATTGATTACTCTAGCTTGCTCTGTGTGGCAATACATATAGTGAGTTTTGCCTGTTTTAGCTAAATAATATCTGCATACATCCTTCAATCATGGATATTTCTAAACAATTTTCATTACACAGTAGTACCTTACAGTAATGTATTTGTTTAAGGGTGATTTGATATAATGGTGCTACTTTTAATATGCATCTATTTTCATAATTTTTTTAATTTTAGAAATACACATTTAATAATTGAATCTGAGAATTGTATTGAATGCAATTTTCATTTTGGAATATTAATCTATCTATACCAGTGGTCTTCAACCTTTGGTCTGCGGACTGGTGCAGGGCCACAGAAGTTTTTTATCATCCACAGTAGACTGGCAGGAAAGTTTATAATAACAAAATAATAAAATTTTAAACTTTTAATTAATATAAACAATTTTTATTTATTTTTTCATCTCATTTTTATCCAATTAAAAAAAAAAAGAAACAGAATGAAAACAAAATCTAATCAATCATACATAAATTAATTTGTTTTTCTAGTTATCACAGATGTTTATGGGTGGAGAAGATAGAATTAAATTTTTTATTACTTTTCTAAAAAAATTCAAAATTCAAAAAAAAAAGTTTTTTGTTATACAAACTCCATATATATATATATAACTTCATCTAAGACTAAGCAGTTTACATCTTTAAGAAAATTTATCTATAGACGTCTGCCAGTCTGCGAAACCTTATTTTTATTTTTACCGGTCCGCAGGTGTAAAAAGGTTGAAGACCCCTGATCTATACTATGAATCTTGACAGATTGAGAAAAAAAACCATTCACTTAGTGTTTGAATATGATCTGTAGCTCACTATGATTTCTAGAATGGCATTCTTAAATTTTATTGTACATTCATATATTTTAAATGCATCAATTTCTTGAGATTGCATTTGAATATAAATAATTTCTACATTTAAGCATTATCTGATGGATAATAATAAGATGTGAAAATTTTCAAATGCTTCATGTTTCATTTTACTTGTATTTACTGTCATTTAGTGATGGAATGTCTAATGGTGTATCCTATAGAAAAAGAACAGAGATTATGTAAACCTGTTGCTGATGATCTTAAAAAAATATTGCCATTGATTATAATATTATAAATGAATATTTTTGAATACTAGCTTACACTTGCTTCTTTCTCATCAGCTAATTTAGTTGTGCTCATAATACTGAATGAAATCTGCAATATTCACACACACATAAATTTTGCTTAAGCTTGAATCTTTTTATACATATGTATCAAATGTCTAAGCAACCAGTTTTAGACTAATTCCTTCAAAATTTCTATCTGGACGATTTAAAATGCATTTTGACTATCCATTAGTGAAAAACTTAAAAAAATGTTTATAAATGTCTCCCTTCAAATATTAGAACAATTAGTATTTGTGCCTTTGATGCATTTTCTTATCATTAAGGCTACGAATGAAGCTTCTTTAATTTTTATTTTTTTTCTCATGTGCCATAGCATCAGCCAGGAAGCGAACCCGCTAACCCGGGACAACTGCTTGTAAAGCTGCTGTCGCTGACCTCTCGACCACCAATGCTTTATTTTTATTTCAACTCTGAATATTCACAGCAAGTCGAGAACATTACTCTGAATGATTTTTAAACTGTTTTTAAATGTGGCATTACTTTCTGAATAGTTTTTTAAACGGGGAATCTAATTTAGAGATGAACTATATTAATTATCGGAGAACACCGGAATTTTGAGAATTCTTTTAATTAATCACATCTAAATAAAAGAATTTCAAACTGTTTACCATATTAAATTCTGTCTATTGTTTTTAATAATACTTCATGATTCTTGGCATGGGGCATGATTGGATATTTCTCATGGTATACTTCAACATATGGCTTACATGTATAAATAAAATAAATAACATTTATAAATACACATTTTTAATTTAAAAAATTATTAATTGAATAGTAAACAGACTAGTTTAAACAAAATATATTACCTATATAGACAAGGTCACCCTGTATGGGTGTGTGAGGGGCACAAAGACACTTTATGATGGGGCACCAAAATGTCAAGATAATTAATAAAACATATGTAAACTAAAATGTTTACATTTTCAAATCACTTCATTGTTAGAAATACGTCAGAGTATAAATATTTTTTATTTAATATGAGTAGAATACTTTTTTCTTTAAATTTATTGTGACAATTGCTTGAACCTTAAATTTCGAGACCCAAGCTTGACATATACTAAATATATACTCTTATCATTGCACTAAACTGAACAGGATGACACCATTTTGTCATGATAATTAATAAAACTGATATGTGAATGTTTAGCCTTCTGAATCACTTTATGTTAGAAACACATGCTGATTGTAAATATTTTAATTTGAATATAAAGGGATGTGATAATTGCTTGAGCCTCAAAATATATTACACATATACTCTACTATTGTGCAAAAATCAATAGACCAACACCATTTTGTCACTACAATTAATAAAATTTGTATGTAAATGAAAATGTTTACATTTCCCAATCACTTTTATTTAAATATCCTAATTTATATAATGAATAACATATTAATATTAATAATTTATTAAAAAATAAAACTTATTTATAAAATATGGCCTCATAATTGCAGTAATTCTGCATGTGATAAAATTATGTTTACCAATATTTTACACAGACCATGTCTTATTCAATTTAGAGTAGTGATAGTTTGTCTAACATTGGAATGTAGGATCTATTCCACTGCTGTCCTGTGTAAAGTTGTGAGTGGAGGGAGTTTGACAATGGTAAATGAAAATATAACAATTTACTCTCAATAAATACTTTGCATATAATAGAGATATATATGAGAGATAGTGACCTGGGCCAACTGATGAGTGCTGGTTCAGCACAAAATGCATCTTGGGGTCATTTGTCTTTTATTATATCTTTATTTTTATGAATTTGAAAAGAATTGGGGAAGTGTGGAGGTGTTTATTATATCTATAAAAATATTATCTTTCTTCTTTTTATTATGCTGTAATATCTTTTTACACATTTTATTAAATAGCTTTTTCCATTTTTAATACAAATATTATCTTTTTACCCCTTATTCTAAATAGCTTTTTGTTGGATGAGGACTTGGGTTTGTTTTCTAGCTAAAAATGTGTAATTGATTCACAATCCACATTACTGTCCAAAACTAAGGAAAAGAATGAATGAAAAACAAAATTTTTAAAAAGATATTATTGCACACTAAAATATTTAATTCTTAACAAATTGATATTATTTAATGCAATTCTCTTGATAATAATAAAATCCCCACATGAATAAATTATCAACAAAGTCTAAAATATATCTAGCAGAGTAAATCAAGGGCTTGATTTTTTTTAATAGTTATTCAAATAATCTATGAATAAATAACATAAATTGCAAGGAGTTTTAATGGCTTCTATAAACTTATTGAGTAAGCAATCTAAGTATGAAAAATTTTAATTTCTTTACTTAAATAAATCCTAGTTAAATCCCTAACTGTCAAACTATATAATAAAGTATAATATATATAATACAATTTAGTTCTTAAATAAGCTTTAAAAATAAATAATAAAGTAAAATACTTTATTAATGATCAATTAAAATACTTTATTATTGAATGAAAACAAAAGAGGCTATTTTTGTTAATAGAAAACATAAACCAGTTATTTGTGAAAAGTTCTGAATTAAAAGTCACTAATAAAACAAGCATTTTAAACAAGTTTGTGTTAATAGAATGAAAGAGTTATATCAGCCATGTTATTCAAAGTTGAAAATTTAAAATATTTGACTATATATATATAAAATAAATTATAATTACTAATAGTGAAATATTAATTAATAATGTAAATATTTTATTATTGAAGGAATATGACTTTTAATAGAAAATGTAAAGTTTATGCAAGAAAGATTTTGAATGGGGTTTTAAACAAACAAGAACTATTATTAATATACTGGTTAAAGGTGATCTAAATATTGATAAAGAACTTTAAAAGTTACAACAGCTTTTACAACTATTGTAACTCAGAAAGAATATTTTTAAAATAGAAGCATAATTCTTATACTTGGAGTTTGAATGCAATATAGGGGATTTGAACACAGACTTTCAAGCTTCTTTCAACTATCCACTCTATCTCATATAACCAATACACATGACCACACACAGGTTCAGCATAAAATACATATATTGGAGATCATTTATCTTTTTCACATGTGTGTGGTCATCACGTGTATCAGTTATATGAGGTAGAGTGGATAGCTGAAGGGAGTATGGAAATCTTTGTTCAAATTCCCTATATTACATTCAGAAAGAATAATGGAGATGGAGACAAGCCGGATTCTTTTTTTCTTGTGATGTGGGATGAAGCAAGCATTCCAGAGAACCATACTATGGTTGTAGATATTATTTTTAATAAGCAGGTGAGTAAATTCAGAAACAGAATTATTTATATAATATCAGAGCTGGACCAAGAAAGGGAAAGGAGTGTGCAATGTTTTCTTGGATGGGTGTGGTGGAAGTGGGAGGGTTTATTTTAAATATAGTTTCTTAGATATTTAAAATAATTATCTTATTTGCAGATATTTCCAATTTCTACTAGAAATTTCATAGAATTGCCCAAAAATAATATGAAAACTTTTGAAAAAAAAAATTAAAATTTTAAATTTACTAAATAAATATTTTTGTTTTAAAGTATTATTTAATTATTGTTTCAAAAATTATTTCTGTGAACATTAATTTGTTTTATTTTAACAAATGTGGGTTTATTTTATAAAACACCTAGGGTATTTACCAAACACATTAAATGACTAAAACCATATTTTCAAGTTTTTCTTGCAAAAGCATAGAGGAAAAATATCTTTTAATTTACAAATTTTATTTCATAGAATGAGAAGGGGGAGCTAAAATTTATCTTGACAAAGGCGCATCTTACCCTTGCAGCAGCACTGAATTTAGAAACAATATAAACCAATATTTAAAAATTATATTTTCTATCTTCTTGCTCAGGACTTCTTAAAATTAAATCAAAATCTAGCTGCCATGGTTTTTGATTTTTAATGGAAAGAATTGCTATATTGTTTAACTTATGATTACTGTTGATCTTCAGTAATTTTTTTCTTAGTTTCAATCTGAAAAATTTATTTTCTCCAGAAGCAAAGCTCACTCACTGGTATTGTTAAAGATATGTAAAGAGAAATGAAGAGATTAGGAAAAGCAGTAGCTCTGTCGTTCTTTGTTAGAAATTGAAATATTTTCAAAGACTTTCTGTAACATTCCAATGAAAGAATAATATGTATAATTTCCATTTCATTAAGTAATATATAACATCTAAATATATCATTTACAATATCAACAAAAAATAAATATTTTTAAAAATATATTATTATTCTCATTGAACAAAAATCTGTAGGTCTCTCACCACATTATTATGCTATTAAATACTATTATTTAAAAACTTTGGTTCTTTGACAATTTTTGGATTCAAAAATTTTATGAATTTGAGCAAAGTCGCTCAAATTCATAGCTATAATTATAACAACCAAATAAATGCTTAAAAAATTAAACATAATGATTAGCACAATTTAAATGTAATTCGTTAGTGACTATTGCTTAAAAATTAATTAAATCAAACATTAACAATTTTTCAATCATTATTTATCTTTACTTAATTATGAAAAAAAATTGTATTGTACATATGGAAGAAAAGTTAATACCATAATAAAGGCTACATTTTTATGTTGTTTTGTAAATTGTAGTCTATATAATTGTCCGAATATTAAATAGTAAAAAAAAAAAATGATATAAAAGATTTTGAGCATATTTTTTTGACCAATATATCTGCACTTGGGCACTAGTAGTCATATTGTTTTGCTATCATTTGTTTTGAAAATTAGAATGGTGATTTTTTTGCTTATATATATATAACATGACCTTTTTAAGACTCATTATGTTTAGTATTTTAGGTACAATATTCACATAATATATGGATGTTATGGATAAACATATTTTCATCAGATTTTTTAATATTTCCTCTTTTTCACTGATATGTACATTATGAAAATTGTAGTCTTTGTGTAGACTTTTGAACCCAAATGTACAAAAAATAAACATTTTCGAATTTATGTATTTTAGAATGATATTCTACTTATATTTACATTTTCTAAAAATAGTTGTAAAACCACATAATTAATATGTTTTTTTAAAATTGTATTTTTATTGTTTTTTTTAAATTTATATTTGTAAAGCTATATTTTCTCAGTATAAACAGCCAACATATAATCACAAAGTCAATTATTCCTGGGATCCATTCTGCATTAAAACTTTTAATATATTTATTTTTATTACTCATTTTTATCAGCCGTATGTGATCTCTGATGTTTCATTTTTATTATTAAAAAGGTAATTGAAATAATGTGGCAGTACTGAAAATCCCCAGTGAGCTATATGTGAACTAACTGTCAGTAAACTTAAATGTAGAATAAGTCCATCTACATTTTAGCTTTGATCGGTTGTAAGCATACCATTACCTGACATACTTATGTGCAGAGCATGATTTATATATACTAACATTAATTTCAAAACACCTATATTCTAAAATTACTATAACTAATCAGAGAAAAAGACAGCCTTATATTTAACAATCTCTTAATATTTAATTAATCATCAGTCAATAGATGTAAATATAACTTTTTACCAGTTCGAATATAGATGAAATAATGCTAAAGTACTGAAAAAATAACACAGACATCCATCATTGTCATTTGGCTTACTTCATGAGAAAGCCTGAAGATCATGATTAAATCAAATTTTACAAAAACATGTCATTGAAATTATATTCCTTTCATCTCTCTTCCTCACATAACATCAGACTTAACATGGTCAAGTTAAGTTTGTAACTAAACCATAATTACACAATTATATTGTAGCCTATTCAGTATTGCTTTAAAACTGATATAATTTATTTGATGGGAATAAGAGTACATTTTTTAAATAGCAAAAACTATTAATATTGAGATGCATACTCTTCATAAATAACCCTTCAAATCAATGTTGCTCATTTCACATTAATTTCTTTGATTAATTTTATAAATTCTAAAAAATATATACTACTAACCCATTGACTAAACTACTGGAAGCAAAATGTAGATCTGAAGAATGCATAAATCCATTGATAATTAAACTTCAAACTTGAAGTTTCATATATTTATTATTTAAATGACTATTGGAAATGAGGTCTAGATACATAGAATGAGGATTCTGTTAATAGAACATTTATTGTATTGTGTTGTTCTTCACATAATTTCATTAATTCATTGCTTATATTTAGATTTTTTTTAAAATTGAAGATTCTGTAGCCTTTGAAAAGTCTACCAATGAGCTGTTAATAATTATTTAACTTTTTGCCAAATTATTTTTCATGGAAGATGATATACATCTAAACTGTTATAAATTTATAATATCACATATTACAGGATCTATATTTTCTAAAGTGAGACATTCATGTGTTATTATGTATCTGCCAGGATTGCCTGTTTTTACTTATTGCTGAGGTCACAAGATAGCAGAGAAAAAAAGGAAAATCTACTAGATATTCAAATAAGTGTAGGCAGTTCTTTTTGATTGGGCCAAGCCCACATTTGCAACATTTAGAAGAAAGAATTCAAATTATTATTATTACCTGTCTCATTCCATAGAATTAAGGAATTAAATCCAGATATAATTATCAATGCCATTTCTCATTAGTTGGCCATATTTTCAATCATCACCCAATAGTAGTAGACTCAAGTTTGTGATTGGTAATAAAGAGCAAGACTCTAAACATTAAAAAAAAAAGACTAGTCAATTGCTTGGAAGTTTAAAAAAATTCAAATACCAGAACTGACAGAATGAAGTCATGATCTGTGAACCTTAAATCTGCCATTTTACCACTACCAAAAAAAAAATGTGAATATATAATATTTCTGTAGAGTAATTTTCACTACACCACTCTCATATAAGATAGGGACTGATTTCTATCCACTTTTAATATTTTATGGATAGGTATAGTTATATACATATGGCCAAAGATATGCAAAAAAATGTATGATCCCCAAGGTGCACATTTTGTACTGAATCAGCACTCATCAGGTGAGACAGATCACAATCTCTTGTACACATCTTTATCATTGTTCAATATTTGATAAGTGTCAAACCCATTGCCTCATAATTTTGACACAAACCACTTAATGGAAGTATATTAATTTTTACTAGTCATTCATTAGACTAGAGATTATCTACTTAATGAATATTTCTGTATTATAATTTTTACTATACCACTCTCATGCAAAGTAAGGATTAGTTTCTATCCCTCCACATGGTATTAAAAGTGAATAGAAGCCAGTCCCTACCTTGTGTGAGACTGGTGTAGTGAAAATTCGGATAGAAGCCATTCTCTATCTTTTGTGAGAGTGTTGTAGTTAAAATTACACTACAGAAATATTATTCATTAAGTAGATAATCTCTAGTCCAATAAATGAATAATAAAAATTATTAACATGTTAATGTAGTTCTAGAATAGATCAATATTTGCACACATCATATTAAAAAGTTACAACTTAATGCAAATTTTCTGAAGTGGTAAATATGTTAGGGTCCCAAGGACAATGAAAAAAAAAGTTGCAGAAATGCTATTTTTCAGTCTTTACTCTATATTCACAGATCAATCCAGAAACTTTTTTCAAAGTAAAACTGGCAAAAAAAGGAGGGTGTGTGAAAGGAGTGAAGTACTCGAAGTATAACACATAAACCATAAATTCCACAATTTAAAGTAAGTAATATTTACTAAGGCAATAAACCTCAAGAGTGTGCGCTTGAAAATGCGTAGGTAGGGACCTCTACAGGTCTTAACCACAAGCTTACACCTTGGAGGAAAAGAGGGGAACCCTTCTTTACTTCAACCTACTTTTTATATAAATAGGTGAAGCTGAAGCGGTTAGATCTGAGAGCGTGAAGCTATTCAATACTTTACTGATTAAGTCCACAATTCCTATTTTCGCGAAATCTTTCGATTTATAACGAATCAATGGAACGATCTTATAGTTAGAAATCTATTACGATAATTTAAAGTTTGTAATTATAAATTTATTTAACGCACTTTGATTACGTAAGTAATATTTACTAAGACAATAAACCTCAAGAGTGCGCGTTTAAAGTAAGGAAAATGTTCTTATGTTTTAAAAAAGTGACTGGAAAGAATAATTAAATTGTTACAAAAATTATTGTCTAAAGAATTCAAACACATTTCTTTTTAAAAAATATTGCTATTAATATGAACAGCGCTTTGTTAGCCGAGAGGTATCGCAGCCGCCATGCAAGCAAGTAGTTGGTTGCAGACGGTTGTGGGTTCGCGTCCCGGCCGATGCTATGACATATGGAAAGTAATAAAATAAAATTACAGTAAGTAACTTTTAAGGTTAAGTAAAAGTTCTTTTAAATAATTAACATCGAACTAATCAAGTTTAACTTAAATAATTAGTCGGTGATAATTTTAACATTATTAGAATAACAAAAGAAAGATAAAACATTAGCCATTAAAGAAAAAAGAACCCACAAACAAATCCAGTAAATAATAAAGTAGTTTAAAAGTGATTTAAAAATAACTGATATATTGTAAAACATCACGTTGAAGTTTTTTAAAAAGCTTGTAATAAATTTAATTGTTTATAACACCTAGAACAGTCTTTAAACTTACATTTCATCTGAAAAGCTTTTAACTTTTTCCAATCTCTTGCCTTTTATTAAGTGTTGTAGTAATTCAGAATCAGATAATGATGCGTAGGGAAAACCTCCTAGAAAAAAGTACATTGTTTTGAGTAAATTAAAATTAGTACTTTATAAAACAAAGGCTATTATATAATGGGGGGGGGGGGTGATAATAAAAAAAGAAAAACTATTAATTATTTTTAAAAAAACATTTTTTTAAAAAAAAAATATTTACACTTAAAAAAAAAAAAAAATGAAAAGAGAACTAAATATTAAGTACCGAATATAAAAACATAAGTAACTGTCATCGTTATCATTATTTTCAACCAATCACTGAATGTTTAAACCAATTCCAGATCACGTGATATTTTTATAGATATATAACAATCACTTAAATATTCAGTTTATTATTTGCTGTTGTTATTATTATTATTTAGCAATTAATCCAGCCTAACTTCATTAATTCTTTCATACAAATAAAGACCTATTTCTTTGCATTCTTGACTAATATTAAAAATACTTTTTCATATATGAAATTATCACTAATTTGAAACTGCATTTTAAACACGCATCATTGTTATTCAACTTATGTATTATTATAATTTTTTGCCCAAATATATATGGATTACTTTTTTTTTTATTGCTCTTCTGACTAAAAAGCTGCTTAAAAAATTTAATACTAAGCACGTTTAAATTTCTTATGGATTAATTTCTTCAATTAATTTTCTCATTAAAAAATATAATCTGATGGTAGATCATGGAACTTTAAATAGACTTTATTTTAATACTTTTATAGCTATATTTCCTTATACTATTATTAGATTATCAATTTACAAATGTTCATGTATCCATTAAATGTATCATTTTAAATTATGTGCCTAGTTTTTTTTTTTCGTTTTACACTGCCTGGTCTCTATAAAAAATTGATTACTGAATTGTTTTTTTTTTGTTTCTTATATATATATATATTTAGTAAACTCTTTTCAGGCTAAGCCATCATGGAAAACTGTTAATATTTTAAAATAATGTGTAAATTCTAACTTAAATTCATTGGAATAATTCTGAAGGTAAGGGATGTCAACTGAAGATGTTGCCTTTCTTACTAGTTTAGTCTCTGTGTAGCTTTGCATTAGCACTGTTCTTCCATATCATTAATTAATATTTTCTGTGGTGATTCTATTAAGAATATTACAAACTTGAAATATATATTTTCTGTTAGTAAAAAAAAGAATCCAATTCTGCTGTAACCTTACTATATATCCAGTTCCTTTTTTTTTCAATAAAACATTCATAAAACAGAGTTGTTGTTTTTTATGCAAATTATATAATTCTGGTCCTCTTTCATTTCTAAATCTATAAACAAATTTACCCACAGAACATTCTTCTTTCATATATTTTCCAATTCTAGCTTTAAGACCTTCCAAAATAGTCTGTAAATCTATTTTCAAATCTTCTAGATAATTTGTTAAACATAATCTGAATTATCTGCATCTAATAATTTTCATTAACATGAATAATTGAAGATCCTACTCAGTTTGATATATTAATAATCTCCATAATGCTGTTTTCCCATTTACTATTTATAATTACTCCTATTCAACTAGGGCTTATAATATTTATATCTCTATAATAAAAGTAAATCACCACTTTTCAAATCAATAATCTTTTCACTTTTTCTTCTAATTCTACAAAGACCCATTAACGTTAGAAAATTTTTATTTCAAATGATGAAATTTTTCTTCAGGAAATTGAACTACAATTATAAATAGTTAAATAAAAAAATCATCACTAAATAGGTAGCTAGATTTTTAATCTGACGACTTTTAACCCACCCTGCCTTCAGTCATTTACTGCTGTTTTGGCTAGTGAAATAACAGTGATAAAATATAAGGGCTATAACTTATACATAAAAGAGAATGAAAAATTTACAGCCTGATTTAAAAAACAACAACCTATTGATGTTTTGTTTAAGAACTATCAAGTATCTGAAAAGAAAAATATGTTAAGTTTTTGGTCTTAAATATAAGAGTTAAAAATCAGTAAACTTGTGTGCTTATAAACAGTTTTTCCATATTTGTTTACTTTATGAATAATCAAATACATAACAATAGCAGTTGTGATGATAATGTATGGAGTGAATATTGGAGAATTTGTCAAACTTGAATTTTTTAAAAAGTCAATGAGGAACTAAAGAGTATCCTTTGAGTTGTAACTAACTCCTTTTGCACTTTTTTACTCCATGCAGAGTCATAACTACTTACTGAACACAATTACTATTAAAAAAAATGATTATTAAAAATAATTGTTTTTCAATGTTAAATATTTTATACTAATAGTAACAAAAATATCCATATAACTATACAATGGTATTTTTAAAATGAAGTACACCTGGGTCTCTTTTTATGTGGATTTCTTTAACGCGATTTTGAAGTTACGCAATTCACGTTTCTCCGGAAGTTGAACTCTGATAATGCGCTATTACTTTAAATAATAAATTTCGCGCACTTACGTCATATTGAAAGTAATAGCACATTATTGGAATTCGACTTTCATCTTAGTAATTTCAATATTTTCAGTGCTTTATAATAGTAAGATTTTATGCAATAATGAAATTAAAATCATGATTTCCACATTTTATGTATACACACATTAAATTTTACAAGATTATAATGTAAATTTGTTTAAACATTGTGCGTGTTAATTTTGCATTTTAAATCGCATTCTGTTTTTGCTTTTTAAAAAAGAAAGTAATCAATTATTAATCATTTAGTGTCCGCAGGTTTATTTTTAAAAGGTGAGTAATAGCAGTGGGCACAATTAAAATTGAAAATTAAAAAATTAAAGACAAAAATAAGAATTTAATTTTTAGTTGTTAGATTAATTACTAATTACGTTGTCACCAGAAAACCATTAACACAACATGAGAGTGACGTTGGCGCTAGTTGTATTTCCTCTTGTGAAGAATCTGATTTTTTACCAGTTTGCAAACGAACCTGTTTAACGGCAAATAGCGATAATAATTAAAACGTGTATAAAAAATGTAAATTACTGTAAATTATGCATAAAAATATATTGTTTTGAATAAAATTAAATATTATAGTTAAAAAAAGTTTGTCTTGTATCAATTTTTTTAAAATTTGAAATTTTTTATTAGTCATATTTTATTTCCTTATTTTTTTTGCACGAATTTTAAAGTAATTTTACGTTGGTGCTTTGCTTTTATGCGATTTTTGAAAAATCACAGTCCGTATCCCCCCTTTTTCAAGGTAAGTTACATCTATTTTTGCGCGATTTCATTTGCGCGTGTTTTCTGAGGAACCTATCTATCGCATAAAATGAAACCCAGGTGTACTGAGGTAATAAGTTGATAATCCTGCATAAGCAAATGGAAAAAGAAGTTGATACCTTATTTGATTTGTATTTTAGCAGAGCTTCTCTTTATTCTAATTCAGAGCCATTTGAGAAATTTGCACTCTCAATTATTTCAATATCGACTGCGTTTTAAATATTATTTATTATAGACATGTGAAATCAATATCAGAAGAAAGACTGTTAGATGTGCGGTACATAAGGTTCAAAGCTCTGCCCTAAAAATGTATCTGGGAATATAGATTATAATATTACTAACATCTAATAGCCATTGATTATGGAAGCTTTTAATAAATAGTTCTGAAATAGAATGAATTTTTTTTCTAAAAGTACATGTTAAATGTCAATAGAAAAAGTCACGATAATACACTTGATTTGTATAAAGCTTTTATTCATATTTAACATACAAGTCGATAAATCATAGGTCTCATAAAATTTTGATTAAAGATTAAGTCTGCCATTCTTAAAGATCTGAGTGCAGCCAAACATTTTAAAGCTAACTGAAAACTTCCAAGTAACTAAAAATATTTTTAGAAAGCCAGCATATATATATATATATTTCACTCAGCTCCACACTCCATATTAGATGACACGTATCCCCTATGTTCTACACTTCCATATTTAAAACCTCTGGACTCTGTTAGGCAACAGATTTACTGTTACAGTGAAGTATAATAAAAACACTAAATATCCTAAATGACTATGAGTAATAAGAAAAATTCTAAAAGAAGAAAACAATGAAAAAACATAATTAAAGACGTATAAACACAGCACACTATTAAACACACCTACTGAGAAATGCATAACATTCTTCATTTGGAGATTGTTTGAAGAGGAATCTGATGGTCCTTCAGCTTTCCTTCACTCTCCTGCAGCTTCCTGTAGTGCTTTTTTTGCCAGTTTTGCATTCATATGATAGTAGAAAGTGAAATTAAAATAACCTGAAAGGTCAGTATTCAACAGAGGGAAACCTTATCAATAGAGCTGAAGATCCATTTCAAAATACTGAATTTTAGATTCTTTGATAGAACAGTTGCAAGACTACTTGCAAACTCCCTTTCCACTGTTGTTAGTGATCAGCAAAAAAATTGTTTTTATTTTCATGGTTGATTTAAATATTTATGATTGTTTTTGCAAAATATTAACATAGTAATTATTAAAAAAGAAATATTTTCATGATTCCATTTTTTTAAAAAAATATTTTATTTTTAAAAGGACAACTTAGTAATGGTGAATCAAAAATGTGACTAGTAATAGTCTACTAAATACAGTAGTACATAATTTTAAATTTGAGAACAGAATTTCATAGCTTTATAATGACTTAATAAAAATTCATTCAGATTTTACAAATGGAGTACATTCAATGCAGATTTCTTTAATTTACTTTTTTCAACACCCAATAAGATAAAAAATAATCCTAATTATGTATATCATTTTATATATATATTATTTTCTATATTTGCAAAATTCAAATATGATTTTTAAACATTTTTTTCATTTGTAAACATATATTTCTAAGAAACCAAATCCAATTTTTGAATTCTAATATAAAACAAAAATTTAAATATCAAGTCATATGTTTAACATTTACAAAAATCATCACTAGAGGGAACAAAAGGAAAAGACCACATGATGAAGGAATTAGTTCTCATTGAAAATCCTATTATACTTCAAGCTCTTTTACATTAAGTGTAATCAGCCTGCATAATTTGTAAACCTGGATAGAAGAAATTGATTTATTAATCCAATACTGTTATGTTTAAGATTATTGTGACTCTTAAATTTATGAATTTTTAAGATCACTCGAATAAGAAAATGTTGAACTTTTTAAAATTATTATTTTTAAGCTTTACTAAAAAAGTCAGATAGCAAAATAACAAAATATGACTAATATTATAAGGAAGGAAAAAACCTCCAGTCATACTCTTTTACAAATTTACATAAACTCATGCATGAGCATCAGTTTGAAAAGCATAAGCTGTATGATTATGCTTAGAGCTTGTCTATATATGTCAACCCTTGCTCACATGCTGAAATCAGGATTTTAGTCTATTGTGTGCAAATTGTTAAATAAATTGTATGAATTTATTCATCCTATAGCAGGAGAGAGATAGAATCTCATTTTTAGCCACATGCAATTAGAAATATATAGTAAATTTTGAATTTACTGTAATAGTTTATTATTTATATAGCACAGAGTATGTAAGTAATATTATAAGAAAGGACATGCGCTTTTATGAATTTACATGTACTTACACATGAGCATTAGCTTGGAAGGCATAAGTGCATGCTTATGCTTAGAACTTATTTATATATAAGATAACCGTTGCTCACCACAATGAAATCAAGGTCTATTGTGTGCCTGAATTATTCATTTGAAACTGATGCCCATGGGTGAGTGTATGTAAATTTGTAAAATCTCATGACTAGAGGTTTGTCTCTTCCTTATAATATTACATATGTAGTCAGTGCTATGTAAATAATAGAGTATTTATTACAGTAAATTCAAAATTTTACTATGTATTTCTAATCGCAGGTGGTTAAAAAGAAGATTCTATCTTTCTCCTGCCACAGAATGAATAAGTTTGTACAATTTATTTAACAATTTGTTACAATAGACTTAATCCCTGATTTTAGCATGGTGAGCAAAGGTTGCCTTAAGTATAGATAAGCTCTAAGCATAAGCATACATTTATGCTTTTAAAACTGATACTCATGGGTGAGTGCATGTAAATTCATAAAAGCATATGACTGAAGATTTGTTTTCCTTATAATATTACATACATAGTCTGCACTATATAAATAATAGAATATTTATTACAGTAAATACAAAATACGATTGTCTTTATTTTCTTTAGAACTTTAAGATACATCAGTATTGTGTTTCACAAAGTTGGAGCATGAAATAAAGACTTGTTTAACTTGTTTCATAAGTTTAGCAGTGAAACTGTGCAGAGTTTTGACATTTTAGGCATTATGATGGCATTGTGATAACTATCTTTATTTAAAAAAAATCTGAAGATGTTAGCATTATATGGACCTTTTGCATGATTGACAGTATCTTATTATGTTAAAGCTATGAAGGAGTTGTAAAATTTCTGATTGAATTTTGTAGAATTGTAAAGAAAAAATGTAATTGGTTTACAAATTAATGATTATGATGTAGTCTTTTATTAAAAAAAAATTATGTCTCTAATAGGAGATCGTCTTTGAAAACACTTTATTTTTAACAAGATAACTCTT